>CM052243.1:2243055-2333051 GCA_028455795.1 Lasioglossum marginatum
CCGAACTGAATATATTCCGAATCGTTTGAAAAACTGAAAATGGATAATACATGAAATTTCGAGAAAAAATTATGTTCAACAAAAGATCAGGATCACCTTGATTTTTCAACTAACTAATTAGTATCCACTTGTTATGTCAGGATATATATATATATATATATATATATATATATATATATACAGTTGTACATATTAGACATTAATGAATCAATTTATATAATAATTTTCCACTTCTGAAACAATTTTTTTTTCCTAGTTTTTATACTTATCGACCACCGTGGTTCGTTCCCACGGAAAGACGTGTATGGAAAACTTGCGAATCGCGGTAGCATCGAAGACGAAAACAAAGACGAAAACAAAGACGAAAACGAAGACGAAAACGAAGACGACGCGTAGGAAAAGAAAACTCGTCGCAGCAAGCGGTCCGTTTCTACGGCGCGTTTAACGCAGTATTATTATCTATCGACGCTCGGATACTCGAATATTCTAAGAAAGTAGGCCACGGCAGCGGTGGCGGTGAAACAGCTAGGCTGGAGGGGAACAAGAGGCGCGCCGCACCGCACCGCACCGCACCGCGCCTCACCTCTCCGCACCGCGCACCAGGATTACGTCGCAGTTTATAAAGAGTCATTACGTTCCCGTGAAAGGTAGCTTTAATTTCAGTGGCATTCCAATCGTATTAACGTATATTCTCGTACATTTGTGTTCGCGGTAAACGACAATTTACTCGGAACGTTTGCTGGAACGAGGTTGTTACGCGATCGAGGGACAACGGGATCGCCGCACCGCTGGCCTGGAGTAACAAAACCCTCCACAAAATTCATCTCCCTGTTAATTATACATTATCGAACGGAACTGAGGTTCTCCCCAGGATGTAAATGCGATTGTAAAACTATCCTTAGCGAAGGTGTTTTACTCTGAGGAATTAGAACTTTGCCACTTGATGATGGAATACGATTTTAACGCACGTTCGACAGGCATTTTTCTTGATTCAACTTACTGTTTTTCCTTATATTTTCTCATGAAGATAATTACCACATAACTGTGGATTTGATACATTTATAACAAAAACGTGCAGATCAAATTCAAGACCATAAAAACATTGGAAGAATTTAGAAATACTCGTAATTAGTCTTGATACAGGCAATATTTATTTAGCACAACATACGCAGTTTACTCATAACAATTCAGAGACTCCACGACTTCGTCCTGTTAAATTGTTTTCGTATTTAATAAATGACGCGCGTTGCATTTAATCAAGCATTCGAACAATGAAGGTAAGCAACGGGACAGATGGTGATGGCGAACGTGTTAAAGAAACTAGAGTCATTTATTTACTGGAAGACACAAATGACTAATGTGGCCGGTATTAGTCATTTGTTCGTTGGTGATTGCCAGTGAAATGAGTAATTTGAGTCACGCGGTCGGATATGTGTTGAGCAAATAATGTCTCATACTCTGGGAAGTAAATAGTAAAACAGATAGTCTTAACGAAACCGATTTTTATACGTCTGAATCTCTTTTAAACAAATAAGAGACTTTTATTACTATGTTTATGTTCCGGTATAATGTTGGTATACAAAGATATCATTAGTAAGAGAGCGAGATTTTCAAATCGCCTAAAGAAGTCACAGGACAGAAGTGTAGAGCACATCGTGTTCCCCTTGAGATACTACAAAAAATCTGTAGAAATACTTTTTTGTACTTTTTGTACACCCTTTATATCGAATCATCTACAAGAAACATACGAGCATCGTTGCAAGAAGGCGCGTCCTCGAGCACGACCGAATTCGTTGCTCGAGAAAACGACGACGATCGATCAAGGAGGAAACAAGGAACAGGACTCGCAGAGCCGATATCCTGCGAATCGATATATATACACGTATTCCTTCGCGGGACATTCCGCGACCCAAACGGATTCGCGTTTCAATCGTTTTCATCGGCGATTGCGGCGGGACGAGCACCGACCGCTCGTTCAGCCGTTTATGGTCCGTTTCTTCGAACGTTATCCGTTTACAAGCATATTTCACTTGCCGTAAGCTAAACGATAATAACGCGCAACACCTGATTTCGAACGGTTACCAAAAACCCAGGAATTTGTGCTTTTGTAACGAAAGCTGTGGGAGAAAACTGATACACAATCGTATACAGTTTCGAACAGAGTATTGCCACAGCTATTAAGCTAACTTTTAATTACGTGAGAACTGTGGACTGCACACGGAATATTCATTAAATAACATTATACTATTGAGGTGTGAGTTATGTAATTAAAAGTTGGCTGTGCCAATATTTTCGCTTGCAGTTGAACGTATTCTGAGTAGACTGTGGATCTTCATGCTAAACGAAAATTGTCTGCACCGGTTGCGAGAAACATGAGCCACGTAGAAACTTTACAGTTTCAACATATGTGAATCATCCAAGAACACACGAATCTACAATGATCTTGCTATTCCCCAACAAAAATATCGAAGTTTTGGTACCTGGTTATTGACATAAGGGTTAATTTGCGGCAGCTCGTGTTTCTCATGATTGCGCAAAATCCGTAGTCTAATTATAAGAACTAGGAATCGATAATGTAAAAAAACAGTGCCTAATAGGGAGGAGCCAGGGGAGCTCAGTGGACAGTTCGTTGTTGGTTCGTCGAGATTTTACGATGTTCCATATAACATTTGCCCGGCGGACAACGTAGGACGAGTTCTCATCGAATTTCATTGCAGGATTACGGGAGACGTTCGATGCACGGTGCTCGTGGAAAGGTTAAACGCTTTCCGAGTCGAGCAGAGTCGAGCAGAGTCGAACGGAGTCGAGCAGAATCAGATCGGATCGAGTCGAGCGCGTCCACGGCGCGATAAATAAGCCTCTTTAGAATCGTTTCACTTTTACGCCGTGAACGAGCCAAGATTACGGCGAACGAGCGTCCTTCGTCATCGCACGAGGAAAAGTTTCGAGCGAGAATCGACCCCCGGACGGCTAAAACGCGTGCTAACGGGATTGAATCGGAGCGTGATTCTCTCCAGAGAGAGAGAGAATCGGAAGAGAGAGACACGACAGTGTGCCGTCCTCGAACGGGCCCGAATCCAACGGAACGGCTAGTTCGGACCTGGCAGTTCGAAATTCTGCGCCGAGGAACAGGTGGCTAACCCAGCTCGGACAGCTCCGACAAACCGGAGGATTCGCTCGTGAATATTTGGTTAAGTCGAGAGTAATTGCCGGTACCCGGTCGTAAACTTTTTCTGGAATTCCGGACGACCCGAGAGGACGCACATTCTTCTTTTATTTCCATTAGAAATCTCATGTGAGATTTATTAATACATTACATATATATATATATATTATACTCTTCTTAAATTGCAACTGTTAAGTCAGTAGCACTAGGCCACAAGCCGTAAATGTGTAAAAGCAAAAATCAGCAGATTGTAGTAACGACAAAAAAGCGTTACGGAGTTAATTTCGTAAGACGTATTCGTCGATGAGGAATACGTTCTAGATGAAGTTATTCTGCGAGTTGCATGGAGGAGCGAATAAAGTCGGCGCGAAAGAACGGAACGGCGATTGCTTATGACTCAACCGAATAGTTGTTCCGAGTCGAGGAACGATGGAGAATGGGCAAGGGGGGTGGGGAAAGGGGAAGCAAGGTGGAGGAGTAGTCGAAGGGCAAGACAGCCGGACAAACGGGCAACCGGCGACCGGATACCCGGTCCGGGACGGGTACTGGCGGCCGGGTACGGTTGCGGGTCCACGCTTGCCAACCGTCCCGGTTGGGAGTCGGCGTCAGCGTACCGGTCAGTTTGTCGGCCGGCCGGGAACGAGCTGCACGAGTTGTAGGTGTACGAGAGTTGCACGAAATTGCACGCAGCGGCGAATCCATGCAACGAAAACCAAGCCACCCTAAAACGAATTCGCAGTGAGGAGCCGAGTCGATATCGCTCCATCTCTCTGTCTCTCTTTCCCTTGCTCTCGTTCGTTTCAGACTCCATTAACGGAGCTTTTCAACATCTTGAACAAATGTTGATTTTACAAATTTCTTTGGACGAACGTTTGCACAGCTGATAATAGCCCGAGGCTTATCGGCGAAACAACAGTTTTCTCTTTTCCTCGCCGACGAAACGTCCCTTTATTTTCTCGTGTTTGCACTTTCGCGTTTCACTGGCTCGCTTCTCTCTCTCTCCTCTCTCCTCTCCTCTCCATCCTCGCGGTGTCTCCTCTCGTGTCCCTCGTCCACGTCCAGACGTATCGCGCAACTCGCTAAACCGTTTCGTCTTTATCTCGCGAACGCGCGCGCGCGTCGATTCTCATTATCGTCGACGGTCTCCTAAACCGGTTTTACTTATTACGCGAGCGTTCGCTTATCTCTTGCAGATCTCTTATTACCGATGACGGTAAGCGAGCGTTTCTTTGTGTACCCGCAGTCTCCCTCCCGCACGCTCCTCCTCCTCCTCGTTCTCTCGTGACCGCCTCCTCGCGATCGTTCCTCGATCGTGAACGCTTTCCAAAGATTTTAGGAAGATCATTGTTAAAAATTGTCTACATTAATACCAAGGTACTTCTTCTTCCTTTCAGATATTGTTTCCGATGATGATGTATTGAAATAGGGACTTCAGTACGTATCCCAAAAGTTTAAAAAATTGTTTAGAATCTAGCAGACAAATTAGTCGTGAACGGAAACGACCCAGTATGCAGACGGTGCCGATAAGAATATGCAGACGGAGGGTTGAAGACAAATTTATGGGGATGTAGAGACCGATGATTTAAGACAGCTGTTGGAGGATCGACGACGGTCCTTGTCGAGAGCTTGCGAGCGTGGGAAACCAATGGGGAACGGCAAGACAGTCTCGTGACCGCGTGATCTCTTGACCGTAGGAAATTCTTCGGATAAACGAGCTTTTCGCGTTACAACCAAGAAGGGAGCAACAAGTGTGAATCTTGTCTACCCTACGGATCGGACCGTTCTTAGCTTTCCTCCCTGCTTTCCTATACTACCACCACCTACCACCGGCTCTGCCACTACCACCACCTCTCGTCTCCCCTCTCCTCCCTCCTCGTGTTCACCTCGTCCTTCTTTCTCACCCTGTCCTTTGCCACCCCTCTTTCTCCCCCGGCGAGTCGTGCGCGCGATACCAGAGCTAGATTGCATCGTTTTTCGACAAACCTGTGTCTTCCACGACTAATCGTTGATCAGCGGGATCAAAGCATTAGCCTACGTCCTAATTGAATGTCGACAACAATCGTTGAAGTCGATCTGAACTCACTGTCAATGGGAGAGAATTCTCGGAATGCATTTGGCTTAGCTCTTCTTTATACAGGGCACGTTTTCTTCGGGGTGCGGTTACGCCGAATGCGGTTTTCGGTCGCATGCGACGCGTGCCAGTCGTCTTCCTTATTCCAATGCGTTCTCAATGCGTTTATGGTAACAATGGACGCATGGAAAAATGAAGCATCGTCCGTGTTCCATCGCATGCGCAAGTTGGCCAATCGATTTTTTGTCAATTTCGTGCAATCACGCGATCGTTCTATTATGTCGGTGCATATGAAACGTCCAATTTGCAACAGCAACGTTAAACAAACATATAAGCACTGTTGTAGAATATCATAAGTAACATTTGCATTTTAAAGTCGGACATTTCACATACGCGATAAACCTAATACTTATGCCATCGAACCACATGGACGCATACGCTGTCGCAACGAACGGCACAACAGTCTTGCGATCTTTAATTCGGTCTGAGGCTTACATTTCTGATGCAATTTGCTGGTGTAAGACCTTCCTGCTTTCAAGACAGCCGCGTAATGCTATGTCCCACATGGACGTATTTTCTCAATGCATTCGACCCGACTGCACCGAAGGATTTCTAGAAATCGACTCGATTATTCCTTTTCTAATTCCTGCTAATAGTATTATACATATGAATAGACTGATATCATGTATTTATAAAAGTATTAAAAAAGTTCGAAAATACGGACGTATCATTTTCATCTCGTTGAAACGGGTAAAGAATGACAATTTTATTTGGCTCCAGGCAATTTTTATTTTGCCTAAAAGTCCGGCGTCTATGAAACGTACTGTTCCGTGCGAGCATACTCGTTTCGATCGCCGATCTGTGAGAAACGCACGTGCGCAACGATTTTTCCGAGAAAGCGTCGCGTGTCAAGGGGTCTCGCGATTTTGGGAAACGCGGTCGATCGATCGGTGTTTTGCTAGTTTCCACGAGATCGGGAGGGAGAGGATTGATCGTACAAGCGATTCGTAGTCGTGTAAGAAATCGGACGCACGTTACCAAGCACCAGCACCAGCAACAGCAGCGCTCCGAACGCGATACCATACTCTAAAATGCTTATTCACCGATACGGAATGAATAATGCGCTGCTAGGCGAAATACGTCGAGACATAAATATTGTATCTAGAACGCTATATATTACCTGTATCGAATACATTATCTAGCTGGTTCTCTGTTCTCCGTTCTGCTAGTTCGTATCTGATTGAGATCGTTGCCATGGGAATGCGTGTACGCGATGCGATCCGATCCGATCCTGTCCGAAGTCGATCCGATCGAACGAGAGACGACGAGACGGATTCAGTTCGACGTTCGTCCTCTCTTTCTCTCTTTCTCTCTCAAACTTTCATTTTGATTTCGAAGAAATCCTCTTGTGTCAATAAAATCTTCCACGACTTACTTCGTCCTTCCAACGCGTATCGAATTGATTTATGAGTATTCAGGAAAATAGATATCGATGGTAGTTTCGCTGTTTGTTAACGAGAACATTAAGCAAATATTAATCCATTTGCGTCGTGAATTCCAACATGTATTTTTGTGCCTCGAATGCAATTCAATTTATGACTATCCAAGAACGCAGAAATCGATAGCAGTTGCGCTGTTTGTCAACGAGAACGTTAAGCAAATTTTAACCCATTTGCATCATAAGGAAGAACGAAATGTCACTATCATCAATTTCTGCTTCACTATGTCCACATAGGCCAAAGAGAATCTTTGCATTTCAGTAATTTGTACGTGTTTATGTGCACTTTTCTTAAAGAAACGAGTCGAAGTAGGTATACATAAAACCGCGGTATATACACAGCGTTAAAACCGAACTGTAAACGGGATAAAGAAATTTTGCTGTACTCGAATTGTCGTAAGCAAGTTTATCGCCACTTGGACAACGTCAGCGACCTATTACTGCGTCCGGTCTCGTTTGCACGTGCGCGCATTTTTCGCCGGTGTTTCGTCGATTTTGGAATTTCGGGATCCAATTACTTGAACGTTAAAACGATTGCACAGTGAATTGGCCGATTCTCCGGCGTTTCATTAAAATTATACCAGCTACTTTATCCAGATCTCGAGCAATTTTAGTAACAGGAGCACGAGCAAGAAAGTGTGTTTCGTAACTTTCGACCGGGAACAGTTTCGTAATTTTTAGTAATTTTAAAATGAAGTCTCCGAAGTGGGCCATTTTGACCGGTTTGGTAGTTCTAGCGTTGAAGTGTACAAGAAACGTACAGCTACGGGGATTTGGACGACGATTTCGAAGGTATTAAATCAGGTTTAACCTCGTTAAACCTCGCGCGTTCCTCGGGGTGTAAAATCTTACCCACTTTCTATTTCCAGATGTTGCAAAATGTTCGATTTCTTTCTATTTATGTCGTGGGATCTGATTTTCTCGAAATGTGAAGTTGTAAAACTAATCCAATTGATTGATCTGATTCGATCAGAGTGTCAAAATTTCTAAAATTTTGCCAATCTCATTTCTTAATGATTTTAACCCTTGGCAGTCGAGGAGTGACTCCGAGTCACACCACTAAAAATTAGCTCCGGCTGCAAAGGGTTAATAGATTGTAAAGCATATTATGATGTTCTCAAATTCTTTTAGAGATCCTATTGTTTTCTACTCCATGTATCTATATTCGTCATAAGTGCATCAAATCCGCAGTCTACACATTAGTCTTCCGTTACGTGCACAATTAAGTTACTTGTTCGCTATAGGAATTTAGTGCTCGGCTCTGACGTAGGCAATATGTCGACATTCGTTCTCAAAGGATTAATTACTGTTTCAAACCTCTCGCATTCCGCGAGTCGTAAGCAAATTTGATAGATTCGATCTGGTAACGCAAATATTAATGTTCAATTTTGGACAAGTAATTCCACCGCCCAGATATATGCGGCTAACACAACGATCAACGCGTTGACCCGCGGATAGCGGGACTCGGGCCTTTTTGACCCAGAGTTACACACAATCCATAAAAATTTTAATAGTCGAGGTACCAATCGTTAGATTATATACACTTATCTTCTGTTTAGACACGGGGATCGGGCGGGCTTAAAGATCCCGTGCACAACTGCATATCTGCGAGACTGCAACAAATGTCTGTTACAATTATTTCACGCAAGCGTTGCCGACCGGATTACTGAAACTTACCCAAACCAGTACAGTCACTTTTAATCGAGTTATAACAGACATTGCTTGCAGTCTCACCTATGCAGTTGTGTACAGGACCTTTAAGCTCGTTCTATCCTTGTTGCTGAAGTGGCCGGCGACCGATACTAACGCACGCCGTTCCACGGACACGCAAGTACAAGCGGAATTGCTCGTAGTAGTTCGCCGATAGTTTTTCCACGAATATCTCGGAAACTGAACGGGGCCGCGGCTGATGTGCAAAGGAAAGAGTTGTTCAAAATATCGATTTCTACAACATATCCAAAAATCATTGACGGGAAGGGAGCAGGTTCTGTAGGTTTACACGAAACTGTCCATTCGACTCGCGGCCTCGCAAGAACGCACTAATTCTGTTGCGGATGCAATTTTTAACGGCGTCCACGTTACCCGTTCCTTTTGTCGATCGATCTCTCGAACAAGGAGACAGAGAGAGAAAGGGAGGGCGCGAGAACGAGGGAGTAAGAGAGAGCGCGAGAACGATGGAGAGAGAGAGAGAGAGAGAGACTAGCTGCTGCGACTGTGTCGGGGTGGGGCGCGAGGAAACGTAATCATTTGCAATCCCGCGTAGAACCGCTTTGAAACTCCACGAAGGAATTTATTAAAGTTTGACTAAGTCGCTTTACAAAGTTTCACCGGTGCACCGAGGCATCGTGGCATCGAGGCAGCGGAGCGGGAGCGGTGTACGGGCTTGCGAGAGAGCTTGCGAGGAACGAGAAGAGAAGAGAAGAGACGAGACGAGACGGTGAAGAGAAGAGAAGAGAAGAGAGACGAGGGCTTGGTAGGAGAAGGAGAAGAGGGCCCTGTGCCGACGGGGGTTGCGAGGGGCTTTGCGAGTGCTAGGCTCCGGGGGGCTGCGAGGGGCTGCGAGGGGGTTGCGCGCGAGGCGCCGCGAGAGATCGGGGCTACGCCGCCGGTGGGAGAGCCGGCAGAAGCGAGGAGAAACGACGAGAAACGAGGAGAAACGACGAGGAACGACGAGATACGAGGAGGAACGACGAGAGAGAGAGAGGAAACGGAGGGGAATCCTCTCGAAGAAGCGGGACGAGCACTGCCGAAGGTGGCGAAGGTGGAGGTTCGAGAATGAGAACCGTGGCGGGGGAACCGAACGCGAGATGGGAGCAGCGGGGGCGGTGGGAAGGAGGTAGGCAAAGACGGGATACGAAAGGAGGAGAAGGAGGAGGTGGGGGTGGCGGCGAGGGTAGAAGAGGCATTGGCGTACGCGAAACGGCGAAGGGAGGCGAACGAAGTGAAGCGGCCGAGGATGGAGGGATGGACGCGGATAGACGGGATGTTGTGTAGCGGGTGGTGGGTGACGGGTGATGGGTGGTGGGTGGCAGGTGACGGGCGCAGGGCGGAGGGCGAATATAGCGGAGGGTGGAGGGCGGAGGGTGGCCGAGTGGTTCGCGGTGGAGAGAGGCTCCGGGGAGGGGGAGCGCGGAACGAGGTACGGGGCAAGGGGGAGTAACGGGGGGAGAATGAGGAACCCGAGAGGAAGGGGCAAAGTTACTTTCCCAGAGAAATAAAAGTTAATGGAGTTCCCTACCTCCTCGCCCCTCGTACTCCATCGTCTTTTTCTTCTCTCCATCTCTTCGCCCCGTCGTACAACTTTCACGAAAGTTATTATATCTTAATTTACTATTGAGCATTATCTGAAATTTCTCCTACGTTTCCGTTTCAATGCGATAGAATGCGTCAGGAGGTACAAAGAAACGCTATATCCATCGAGGCCGAAACACCACGGCCTTCCTTCCTTCCTTCCTTCCTTCGTTATCTTTTCTATGTATACGCGGGCCTCGACGTAACCAGCGCTGATAGATCGAAAGCCCTTTTCGATGCGACTACTTCTCTTTCGACTCTCTGTGTTTGCCACTATTCGAAACGGTGGTCGTAAATCTCTGATACGAATTAATATCGGAACTTCGAATCTACACACGCCTCCTACGTTTCACGGTGGAAAGATAATTAAAATGTGTTCGTAGCGTAGCAACCTGGTTAATTGATGATGCACGTAAGAACTTAACCCCTTGAGAATGAATATATTCGGTCTGATTGATTATACGGAATTCTCGATAATCTAATTGATTATTGACGATACGTTAATGCCGATATTGAACGGTAAGAACAGCATTTTCGTGGGGAAAGCAGTAGATCGTTTATGAGAATCGCGGATGGTGTCGTAAACGAAGCACAAACGCACTTCGGAGTCTCAAATGCGCGAGCGACGGTTTCGTTCTCTGTAATATCGAGATCATAAGCTGGAGAATTCTAAAATGCCTTAACCCTTCAAGGACACATTACAATAATCTCTTGATGATTTAGACTTTTTGATATTTTCCCTAGAGTTATCTTCAAATCCTAGAAAACGAACAATTATCATTTTTGTCATAAAATCCGCAGTCTAGTAATCAATTTTGAAATATTCCTGTCATAATCCCAGAGGGGTTAGTATAATAGTTGGTGGTCCTAGTTGCGTACCAATGAAGAACGAGGAGTCACGGTGGCCGAGAAAACGTGCGAATTTTCGGATTTCCTCGGGTGTGTACGCGCGGGCAGCGGCGAACCGCATGGCCAGGTGTGACCCGAGCTACCTGCGTTCAGAGCCGGGCCACGTGTTTCGGATTACCATCGAGTAATTCGGGAACGAATTGAAGTACATATTGACCAGAAAATGAATTATTTGGTCAGTGAAAAAGTTCGTGCCTGGTCTCGTATTAAAGTGCAACAAGAATAATTTTTATAGGCGCCTCAAATTTGCTATTCGAGAGCAGAGAGTTAACGTTCCATCCGGAGATGACAAATATTAATCTTCTTCTCGATTCGACAAGCAATTGCTCTGCCTTAGAGCGTCGCAATATCCATATCAGTGTAAACCGTGTTTACGTAAAATTGTTACGTCCATTCTATTAATCTCGTTTCACGTCTTTCCGGGGGGGATTAATAATTGAAGACACCCGGTTAAAAGGTTAATAATGCACAATTGACCGGCTTTTGGCGATTCCGGCCTCCAGCTGGCTACGTAACGCTGTAACCTCGCTGGACGCACAGTCTCGATATCTCTCGCGCGCTTGCGATGAATAAGACCTATTCTATAATACTTGACTGTACTTTTAGCCTCGTCTTTGTACTATGCGCACACACACAGACGCACACATCTTTTGCACGTACGCGATATACAGGTACAAGGAATGGCGCACGTACGCTGATATATAACGTATAATAGTATAGATGTAAATATGTATATGCGTCTACACCGATCGCTCCGCTCCGCTCCATTCCATTCCATTCCATTCCATTCCATTCCATTCCATTCCATTCCATTCCACTCCACTCCACTCCACTCTCCCTCATTTTCTTTGGCCGTTTCCCACCTCCTTCTTTTTTTTCATTCCCGTTCCCATTTCATATTCCCGGTTCCGTCCTCTTTCCTCTTTCCCCGTTTCCCGTTCACCTCCCCCCGTTGCGTCTCGTCTCGGGGCGGCGCGGCGTTCCGTCTCCCGAATCACCCCCTTCCCGCGCTTTGATTTACAGCCATAAGTTGTAATATTTGCGCCACTATTGTATGGTAATACGCGTAGCAAAAAATATGTTAATGGTTGCCATAAAGAAGATATACAGCGGTACATATGTATTCTATTTCGCGGTATGTACTTCGCGGACGTGGACCCGGCGCGGCGGCCCGCCCCCCCTCTCTTCTCCTCCTTGACTTTTTCGTTCGCCGGCTCTCGTCTTTTCGACTTTCGGCCACCATTTTGCTCCCGTCGTTCGAATTCGCGCGTGGCTGCTCGACGAATCGCGACGACGAAACGAAACCCGAACGATCACAGGCTTTCCTCAGGCTCCGTTCGAAACCGGGCAGCCCTCGAAGAGACACCGGCGATCGACGAACGAGAAAAACGATGGTCAATCTCCTCGTAGATCAAATCCAATTTTCTCGGATATCGACTGCCCCGTTATATCCGCGGCCTCTTCTCTCCTTTCGTAACCGGCTATCGCTGCCCGTTGATAGCAATACCGAGCCATCGATAGAAATGCCGGTATTCGAACACTGCGACCGTATCGTTCGTAAAGGTATCGGAACCGCCTCTCTCGTCTTTCCTCCTCGATCCCTACCCTTCTCCGACAACCTCCCTCCTCCCCTCCCCCGTTACACCCTCACCCACTTCCCTCCTCTGTCTTCCATAACTCGAACAATTCCAATAGTCGTTAATCTGTCGGAAACTTTTGGAAAACTTGCCGTTATTGCAGGTACAGGGGCGGGACTATGCAAGTCGGATCAGCGGAAAAGTAAAAAGCGAGCAAAGACGGGAGAGGAGAAACCGACGGAGAGAAGGGAGAAATGGATGAGGTGATCGGCGGGTACCGGCGAAGAAGAACCATAGTCGGTGGTGCTCTGCTCGCGGAGAGAGGGCTGCTACGGGGGCGGCGAGACGCAACGGGGGGAACCGAGCCCTCGCAGGGTAGATTCCGCGCGGAGATGCGACTCGAGAAAGAGAGAGGAGAGAGAGAGAGAGAGAGAGTCGGCGGAGAATACGGGGGAGAATACGAAGGGTGGGAACCGGTGTGCCGAGGTAAGTTAAATAAACTTGTTTAGTTTCGCGGAAACTTCTGCCCGGCCATTGTATTCGACTGCCTCGCTGCAGAGTTCGCACCAAAACTTTCGAATACGAACGAACTCGGTTCTCCGTTACGCTTTATTCGCTTGTTTTGCCAAGTCGCTACCTTACGGGTACCTACCCCCCTCTCTCTCTTTCTCTCTATGTGTATGTTCTCTCCTCTCTCGACGCACCTTTCCGTCCGGCTCTGCTTCGGCGATCTTCGCTGTCGATCGAGTCGGCGAATCGATACGGAAACGTTTCTCGAACGACTCTATGCTTTCCGTCGGCAGAGTCCGTAACCGTTTCACGAGTCCCTCGACTATTATGCTTCCACCCATCGTACAAAGCTTGACACGGTTGGTCCCAAACATTGGCCCTTGTGGACCAGGATTTTTGAGAATACCAGAAAAATTAGTACTAATATTTTGCTACAATCAGTTAACCCTTCGAGGACGAATGCAAATTGGCAACATCAGGTTCGAGCTGTAAAGGCTCGTCCACAAAGGGCTAAATTGTTCGTTCGCAACTTGAATCTGCATTTTTGAAGAATGGTCCTTCAGAAGCTAATGTTGGCGAAGTAATTCGAACACGCTATAGTAATCGACGGTGCAGGGATTGACCTTCTCCACTGAACTGACGAGTGTAGCTGATCACGAGCTTTCCATGCCAAATAACGGCGAGCTGCCAGTCGGCAACTATCGAGGACCGAAGCGTTTAATAATAACCAATTGTTCGGTGAACAAAACTGCCGAGCTTCTGTGTTAGTCGCTGTCCTATAAAATTCCGAAAAATGAAACTTTGTGCCTAGGCACATTATTGCCTCTGCAAGCGAATTGCAGCGCAAGGGGTTGAGGACGGTGTTCCGTGCACGGACACATAGAAAGAAGCCCTCGCGCGTGGCTTTTGTCTGTCATCTTTGTGAACGATATGCCGCTACTGTGGCTCGTTTGTTGTTTTCTCATTGAAAGCCGTCTATATTATATGCTTGTATATGTGTACGCTACGGCGACGTTTTTTAACATTTTTAATACAAGGGCGTATAAAAATGTTACAACGTCGTTTACGCACAGACTCGCGGAGTGCCTCGGCGTACCTCCACCGCGATCTCGCCGTAGCTAAAAGGTTGTATTATACGGATAGTTGTGCTGTAATATAATTATTAGACTACGTATTTCGTGTTTACGGCGAAGCGCGAGGTTGAAAATGACGGAGAGGAGTTCCGGAACGTCGATGCATCGTCTCCGAGTTATTAAATCGATTAAATCTCGGTTCGTCATTCTTGGAATTGATTTTGCAATTTCACAATTTTATTAGTGAACCCTGGTTTCTATGAATTTACGAGAAAATTGAATAGAGGAAATTTTAAATAGTGGCAAGCTAAAAATATTGAAGCATAACGATACGTTATTTTCTAATCTATCGGTTTACCAGTATGAAATCTTTTCAAGTGCCATCAATTATGAGACCGCCGTGTAGTCTAACAATTTTCACAGCACAGAGCGAAGCTGTACAAAACACGAACGACGTTATCCTAATCTCGGTGTTCCTGTTCGAGTAGGGTGCGCGCTAAGCGTGAGCACAGCTAATTAGGGACGCTATGCGCAGAAGGGTAGAGACAGGGTACCATTTAGGGTTACGGATTCTGATGACGGAGGGGAATAAAGCTCGGAGTCGATCGCGATCGAGAGATCGTCTTGGTCGTTCCACCTCGTCGGGTCCCGAAAACCAAATTCAACTTCGACTTGGATTTTGACTTCGACTTGGAATCGGATCGGGAACGAAATCGGACAAAGTGCCCTTGTCGCTAGTGTGGCAGCGGACCGAATGGCTTATTGATTTAACGAGAAAGAGAGAGATAGACAGACACGGGTAGAGTGAGAAGGAAAGGAGGAGAGGAAAAGAGCGAGAGAGAGAGAGAAGCGGAAGAGAAATAGGAGGAAACCGAGCACGGGGAAGCTCGGCGAGGTTCGAGGCAGTTAGGGGGAGGTTGGGGGTGGTTGGAGGCGGTCGGGGGTGGTCGTGGGGTCGCGAGCAGGAGATCGAGGGAGGCACGGGGGGTGGGGAGGTTAGAGGCAAGTCTGGGAGAGGGTACAGAGAGGAGATGAGTAACGCGGAATAGGCTAGGCGAAGGGGAGGGCTCGCGGGTTCGCTGGCTCGCGAGGTCGCCAGCGATGGATGGAGTAGGGTAACGCGAGGTAAGGTAGGGTAAGGTAGGGTAAGATAGGGTCGGGGGCCGGAGAACAAGGGAAGCGGTTGCCAATGAGGGGTCGCGTCGAGCAGAGCAGAGCAGAGCAGAACAGAGCTATGCCACGACAACCCACGCCTGCCACGCCGGCAAACAGACCCGCCGAAAACGACGAATGCCATGAAAACGACCAACGGCGCCAAACATAGAGTTGTCATTGTTAACATGTTGACTGCCGTGATGATCACCAGTGACTGGCGCTGTTGCCTTACTTAAGAACGATTGTCATAATATTAGTATTATGCATATGTTTGTCATAATATAGATCTCTCAATCTTTGGACACTGTGCGGACCACAAGGTGTTAAGTAGACACAATACGCGCTAATCTCGAAGAAGAGACAGTAAATGCGATTACATATACGATCAAATCAGCTTACCTAACTGTTCTATCATAATTGTATGAAGCATTCAACCCCGGCCTATGTATTCCCGAGTTCCCTGAACTCGGAGACTCACACCCCATGGGTTGCGGCGATACTTGTGAGAATGACGTAGGGACTTGGCCCACAGGAAATCTAAGGTTTGAATTCGTGCCGATAACTATTGATTGCGTCATTCTTGAAAGTATAGTAGGTCCTCGCTCATCAAACTCCCGATCAAATGTCCGTTCTTTATGCGAACTTTGTTCGTTTATATGTATAAACTGATCGTGTCGTCTGTATACTAGTAGGAGAGTCGTTACAAAAACTTCAACTCTGAAATCGCGGTCCCATATCCGCGCGGCGAGCAATTTTGAAGGATCCGTCGCGTGCTCGAATATTTGTCGGTGCACCGCGACGTCCGCAAAGTAGCGTATTCGATTGGTCATTGGCCGATCAACAAGTGGCTCATGATTTTGTCAGTGGCTTTGCGAGCCTGGCGCGTTGGCCGATCCGTCGACCCGTCGACCCGTGGAACCGTCGACCCGTGGAACCGTAGAGCCGACCAACGATGCGGCGCGGTGCGTCCGTGCGTCCGTCTGTCCACCTCCGGTTATACCCGCTACCCCGTTACCCGTTATCCGTTACCCGTTACCCGCCTGCGGTTTACCGCTGAAACACTCGCGTCGGTACACGTTCCCCGCTTCTGCGACTCTCGCCCCGAGCGCATTATCCGTTCATAGCGTTTCATACCGTCTCGCAGTTCATCGGGGTTTCCCAATCTCGCAAAACCGTGAAACAGGAATCACGAATCCGCCGCGATTTACCCGCGAGTTCATCGATCGACGCGCCGAAACGAGGAAATCGCTAATTCCAGGTGTCCGATCGAGATTCCCATTCCTCAGACCTTCCGTTTGAGCATTATGCGCTCATAGCGTATTACGCGATTAAGGCCACTCACAGGTGCGTCGATCTTCGCTAGAATAAATCGCGAAGTTCTGCATCAGTGAAAATTTACGTCCATCAGAATTGTCTGTATCGCATATCTTTATCATAGAGGCAGCAATAGTTGGCGATTTTCATCCAGAAAACGGGTTTCGCGCCGCTCCGCGTGTCCGATCCAGTTCCCTGCTTCGGCGACTCTCCCCCCTCGCGTATTATGGCCGATTTATCAGACATTCTTTAACCCTTATGTGGATAACCGGGTACCTGGTCACCCACTTTCAATTTCTTTTTATAACTTCGACAGGAGCCAGATAGGTACTTGATTCTTACTTTAATCATTTTAACAGGTCGAACATAATACATCGGTGTCCTGAAATCATTTTAATCTGTGTTTTTAAAAGCTAGCTGCTCATTAGCTGCGGGCAGTATAAATCGACCTTTATCTGTTCGTATCGTTCCGCGGTAACTCGCGGTTCGTCGGTTTCCAAATCTCGTCGGATCAAAAATCATCCGCGAATTCGTCGATCGACGCACCTAACCATCGAGAGACAATCTCAATCTAGAGATCGTCCCCTCGCGAGTTATTCTCGTAGCGTTCAACACTAGAACTACGAAATAACGGAGTTTTCTGTCTCGGCCCTGTGAGTTTTTCGATTCTGCGAGTCTCTCGGTTCCGCGAATGTGTTCCTCGGGAATCGCCTACACGTTTGTCCGTGCGGCGCGCGCGGCACACTTTCTCCGCGAAACGGCTTATCTACGCACGAAAGAGAAAGCAAACGCAATCTTTCAGCGACCAGCACGTTCCCACTCTTGCTTCTCTTCGCTCGCTCGCCGCGACCCTCGTTGTCTACCGCGTCGAAAAAGTACCAAGAGAAAAGAAAGAGAGAGAGAGAGAAGCGAGGAGGATTAGAGGCGAGCGAAGATGGGGAAAGTTTCTAGCCTGGCGAACCGAGCCGAAAGGCGATAAGCGAATTCAATTATACAGAGTGTTTTATAAATCCACGTTAACCGTTCGTTTGCAAACGCTTCGATCCGAGTTCGTTCGTTGTTTCACGGATATCTGTTTGTCTGGCGGTGCGTATCTACGTAGCAACGCGTTTCTACGCCTTTCGTTTCGATTCGACCGCGAACCAGAAGGTGAAACGCGCAGTGGCAATAAAAGGGTGCTTACGCGATTCTGGATAGTTCTCCGGGGTCTCTTTCCGCGGATACCTGTTTGTCTGGCCACGCGTTTCTACGTAGCAACGCTCCGATTGGAGAAGACGATCAAAGCTAGCAGGCGAAACACACGCGGGGACGTGAAAACAAAAGGGTACATGTTGGAAACCATGCCGAACGATTACCGAAACGCAAAGATCGTAGGCAACAAACAGCGAGGAGACAGCAAACAACAAACCGGAAGGTTACGGTTCAGCCGTAGCGATACGCCGACCTTGAAATCGTACTCTCTCTCCTGTATCTGTCTCTCTCGCTCCCTCTCTCTTTCCGTGTAACCTAGAACCGCTCTCCCTGGCCGGATAGTAATTTCCAGCGAGCAAAGAAGCTATTACATAGGACATAGGATATTCACGGCGCGTTCTCGTTCGCGAGGAGAGGCACGCTCGCTCGCGAAATGAAAGACTAACCTTGTAAGAGAATTGGTCGAACATTCTGCAGACGTCGACATCGTTGCCAAGGATCGTGTAACCGGAATCCATGCTGTCCCGGCGCTTCTTCTCGCTGCCTGGAACGAGGCTTCCGTCAATGAAAATCGCCCGCGGAAACGCGATTCGACTCTCGCGACGAGCCAGTACCGAACAAACTGATCGCGATTGCACCGACGATGCCGTCGCTCATCTTCTCGCGACTCCTGCGGCCGGCACCGGCTCTCTGTCAGCTTACAGCTCTCTGCTCTCTGGTCACTAGTCTCTGCTCTTGCTACCCTCTTCGCACCAAGCCTTCCGCCGGCTTGTCCCGCTCGCGAGAGATATCGTCGCCACGAGGTGCACCTAACGAACCCCGGCCACCAAGAGACTCTCTCGCGGCCGTACGAATCACGACGCGCGATCGACGACCTTCATCGGATCGTCTATCGATACTGAGGTCGAACTACGACTCTAAATATTATATTCCCGATCCCGATACCGCAAACTGTAATCCCAAAGTCAACAAAGCTACTCTCGTACGAAAAAAAAGAACGAACCACTCTCGCGACCGGCAAGTATACAATCGCTCTGTACTCGTCGATTATACCGCGTCGACGATTCCTCGTCCGTCGAGCACGTCGCAAACGTATTGCCGTTTCCTCCGTGGAAGCGTAGCGCGGCGGAAAATGTTCAACCGTATCATCGTGTGTCGTGCGTTCAAACTTTCCCTTGTGGGTTTCACGAGAGTCACGGATCTCTCTCCCGAAAGGTTCGTGTGTTCACCGAGAACCGTGTCGTCGATCGATTCTGCTGCGTTCACGCACGACGTATCTCCTCGTGCAGGCTCATCACTGGCGAACGACGACGTGGCGAGAGAGTACGTACGCTTATGCTTATCGTGTGTGTTGCGTCAGGTTATCGGCGTTCGTGCCAGCTCGACGCTCCTCGGAGCGAGCACCGAGAGTCACCGAGAGATCGCACAAACTACGGTGGCGCGGGGACCGGTTCTCTCGAGAGGAAACGGGCTGGAAGCGGGCTGGAAGCGGGCCGAAAGAGAGAGAGACCCGAACCACGTGGACGAATCGCGTTTTATCGTAATCGTCCGCGGTCGTCGCCACCGCACGAGCGCGATTCCATTTCCTTCTAACCAGCTAGCACCGACTGCGATCGCGAACTGCGCACCGGTACCGGTACCGGCAACGGCAACATCGACGCTGAGAGCGAAAGCAACCAAGTTATTCGTGACGTTGGTGGTGGTGTGGTGATGCCTCCTCTGCCTCTTCTGCCTCTCTGCCTCTCTACCACCTCTGCCACCTCTGCCACCGCCGCCACCGACGCCGTTTCCACCCCCACCTACAACTCCAGCTTTTACTCCGCTGTCCGTGCCACCATCGCCACCATCGCCACCACACAGCCGCGCCGTCTACGTCAACGTCGGACGCGCGCTCTGTCAATGCTAGTGGTTGTTGCAGCAACGCGAAAGGTGGGGTAAAGACGATGCAGCCCGGCAAAGATGGAGATGACGGTGACTGTAACACGATGGTAACGATGACGTTCTCTCCGAACCTCCTCTTTTCTCTACGCTTCCTCTTTCTGCTACCTTCAGATCTTCGAAGCTGCACGCTGCCTTTACCAACTAGAGGAGGTCACTAGATTTTAGACGACTAGTTTAACAGCTTTAAGGCCAACGGGACCAATATCGGCTCATATTGCCACGAGACATTGTTGTTCGGCACTTTTAACCCTTTGCACTCGGAGCAATTTTATATGAAGATCTGAATTATAAATTACAATATGACTGAATCAGAATGTAATTCAATTACACTTTGTAATTACAATTCCTGGAGTAATTCAATTGTAATTCTGCACAACTCTGTCCCATATGATAGTTGTTCTGGAAAAAATTCTTACAAATGTGTAAATTAAACTTGTTTTCACTATCGTTGCAGGAGAAACCCCCGAGCCACATTCAACGTGGAAGAAGAAAGAAGATGGCTCGTGCTTGGTGGCTGCGATCGTTGTCGGCTACCGGTTGCAATTCCGCCGCTGTGCCGTTATCACGGCGACGCTACACGGACGATACATGCAACGATACAGCAGGGAGTGAAAGTTTCACGCGTCGTTGCCCGTGCGAATTAGCAGGCCGGGCGTGCTGCGAGTGTTCGCGAGCAGTCGGAAGTCGCTCTGGCAGAGCCAATGCTATCGACTAATGCCGGGCTATGGCCATAACCTACCGCTACCTACCGACCGCTACCGCTATCGCACAGCTGACGCCACCTCCGAGACCCACGGCCGACTTTCATGAATGAAACCCACGTGCGATCCACGTGACCGTTTCCGCTGAACCTGTAATTCCCAGGCTTCCGATCCGGTCGCCGATTATCCGCGGATCCGATTCGCTCGACGCGCGAAAAAACCGGAAGGCTACGAGCTCCCTCTTCGGAGTTAAGCTTCGGAGCAGAGCTTCGCGCTTTTCTCCTTCGATATCGAGCGAATTCGTTTCGCATCCGCAAAACGAGCAACCAACGAAAACACCAAACGAACCATTGGACATTGCGCAGTGGTTGCGCAGCTGTAAGGTCTCGCCGTGTCTCGAAACCGTACCCGTAATTATAATGTGCGTTAATCCCTTCGTAACGCCGAGTGACACGATCGTGCAACATTGATCGCGTCCACCCCCGGCCCACCCCCAACCGCCCCATGTTCCACCGGGTTTCTCTCTCTCTTTCGCGAGCCTCGTTTATTCGCGTTTCTTAAGGCCATCGCACACGCTCCGTCTTGCCGTCTCTTTTACTTCTGCATTCTGTAAATAAGCAATGCAAGACGGAACACAGTTGAAGCTATACGTATATAGATTTTCTTGCCAGTCTTGAAATAACAGAGCCGATGTTTCAACCATTTGCGGTCCTATGTCATTTACTTCTGCACCGATAGTTTTCATTGTATTCATCAGTAATATGTTATATGTTGTCACAGTTATATGTTACGCAAGAGCAATCGTAGTGTTTCTTAACTGTTCTAAATAGGTTAGTAGAGCTACCTACAGAAACATAATCGAATTATATAATTTTGTAACAAGCATGTTAAACGAATTAGGAACCTCGAAAAATGCACGGAAAAGTCAACGTTCCAACTTGCTCCGTGTTGCATTGCAATTTGTGACTGCACAAGCAAAAGGGAAGACAAGACGGAGCGTGTGTGGCGGCCTTTAAGGTAGATAGGTATGTTCACGATCACGAGCCGCGATAAACGATCTGAGCGAACCGTGGAAACGCATTCTACTGCTCTAGAATGGAAGTGTTTACGTTGAAACGACCGGCAGAGCTGTTACGACAGCCTCGCTATCGTCGCCGTTTTATCATTGATTCATAACTTTATTGGCGATGGATGTACACAATTTCATGAGCGCCAGCGCTTATTGGATCTATTTCGCGGAATCGAGTGGACACTAATCGCCTGTAAAGCCCGCCACACTCTATCCTGTCGTCCCTTTCTCTTGTCCAGTTATAAGTTGCGACGACGGAAAACCTCAACATCGTCTTGGATCGCAACTTATGCACAAGGAAAATGTCTGACTCGATGTTATAGTGCAAGGGGTTAATATCGACGGAACAATAGAATTTTATTCCGACTCGAAGGAAATCAATATCGTACATGTTCATTTAATTTCGTTCGAAACCTTCGTCGCGGATCTGACACGATATTACAGTGGGAGGAATTAACGATGTTTCTCTGAACGTATCGTCTTCCTCGTCGCACATGCTCGACACCGTTCTTTTATCAAAACTGAACATCAATTTTCATTACGATCTACTAAGTAAACCGTGTTAGGTGTCTACGAAGCATGAGAATCTTCTCGTATTTTCTATCCTTCTATTACTAAGCAGTTTGTTCTGTTCTCGCGTGACTTTTACGATCGCCGTAGTGGCAGTGAGCGGGTTAAACTTTTAAACGAACTGCTTATACCGATTCCGAGCTGCTAAATCCTGATTCGGGGCGCGTGCCTCGCGAGCAAAACGGTCAGAGAGGAGAAACACGATACACCGTCAAGATCCGTGTTTTCAATCTTTCCATAGGGGACAGGGGACGCGCGGACCGACCGGCTCCCATATTTTTCCAAGTGCCTCGGCGTGGCAGCTCTCGAGCGCTCCTAATATAAGATAAACACCTCTGGCCGTGTCCGTTGGCCAGCTAGTAGATACGAGAGGCCGTGTGTTTCTCGGAGTCGTTTCTGCGAGCGAATCGAGGAAAGAGGAGAGAGAGAGAGAGAAAGAGAGAGAGAGAGAAAGAGAGAGAGAGAGAGAGAGAGAGAGAGGTGGTTGGTGCCGCGAGTTATATGTCTCGTGACGCGTATATCTCTCCGCATGTCTGCCAAAGCATCGTACATACGTTTAGATTTCCGAGTCTCGTCGAGCGCGCGCATATCCCACGGGAATCAATATCCGCGTGTACCTCTCTGCTTCCTCTCCCTTCTTTCCCTTCTTCATCGTTCTCATACTCGGCCTCGTGCCTCTTGCCTCTTGCCTCGCGCATCGCGCCTCGCGCCTCCGCTACTCGACAACTTATCAACCGTCCGCGTTTTGCGTTTCGCGTTCATCGTTCGCCTATACTCTCCCTTTCTCTGTCTTTTTTTCTGCTCCTCTGTTTCCTCGATTTTTCTGCAGGTGTCCCTCTGTCTCCTTTGTTTCTCACCGACCCTCGCCGAACAGAACCGGGGCCTCTCTTTCTTCTCCGAATGGCCGCACCTCCGGTTCCTTCTTCTCCGATACTGCATCGCGCCGCTCGCCATCCGTCTCTGATAAACGTGATTTAGAGAACGGACTGGCCCGTATACGACAGCCCTAACTCCCCCCTCCGGCAGATCGGTCTTCGTATTCCGGGCTGTATGTATACCCCTGTCCCTCGAACCCAGATCCATCCTCCGCGAGAACGCATCCTCTTTCTCTTTCATTCTTTCTCGCTCACCTTCTCTGTTTCTCGTGCATCGAATCGCCTCCTCTCTGTTCCAGCGACACAGTCGAACCTTTCCCCGACTGTGGAACTCGCTCGTTCACCCGCAGCCCTCGGCCCTCCTCGACGAAGCAAACACTGCTTCCGGGGCCCTCTTCCCTCCGGGGTTCTCCGTTCCCTCCACCTGAGTCGATACGCCGAGCTCGATTTTTACGCGAAACCGATGCATCCACTACCAACCTGCTTTAGCTACCGTTATCAGCCGATACCCATCCACTCGATAGTCCTCCGAGGCTAACTCGGTATGCAAGGAGTGGTTATTTCATCGTTTTTGATAGTCTATTATCGATTACTAAAAACTTTTTCATGAGCCAGACTCAACAGCAACAACTTTATAATTGTAAACCAACAATTCACCCCCAGAAACGTAATCTAATGACTTCGTTTAGTATTATTGTGTAAAAGAGAATTTTTAAATTGCTTTTGGCACAGCAGAGTGAAGATGCATCCATGAGGAATTGTTCAACAAATTTATTTCTTCGGGTATATATTATTAATCCTCATACGCTCCGAAATAGTTGCATAAAAGATTCTATGATACTTTCTCACCCATTATTGCGTCTTACAACACAGATAAGAAGGGATCAATCATTTTATAGTATGTAAAAATAGTAAATGAATTTTCACCCTGAGGGTTAAAGAATGGCTAAAAATTTGGAGGTAGACACATTCTTGTTATTTTTATAAAGTAATGTGAAATTGTTGCTTTCAGCGCTGCGTAAATCCAGCGTTAATTGTACGGCTCGTCCCACTGTTTCAAAGGTTCGATAAACCGTGGCCGCGAGTGTCCTCCGCGTCGAGGCGGGGGTGTGCAACGAGCTTACGCGTTCTCTCCACGATTCTAAGTACACGATACGCGTCGCTTCGGTGTGTTTGACGCCGCGTGAATTACGAGAGCTCGTCTCTGTCCCGAAAACGCTCTTTCAAAGTATCCGAGCATTTGGGAAAGACGCCGCAAAAGCCAGCGAATCAAACCGGTGAACAGCAGTCCGCTGGATCGACGACCGCGTCTATTTCTGTCTAAAGTGCTGCGACGATCGAGCAGATGCACTGGCTGATCAAGTTATTAGTGTTCGCAATACTAAATTTATCAGACGATTGTAGTGGCTCGTGCCTTGAGATATTCTAAGAAGAACTAAACTTTGGAAGACAATAATTGTGAAAAATGGTAGTCGCTAGAGCCAAACTTAATTGATTTTTTGTCTTCGCACAAATAGAAACTCGATTGATAAGCAATTTTCGAAATTGGATTCAATCTGCCCAAAAAGTCGAATTAATTTTCAACGTTCAATAGTCAACATTTCTGACTTACTCCGGTTTGCATTGAACGGCACATAATTATAATAATTATTATTATGATTATATTTATTATAAACGGACCGAGGTCCTTTTACACAAATGTTTACAGTGGAACAAAGACTTAACCTAAATTAACTAAGAAGGGACATGCACAAAAACAGTTGGAATAAAGGTAATGATATTATTAGTTAATCCTGCGTAATTTTCTTTATATATTAATTACAAATATTATAATTGATTGATAAAACTATTATCTAAAACCGCTTTGTATTTGAGACGTCTTTATGCGTCAAAGGGTTAAGAGAAGATTGCAAAATTGTTGACAGACGAAGGATAACGAACCTCGAACAAAAGGTTAACAGTACTAAAAGAAATTTTCTTGCTTTGGTTTCTTTCAGGTTACAATGGCGGTTCGCTTTAACGCGACTTATCGCGTTCCGATCTTCCCGGTTGTCGGAGACAAATCCAATGTTTTGTTCGAGGGTTAAAAGGAGGGACGAAGAAGGAAGAGAAAGAGGAAGAAAGAAGGAAGGTCCACCTGGTCCCTGCCTCTGGTCCAGTCCGGTTCGGCTCGGTTAGACGAGGTGAGCTATTTACGTCGCTGTTTAGCCGCGCAAAGGGAGGTCCTGCGAGAACCTTCTCGGCAGCAGGAAAAAAGAAAGCGAACGGTCCCTGCTGACCAGCTGACGGTCTCGTGCCGCAACTCGAGACTCTTCGCGAAGATTCGATCGCTGGCATTTTGGATACCGAGACCGGGAACAAGACCGCGACCGTTTACCGGTGCTGGTCGGCCGCACCACTCGATCTTCGTCGATCACGGTCGATCAGGTTCGTGGTATCCGATTTTTCAACTCCGTCGCCACGAAAGGCTACTATTGAGCTGAGATGTGCTGGAACCAGAAAATATCGGTACATTTGAGAATCCCGAGATCATCGAGAACCCGTCCCGAGATTCTCGCACACCTCCGCTACATACCGAGAAAGAGAGAAATCGTCGAGGTTCGTCGTCGAGCTTTTCGAACGTTCCTCGCGAAAAGACACACATCGAGCACACCGCGTACGTTGTTCCCCTTTCGCGATTCTCTCTTGGCCCGCTCGTTTCTCTTCCTCCTATTCTCGAGTCGGTGTATTGATCCGTCGAGTTTTCAAAAGTAAAATAGGTTATGCCGTTGAATCCCACGGAACTATCGCTCTCCGGACGAACGGCAACGAACGAGGCGCGAAACCAAAAGAAACAGAGGCAGACGAGGAGAATGGAACGGCTGAATTGATAGACGGATACGGAGAAAGAGACGAGCGTGCGCGCGCGAACTCCACCTGCATAATGTAGCGTGGTGTTGCGTGCGATTCTACATAGGCAAAGTAACGTGTGCAATGTTCATATAGAAATTTACGCGAACAAGGAGGGAGAGGGCCAAGCGAAGCAACACGGAGACGAAGATAGACACAGTGGGCTCTCGGAGCACTCGGATCCGAGACTGTCGCCAATCTGCTCGAACGAAACATGGATTATTATGCGAACTGAAAAAGTTCGAACACATTTCTACCTTATCTTAACCCATTGAGCATAAAATTTTTATTGTTTAATTTTTGCTCTGAATGTCTTTATATATTCATGACAATTTAAAAATTAATTATTACTATGATCAATTGAAGAAATATCTCCATTTGGGGGAAAAGTTGACTGAGCACTCAGTCGAAGCGAAGAATGAAGGCCATGTTCATAGTATCACAGACTAATTATCTCTCGAGTCTTATGAGTAGACATAGACAGAAAATTTTTTATGTGAATTACAACGAATTAAAGTGAAATAGAGATTTATTTCCTTTCTTAATATGTTCAATGGGTTGAAAATAATGTAACAGTATCTTTAAACTTTACTTTAAACTTAAACTTTTTTTATATTATGTTTATTGTTTTAAATTACACTGACAAATTTTTCCCGTAAATGCATAAAGATCCGCTGTCCACTTATGAGACATATATTAATACTGTGCTTCGACCAATAATGGTACCGAATCGACATTCACTGTTCCTTTTGGCTTTGAACCGCAGGATCGTGGCGCGCGCGCTCTCCTGGAAGACGATCCTATTTAACGAGTCAGCTCACCCTCTCTGTCTCCGCAGCCAGGCTTTTCAGCTCTAACAAGATTCGCGTGTTCGTTTTCGCGTCGCGGCCAGCCCCGCTCGGACACGTCCGGCCGAAAACATTTTCGCTCGCGTGACAATCTGTTTTCCGACGTTTAAAGCCGTTTTCGAAACCGCGTCTCTCTCGTGCCCGACGAGTCTGTGACCGATTCGAATCGACGGTGAAACAAGAACGTCGATTACGATAGCGATAAAATCGTAAACGACTCGATCGAACGGAACGAAAGCCCCGTTGACCTCGAGCCTCGCTGCACCAAATGGAAATCCGCCTTTATTATCTCTCCGCAGACACGGAACGCAATTGTTCAGTACCGATCGGATGAGTAATTAGTTAGTTTAGTTCATTTTCAGCCTCGATGGCCCTGAAAAGGACCCGGTTTTCAATTCCATTGTATTCTTCTATTGCATACTTTACGTTTCCAATATACAGCGTGTCCTATTTGGTGTTTCACACGCAAGTATTTCCCAAACTACAGCTCATCGTAAAAAATATTTCAAATAGAACTTATTCTGTTTCGAGGCAGACATATTATAGTGGTCACAAATTTTCTCTAGGCGGATCTGTCTCCGAGACTTCAAGATGACCTCAGTTTGTTTATACGGAACTGTATGTTTTTATTTAAATAAGATAACAATTTTGTCTTCCAAGGTCAACCTAGGTCATTTGGTGACGTTCAAAATTTAGCTTAGCTTTAGAACATACGTATGAGAATTAGGAAAGTGGGAGGGTTCCGATGACTGATGTCAGAAAAAGCTGAGTCGAAGCGGGTTCAAGTCACGCTTTCCTAAAATCGTACAATAATTTGGAAAGGGGTTGAAGTTGGTTATGGTTGGACAAAGTTCGAAGAGTCGGCCACCGGTGTATCGTAAAGTATTGCCGTCGGATCGTACGGTGCCGTACGGTGCCGGTGCAGTTTTGTATCGTTTCGTTTCGTTTCGTTTCGTTTCGTTTCGTTTCGTTTCCATCGTTTCGATAGTCCTCATCCTATTTTAGCATCCTTTTCGGGACTGGCTACCCGAGGGAATCAATAACCGACGAGGAAGCGACTGTAGATTCGGGTACCGGTGGAGAGAGAGAAGGGGAAGGGGAACCCAAGGAACCAAAGAGTACCGAGGGGCGTCGCGCGTCGAGTAGAAGAGCTCCCTGCCGTAGCGTAGCGGGTGCCGGCCCGGGAGGGTGTTGGGTGTTGGGTGTTAGAGGGTGCAACAGGGACCGCGAACTTTAGGGTGGAGGTGGCACGCGAGAGAGTCGGAGCTTGGCTCCGCCTCCGGCACGCGACCAGCACGCGACCAACGCCATCGACCGCCAACGCCATCGTCGGCTCCGTCGTTTACCTCCACCACCACCGTCACCGCCGCCACCACCCTCGCAACCACCGTTGCTCTGCCGCCACCGTTAACGTTACCGTTACCGTTACCACTGTTACTTCTATCTTGCCACCGGCTTCATCGACGATTACGCGACCACTGGACCACCGTTCGATCTTTCACGCTCCGTACATTTTCTTTCCTTCCTCTACTACTTCCTCTCTCCTTCCGTTCCGCTTTCTCGACTTTCGATTTCGAACACCGATCCTCTTCAAACCTATTCGAATCCTCTTACCCGGACTGAAACCGATCATCTCTCTCTCACTCTCTCAAAACGGACCAAAATCCCAACCTACCCCTGCATCTAGAAATGCGTAAGCGACCTATATGTAGCTAGGCAGAATCCATTCTTCTTCGATCGTTCGACGCTCCGATCGTTCCTCTCGCGCTGCAGCCAAAACCCACAGGAGACGGAAGCATCGTTTCCAGAAAGAAAATTGCCTCGTCTTCTTCATTTTTTATAATCTTTACTGTTCCGTAAGGCTTATAACGGGCAGCGTATTTTAATTCTCCGGACGTAATCAAATCGGCAGGCAACAAACCACGCCTTCCGGGGAACATTGTATGTGTCTGTCACACGCGTCGTCGACATTGGCCGAAGACAGTGACAGCGATCGACAGCAGATTATAGGACAGCGTCGAGATTGAGTGAAATAGTATGATTATCGGCTGATTGACGTGAGACAAATGACAATCTTTATACCCCACTCCCCACTGTAATTCGAATGACATTATTAGCCCGCAATTTTGCCCCCATCTATGCCTGTCACAAAGCTTGCTAAACAGCACTGTCCTAGAAATACCAGGCAAATAGAATTTTGCATCTAGGACAAGGGGTTAATAGTGGTTAACTATGCTGTGTCCGTTGGTAACGCGATTACCATGCATCCGTAAAAGCAACGTCGCCAATTATAAGTACGAATATAATTGAATTTTCTCTATTCAACGGCAAAGGGATTTTACGTGAAAAAGATGAACGAACGTTCGAACGAACGAACGAACGGGGCTAAGATGTTATATCTTTTAGATCGCAATTGATGATGCTTAAGAACAACATACGTACGCATTTATTTAGCAACTTCCGAAGTATATCTCTGAAGGTACTTCTTGCAAACCATTAGTTTCTCTGTTGTTTTTAATGTAACAGCTATTCATTTGATTTAATCGCTAGACATTGACTAATTGCATGACGAGTTTGATAGTATGGTTCAAAATAAACTCGGGCACCGCTGTCGGAGGGTTAATTTAGAGTGGGAAAGATGTAATCCGCGACGCGAAAAGATCAATGTCCGTCAATTTTTCGTAAGGTTATCCCAGGGCCGGGTGCGGGGAGAGCAGCATTTACCGGTGTGTAACAAACAGAAGAAAGCTGTCGGGTGACCGATCGGATCGAGAATCGGTGAAAAATCATTTTCGCCTGGCCGTACGAGCCCGCGTATAAATACCGACGTCGGTGATGAATACGTCTGACCTAGCCTGGCCCGAGATAATCGAAAATATGAAAAACAGTCGGCATTTGGTTAAGTTCGGAGGCTGGGAAAGCGTCGAGTGGCGCACTGTATGCGGCCCGTGAACTGCAGAACCATGGGCGTTGCTCGGGTAGTAGCGATTCATTCCCCTCTTTATCGTTCCTTCTACTCCAGCTTTATATAGCCGCCCACCCCGGCCCCCAGAACCCCAGCCCCCACCCCTCGGAGCGGGGCTGGCCCCCAACCCCCATCTCTACACAGCCCCCATCCCCCTCCGCCTCTTTCCCCGTCTCTTCGCAGCCCCCAACCCCCCGACCCTCACAGCCCCAATCCTCCGCCTCGCCCCTTCTAGCCAACTACCACCCACTCTCATTTTAAACTTTCAAAGGAAAAAAGCTAGAAATACTTTAACTCGAAATGAAATTTCAAAAGGATGGAAGGGGGGCCGACAACGATTCCCTCTCCAACGAACAACCCTCTCCTTGCTTCTTTCTTCCGCGTCGCAGCGCGACTGAAAAATATGTAATACGAATTCAGATACCCTTCCTTCGAACTCTCGACTAACCATCTAGCACGCCATTCTCTCCGCCTAACCCATAGACCCGACATACGTTCTCCGACATACACCATTTAAAAACGTCTTCGAAGTCGCAACCAAGCTGCCTGTTTCCCTAATTTTCATTATTTCCTCGTGCATTCTGCAAAATCTACATTGTAAACCACTCTATCGCGTACACGCGAGCGCGGATCGGCCCCGCTTCCCGAGATGTCGCGAGAAACAAGCATCTTACATCCATCCGACATCGACCAGAGTCTGTATCGTGCCTCGCGAATGTAAACGAACGGTTTGCAAAAAAACACGGGTAGACTGCGGATCTTGATGCGAAATGAAAATGTTCTGTATCAATTCCAGGAAATAGAATGCAAATGGAAAGTTCTTTTCTTCTTTATTGATCTTAATGGATTGAAGATAGATGTGGTATTGCGTTACCCTATGACCGACGTGGCACTGTTTTCAATCCTCTAACATTATTAGGATTAATACGATTTCTATTTTTAATTAAAATCCGCAGCCTATTCCCTTTATATGAAATAGGAAATTGCTAAGTGAATCGCTAGAAACGGAAATTTGGGAAGAAATTCATAGAATCTGTGATCTCAGGATCTGAAGTAAAATGGTTGGAACGTTGATTTCTACGCGTTAAAAGGTCATCGAAATAGGGAAGGAAGTAGCTATTCTGTAGCTTTGGCAAACTCCACCTGAACGTGTTTACTATATTTTCCTCGGCCATATACCGAAATAAATGTGTTTCGACGAGTGGACGACCCTTGTCCAGGAAATCCCTCGAGCGTCCTCGTTCTTGCGAATACATCGATTTCGAGATATAGGCGGCCCAGAAAGTCGCTGCGGTTTTCGTACCTTCGAAATGAAACGGTCTTTCCACTTTTCCAAAAAATGTACATTGAATAAGTCTTAATATCTTAATAGGTACTATTTAAAACGTAGACCACAAATTGCACAGTTACAATAGCAATATCACCTTGAACCGCACCTACTTTCTAAGCTACCTAGTCTTCTCAAAAAAAATTCCAATAATTCCTTCAATTTTTGTTTTCGACTCTTTAATAACCACGACAGCACATTAAGTAACAATGTGACATAATTCAAGTTAAATTACAATCGTGTCGACTGCAGCACCAACGTGTCTCCGACTTATCTTCGTGCTTCCTCGCGCGATATTCGCCATATCATCTACGAAAACAGATTGTTTTTATTCATTAACGCTTTAGCCCTATCCAGAGCTACAAACGGAAAAACAGATTATTCTCAAGAGAAGCAGTTAGCCGTTAATGGACGATAATTATTTTTCGATGATGTATACTGTAATATAGGACAGTAGAATATTTGCTTTCCTTACCGAAACGATCCCACTTCGTCCGCAGTATGATAAGGTAGAGAGAGAGATCCGACGAAACTCGCGACATCTTTGTTCGTCCACTCGATGAGAGGAAAACGTATTTGTATACTCAGGAGAGACTCGTTAAACAATCTCCCGACTCTCTCATAATCTTCTATTTCTCTTCCGCTGACGTTCGATCGTTTCCCGAGAAACAACATCCGCATTTCCGATCTAATTAGAATCGTTCCGTTGATTTTCAAGCAGCACAATTCGACGTTGTATCTACGATAATAGTCCATTTCTTTTGTTTCGATTACTGATTCGGTTTCCATTGTTTCCGCGTTGCGCTAACAGTAGCCATATCTACCTGTTGCTAATTTCCTGAAGAAACTTATTCGCTTGTAGACAGATCGCGCGCAATTTGATCTTCGAAGGTCCTCCGAGCTTCTCCATCGCAACACGGGCGAGGTGCACCATGACGACGGATTCTGCACAACCGTCCAAATAGATCCAGACTTCCTCGGGTTTCCGACAATAGTCCCTGGAAAGAAGATAAAGCGAAAAAGATTGAAAAATCCGCCAATTTCGGAAACGCAACGGCACGAGCAATCGATACTTTTTTCCACTTGATGCATTACAGGAATATTTCGAAGGATTTCTGATAAATCGATCGACTCTCCGAGTTTTTGAGCAACTTTTCGTATTTGGACAGGATGTCGACGTGAGGAGTGCGATCGTAATCCACCAACACACCGCTCGGAACTCGAGAACAAAACATTCTTTTGGCAGCCTCGGTTTCCTCCTCGGTCTCGCTCTCTATGGTGATACGCGCTTTGTAATATCTGCAACAAATATTTCGAATCTTACAGACACCTTCGACGATCGCGCGGCAAACTTTTCTATCGTGTTCAAGTCACCTTACCTATTACTCTCCGGATACGAGCCGAACGTAACGTTGAGACACTTCTGTACAACCTCATTTAACACGTTCGCGAACGACTCTTCCTTCACGTTCAAGAAAACCTCTACAGTTGAAAAAGATTTGTATCCGGCAAATAACTCCTACAAACATCTTCTATAATTGTTTCTCTGAAACGTATAAGATAATCGTCGCGGAATGTACCTTGCACAGGGCCTGAAACGGAGACTCGAAGAACATAGGTGATCCAGGAAAGACGAAAACGTTCCGCAACACTATGCAGGGATAAGGAAAAGCTTCTCCCGTAGTTGGGTTTACGCAAAATTTCAGAACAGATTTGGTTGGAATCTGAAAGAAGATAGTGGAGTTATATCAACCGCTGAATAAAAACTATGAAACCTGGACTTACATAAGCCATTTTATAAGCGGGCGAAGGAAAAGTTTTGCAACCAAAGCGATTCTTCACGATGTCTACCAATTTTGGATGATAATGCAGCGTATCGTCGAAAGCTAATCCTAAGGCTGTGATAAATACATATTATTTGATCTACAAGGTTGCATGCGTGAATTCCAAATAAATACCTTCATAAGTGATATCGTCGTGAGTCGGTCCTATTCCCCCAGTGGCAAAGGTATAATTAAAATTTCCGGAGAAAAACCTGATCGCTCTCGCGATCTCCTGGATGTCGTCTGGAACGATCGTGATCTGCAATGCGTCAATTATTTTAATAGACAACGGAACCGGTGAGCCAGTGATTAGGATGTGCACGTATTTATATAGAAACTAACTTTTTTAACCTTGACTCCATGCTTGTACAGCAACAAGCTCGCATAAAATGAATTAGTGTCTCTCACTTGAGCCTTCAAAATCTCATCGCCGACAACTACATAGAAAGGAGAAAAAAGAAACAAAGATCTTTGACGCGGGAAGCAACGTACGCGAGCGTACGCAACTGACAATCGCAGATGCTGTTATTACCAATTATCCCCGCCGTCGGGTGTTCCCCTTTACTTTTGTCATGTACCAACGTTATCCTCGTTGTATTTAGTCCATGATGCTTCGACGAAATATTCGCTAGATATCGTCGCAAGTGTATCATAATTGGCACTGGTTTAACCTTACAATTTACAGCGTATAGCGTTCTCGAGAATCGTTTCGCAGCGCCTTGCAACTAAAGCGCTGTCGAGTCGACCCAGTTCCTCGAAATGTACCTAACGGAAGGCTATTGTACAAATACATGCGGCATTTTCCTCCGTTTCAAATGTTGAAACGATTCAAAGATCAGGTGTGATTGTTGCCGTCCACGCGGTTAGACATCATGCATTTTACGGCAATAATCATTTCCACGAAGAAAACAGCATCTTGGACAAGTAGCGTCATCCGTGGCGAAATTTTCAAGTGAGATGCTGATTCGATTTTTCGAGCGAAAAGATCGATCTTTTGAATTTGTTCTACAGACTTCGATCTTTTGGGAGAATCGATTCTTTGCCGAAGAAAAGAATTCTTTTCGGATCGAAGTCAATTAATTGACTTTCCGCAAAAGATCGAAGTGCGGATATCATTCGAGACTGATTCGTCGAGAATTTCAAACTATCGATAATTCTCGAAAAATATCGATAGCTATCGACGGTTATTTAAAATTGTGCATTGACATCCGTGTGCAATTCGGATCTTTTTTATTTATTCTTTTAAAAATTATGAAGCACACAGGCGCTCGCTTTCAGCATCAAGTAAAAGGGTTAAAGAAACGATAACATTGTTTGTATGTAGTGCGTCAAGGTCATCCAATTTGGAGTTCACTATAGTGAAAGTTGAACGACGCGAGTTTCGTCTCTCGTATGGCACATACTCTGTGTATTTGATTGTCGATGTGACACCAGCGAGAGTTTAGATTGTAGCACGGTTGTCTGTCAGTCGTTGTGAAAGCGATTGTCGGACGGGTGGATCATTGTAATGATCTATTCGATCAAACACGTAGAATGTATAATTTTTTACGAAGTCTGGTTCTCGGGGTGGTTTTCAGCCTTGTGAATACCAGCTCGCCTGGATCCTGGAACGAACCTTTACCATTGGTAATCTCGAATTACAAAGTACAAATCGATGCCGGCAAAGAGGATTGTTACTTTCAATATGCTTCCGTCGGAGCGGATTTCTACGTGCACTTTCAGGTACGTCACAGAGTTGCGTCTTTTTCGATCCGTCGACTAAAATTTTTTCTTTTTACACAAAGCGTGTTTGTTCGATCGAGATTAGAAACTCGTGTGCCGCTTGAAAATTCTTACCATCAACACTTCCGCCATATGGCTGTGAGTAACGCTGATAACAACAACCACAATGTCGTCCTTACCGCATAAAACAAATAAAAAATAATAACAGAAAGTATGAGTTTAAGCGATAATAGAATTAGAATGTAGAGTATCTGTGTAAAGCTAAATAGATTTGGTACAAGATCTAAGAAGACAATGCATACGTTAATTAATAAACAAACAAGGTAAATACAGGTAAACACAGTAGACGATACCTTGCGCAAATAAAAGGTTTAACGAGTAAGCTCTGTCATTAATAACAGATCAGAAAGAAATTTAAGTGTTTGCTATATTCTTTTTCGAACTGGCAAATATTTATTGGATGATATTTTTGACTGCAGGTGATAAGAGGCGGAGATGGTAAAGCTGGCCTTGCTGTAAGAGATCCACTAGGTGCCCTGGTTCATCCTTACCTATGGCTTCCTAGTTCAGCTTATAAAGACACTGTGAAAACGGCTGGATACTATTGTATTTGCATGGACAATACATTCTCACGATTTGCTTCAAGATTAGTCAATTTATATATTTCTGTGATCAAGTAATGTATTATTGTTTATTATAGTACAAATTATTTATACGCTTCGATCAGTATCATTAAACAATACTATCTTTTGCAGGTACGATGAATGGGATAAATATTCCAAGGAGCTGGAAGACTTAAATGTATCTGTTGATAATTTTACGGTAAGAATCTCCCCTATCTTATGCACGCTTATCGAATATTGTTTGTTTGCATTATAGTTGTTTGTTTCTTTAACAGAGATCGATATCGTTTGTGGAGAGAAACGTAAATGAAATGTTCCAAACACAATATTTGAGCAGAGGTAGCGAAGAACGAGATTACAATTTGCTATTGGACAACAATTTTTATGTCCAAATGTGGTCTATCACCCAGATAACGGTTATAATAGTAACGACGACGATACAAATATATTTTGTTAGAAAACTATTCGAGGTGAAACCGTCGAAATTTTCTAGAGCCGGCATATAAACAAGGCAAAGCCTCCCGCCGAGAATTTGTTATAATTCTTCGAGTCGGATTACAGTTTCCTTTCCTACTATCCTCGGTTTATAAAGCTAATGGTACACTATACAACAGCATAATATATACATACATATATATTTTTCCTTCACACGAAACTGTGAGAACTTACAACGTAAGACTGTATCGCGCATTTCATATTTGCACCAAGGGATGCAAATTTTTATTCATTTTCGCAATTGTCAACATTTTAATATAGACCAACAGATTCTATTTATGTATAGTTGAATTTATTGAAAGAAAGAAAAAACATTTGTATTTATACGAAGGTAATAAATAATGACGTACTTTTGTTATATACATTTGAGTCTCCTCGAATTTATTGAAGTTACTCGCACTCCATTTTCTAACTGTTAGAATCTAACATAACTGGTTAGATGGAACCTTATGACTCCAACATAAATCAATTTTTATTCAATAAAGTAACTATTTCAATATAAAATAGATATTTGCTACTGCAGTCGACACCTTTGTTTATGCTCAAAGTACTAAATTTAAAGTTTTGAGATTGTAAGTACTAAATGCGAGTAATTAAAAGTTAATAACATTGAAGAGCGTAAAATTTCTAAAAGAGTCATTATTTCAAATTTTCCTTTAACTTCGTTCTTTGATAAAAAAATTGCTAGTAAGAATAGTAATGTAAGAAATATTCTAGAACGTGCTGCTTTTCAAATTCGAAATTATATTTCGTATAACGCGCCACAAGAAATTAGTCGCTTCTCATTGGCGCGCATCTGGTTTGAAATCGGAGATTTCAATTCGGGATTGGCTGTAATTAATGTTTGTGGTCAGTGGTTGTGATCGTGATGTTTTCGTTGCGATCAGTCGCGGTGGTTTCGTTCGCAGAGAAATTTTCGTTTCCCTTGTTACGTCTGTGCACGAATGGTTTCCGAACAGGAAAACCGATAGTCGAGGTTCACGCTGAGATTTAGGATAAATCGGAAAAATGGGACGTACGCGGCTGACAGTGGAACGCGTTCTTTCATCTATTGTGTGGAATTGAATAAAGAATGGCCGGGAAGATGGCGGCGGCAGAGTTGAAACATGACAATGTTTCGTGCTACAAAACTGTGAAAAGAAATGCACCGACAGCGATGTCGCACAGAGAGATCGAATGTTACCGGTTCCGATTATTCGATTTAATTTACTATATGACTTCTGTCAGTTTCTTTTTCATCGATATAGCAACAGGTGAACAAAGAAAGAAACTATACCATGTATTTTCTCTATTGCATTTAGAAATTCTGTTTTCGATCGATGCAACGTAAACACGAGTGACGAGCATCCGATCGTTAACGAATTTGAATTGTTGTTCACGAGTCTAATGCATCGTTGATGTGTTTCACGTGTCGTATGTCAGATATTATTCCAGTCTTGTGTGTGTTGTTTTTGTGCACATCTTTCACAGTACAATAACAATTATGACCGAATAATATGTAGAACTCAACGTTTTTTAAATATGTTTTTACGTTTTATATACGCTCAATGTATCATGTAATAAATATATAAGGTACAATTAAATAATGTATTCTCATACGAAAGAATTTCATTCAATCAATGCCTTTTACTCTGGATGCAGGTTTTAAATGCAAATTAAGAGACAAGTTGATCTGTTCGATGTTCATGTTAATAAATATGATGCATTTTATTAAATGCGCCTACCGATAACATACAAATTATTATATCATTCTTTTTTTGTAGACAGTATTGTTTTTACGGAATACTTTTTACAAGGCCAATTTATTTGGGGATGCTTTGCCTTGAGTTTCACAATTTTACCCGCCGCTGTTATCCAAATGTTTAGTTTGAGATGGTATCAGAGCGACGGCTCCATTAAAGCTATACATTGGCTGTTACATTTTCTCTTTCTAGGGGTATTACAAAGGTATTTTTGTTAAAAATTCTTTCTTTTTCTTTTGTTTAATCAGTTCACAATCTTTGGTTGCATTTTCTCTGTGAGAAGGTACATACTTTTATTTTTAGGTATTTGATATTACTTTACGCTACAGTTTATTCGTTGAGGAGCAAACGATTTGTAAAGGATAAAAATTGGGTATATAGACAGGAAAGCGATATATGCATGCTACACCTGTTCGAATCGTTTATGGGGGCTGCTCCGCAATTAATATTGCAGCTATACGTTATGGCAGTATTACGTCGTACGCCGCTGTGGACAAGTAAGGACAATCAAACAGTCGTATTATCTACGTTACAGTAGAGACCGTCGATGCACAGATTTTGGCTAAATGCAGCTATGTATCACATTCACGTTTTTTTTTATCGCTGGCGACAAATGCCTTAAATTATCACAGAGGTAAATAAGAAAACAATTTAAAGTCGTTTTCGTAAACCTTATTAATTTCGTTGAGCAATGATCGAGGAACATTCTGCATATACTCTTTAACGAGAGCAGTGGTTGTAACTCCTCGCGGATTGATGTTTTTCCAATCGCCCTTTTCATATAAATAATCGCTTAAGCCTAGTTCTTGTATCAGAAACTTTTGGTCTCTATCGAATGTATCGAACTTCAAGATGTAATTGTATTTAATTAAGCAAGGCTCGCACGTATCGATGAATGGCGCCCAATGTTCGTCGAAATACTTTTCTTCCACAATGAAGTGAAGAAATTCGGTAAACGTAGGCTCCAATTTCGTTTCGTTTGCTTGCCTATATTTATGATATTTGTGCGCAATGTGTCGTCCAAATCTTTTATAGTAATAATCTCTTCCTTGTATGTGTTCTAATTTATCTCTGTACGCGGAAACGAGACGCTCGAACGGATGTCGAACGATCAGAAATTTCATTGTGTTATTCAGCTTCTGCAACAAAGGATGTTCTCATCGTTTAATAATATTTTCTATGCGTTCATTCTATCTTCGTTACACTATTGTTACATACTTGATATGCTTTTCTCATGTCTCTGTCACGTGGGAACGCTTTTCTGACGATGGTATTAATTTGTAAAATATCTCGGCGAATCAATTCCATGGCTGTCTGCGTTAACACTCCTCCGAGCGTAGCGAAATGCTTCATCCACGTGGAACTCGCAGCTTTGTATATGGGGCACCACGATATCGCGTGCACTCTGCAAGTTGTGCGTTCAAATTAATCCAAGTTTGTAAAAACATGCATTATGTCGTACTTACGTATCAATGATCATATTGGACAATACATTGTCCAAGTTCGTCACTGGTCTAACAATGCTTTTGCAATACGTTTCCAATTCGATTTTTCTATTGTTCAATTGGATTCGTGTCTTCTCCATTTCTCTCTTCGTCAGAGTAGTCGAGGTGGATTTATTTCTGACGGGGTCGTAATGTTTGTAATATCTACTGTCGATGTAATTCACAAATTTCAAATGTTTGCTCGTCTGTAAACACGAGTTGTGCAGCAAATTCAGTACGAATATCAATGACATAAATATTACGGCGACTATCGTGATCAGTTTCACTAATGTCAGCTGCCTCTGTAACAAAATAACATGTTCGTTTCCATTCGAAAGCGTTCGACCGTTCCATTGAACGACAGAGCACTTACATGTAGCCCTAAGAACATGTTACTGAATACATGTAAACACTTCACTTTTAGAAAACATGGACGTATATTCGTTTGGCTTTCGAGTTCCGTCACTTTGGCCATTGGCATTTTGTGGTCTTCTCTTTCTGTATAAAAAGTTCCTCTAAAATGATAATACTGTCGTCGGGAAGGTACTGTGACTCGCAGAGTTCGGTGGAATACTGTAACTCAGAGTCCGCATATTTTTACTTCCTTCGGTCCGCCCCCACAGATAACAGAGGCAGGAACAAAGATATCATGGACAGATTCTATCTTTCTACGGAAGACTCTTCTAGGTCCACGATCGTACCGTTCGACTACTGGTCGGTCATTCCATGTGGGCAGTCCATGGTTCGATGACTTTAAAAAAGACTCTTCCTCGAATAGCGTGGGAGCGTTCGAGGTGCTAAAAATAAAATGACTGCCACTGTCACTGCCTCACTAAAAAAATTGAACCTGAACAAACTAATAATTTTTCTTAAACGCACGATCGAACAGGTCTGTCGGCTGCGGTGTCCTTTTGCTCGCTGAGCTGGGCGATAGGCACCTACACGAAAGCGATGCACAAGATAAATCCTGACCACGAGGCGACATGGGTGGCATTGGTTCTTCAGAGTCTCTGGCGGGCGGGTATGCTGATGTCTAGAATAGCCGTTCTGGTCTTAACGGCGCTCTGTTTAAGGGAATGGTTTTTATTGTTCCTTGGTAAGTGTGTCGGCAGGCTGTAAACCAGCGTAAAAGAACCCCTAAACTAGAAATAGATTTATGTGTTCGACACGGCAGCGCCTCTCATGATCCCCGACTCTGTTCGCAGGACTCCATTGGCTATTTATGACGATCTGGGTGATCCTACAGAACACGGATTTCTGCCCGACGATGTGGGAGGAGCGTATTTATAATTGTATCATAGGACTAATTTATTGCTTCGATTTCTTTAATCTGCGGGTCGGCAGGTCTCGGTACAGAATGCTTATCTTCTATTTCGTCGTGACGCTCGAGAACACGGTGTTCCTGGTGGTTTACGTGTTTTGTTACAAGAACACGATCAGGACCGAGGAGATCGCTACGGTGGCCAGTCTGGTGGCTGGGGGGATGATGATCGGTCTAGCGAGTATGCTACTGTACTACGGCAAGTATCATCCCTCCAAGGTGATGATCGGGGGCGGGTCGATGGCCGCCGACAAGCGAGATAAGCGTGCCGAGACAGCGACCAAGACGACGGGCACGCCTAGGTCGTTCAAACAGTATTACTCGAACTCGCCGTGTTCCGTCGGCCATTCTCAGGGAGCCGTGTCTGAGGAGGTCACCACGGACAAACAATCCTTGCTGACGAACATCGTGCAGAGTTCGGACTGTGCGGAGACCGGCGTTATCAACCAGAGCTGCAAGGTCGCGACCGAATCGAAGACTGCTGCCGTTCGCGTTGTTACTGAGTGCGAGTCGGCGCACAACGAGCCACCTCTCAAGGACGAGAGTGGCGGGGGTGAATCGAAAGGGTCGTTCCTCCCAGAGAGCAGCGCGGTTCGGGAGTTCGAGATGCAGAACGACTGCAACGACGCGGCCGAGAAAAAGAACATTCACCGGCAGAAGCGCAGGGGCATTTGTTTACCGACCAGCCATGGCTTCGATATAGAGGACGTGACGCCCAAGGCACCACCACCATCGTCCAGCTTGTCGGGATCGTCGCGAAAGAGACGTGGCATCTGCTTCTCGACCCAACTGATCCTCGAGATGGAAAACGACGAGAACGAGAAGCTCGCGGACAAGAAGCTGCTGTCGAACATCAGCGGAGCTCGCGAGGATCTGCTGGAGGACCGGTCCGAGGCTCGCAAGGAGGACGAGGAGGAGCACAAGGAAGCGGACCATGATAATGCGAACAAAATGACCAGCAGGGACAGGTTGAAGACCCCGCCGATCTTCGACGATGCTTGCGAGAAGATCTCGGAGACCGAGAAGCTGACGAAGGAGCAGAGAGACGAGACCATGAGCTGCGTCACTTCAATACACGACTATGAGAATGTCTGCCCATTAGGGGTCGCCAGGCCACCCTGGTGCATTCGCAGCTGGAAGGGATACACGGACATAGAGACTTATATTCATGACGACAGCGTGGTCAGGGACAGACGGAGGGACACTCTGACCAGTACCACCACCGGGACCACGTACAGCTCGGAGTTCTCCGATATAACTTGCGTCAGCTCGATACTCAGGGGGATTTTGAAGCAGGACGATTACCTCGACACGCTAGCTTATGATCTGATCGATCCCAGAGAACTGAGAGCGGTCCACAGCGAGGACCCATCCTCTGTGAAGAGGCCCTCCGAAGCGGAGGAGCAGAATGCCACAGTCTACATCGCGAAACCTGTCGTGATCGACGAGAAGGGCGGCATGTTTGCTCTGGACACCATTTTAGAGGAGCACGACGAGGAGAAATTGGATTATGGTAGGCCGGCTCACGACTCGGTTAGCACCTTGGTGAGCACTATCGATCAGATCAGAAGGTACACAGCGGACAACTCACCGAGGCACGTGTACCACACGACCGGGACCCAGTGGGAGGACTTCGACCCGAAGAATTTGATCAAGAAGGCGCAGCTGACCAAGGCGTTGTTCAAGAACGACCTGAAGGACCCTGCCACATGCAGTAAAAACTACTTCAACAGACTGGACGAGCCGGACCCGATCGTTCGCGGCAGGTGCGAGATAGATGCTATCAGGGATTTGGTGAAGTATTGCGCGATCGAGTCGATCAGGAAGACTCCGCTGATAGACGCTATATTGTCCGATTCGCCTATTCTGGGCGGAAAAGCGAAGCAGCCTCAGAAACAGCAGGACGCGTACCGGGAGAACGATACCGAGAAGGATAACGATATATACGTCGAGATGAGTCCTCTGGTCCCGGTCGCTCAGGATGTCCAAGTTGTACAGAAGAACTTCTCCGGTAGCCCCGAATTTGTCAAGACTTGCAACGTCGTTACACCGAATGTCTCGACACAGTCCACAGACGCTAGTTCAGGGGAGAAGATAGACTGTCCTGACAGGCGCAGGAGAACGATGAACTATCCGAAACGGAAGTTCTCGCTATTGAAGGAGAAGTTCGAGACCAAGTCGCAGTTGGTTTACGTTGTCACGCCGAACAACGCTATCAAGTTGGGACAGTCCGCCGTTTCCTCGGAGCTCGACACGTCTAAGAAGAACGCGTCGGTCGCCTCGAGGAAGAATACGGATTTTTCCGCGAGGCATGATAAAGAGAACTTAGCCCCTGCGGCACCGTTGAACGTCGTGCATCCGAAGAATGTAACGGGGGACAGGTGCCACGCGAGTCGGGAGAAGACTGACTCGATTTACGAGAACGACAAGTCTCGCGATGCCGATTTGAATCTGAAACAGAGGAGGCACATATTTTTGGAGCAGGTGCTGTCACCTCCCAAGTTGCTCACGTGGAACAAGAAGAGGTCCCTCGTCGGCTCAGCCGTGAAAAAGTTCTAGGGCTACTTGGCATCGTCCTCCGGTTTGCCCCTTTGCCCAGTGAAAGAACTTGATCTTGATCAGATATTTTTCATTGATTAGCCTGGATAAACGTGGCTTTCGACGGAGCCAGCGCTCTATGGGGCAATCGGAGCACTCTTAAGATTCTAAGGCCTAAGTTAACGAGCTTCCTCGCGAGAGTGATATTTAGATTTATTTTTTTACTGGATCAATGTCTTCCTGTGCTCTGGTTCGGCTGCCGCTCGGCGATCGTTTCAGAGACGAGTTGTATTGTGTACTGTATCCATTTTTATTAAGTATGTAAATCGATTACATCGTTGCCAAGTACGATATTACATTATACAATATTAAAGATCTGTAATAATTATACATATGAAAATTATTTTTATATACAACAATGTTATATATAATAAAAGACTTTTTTTACATAATAATATATGTATATGTATATATATGTATATATTTATGTACAAGGTGAGCTGCTCGAAATTAGAATCTAAAATGTCTCCGTTGCTTTTAGTGACGGCAATCTTTTTTTTTGTATATTGCGAGACGCAACGGAGATATTTTAGCGTCGCGCGAAACTCATCGAGTACATGCATATATGTTTCTCTTCTTTTTTTTTTAAATGGCACTGGAAAACATTGCATGTTATTGCGATGTATGAGGAGACTACAACGAGTAGATCGGAACAAATGCGGTAAACATCGAGATTGAAAAGATTCTCTAAAAAACAGCACGGTTATAATAATAATAACGATTATCATTATTACTATTATTATAATAAAAATAATACTATCTTTTAGTATGAAGTGGCGTACAACGCATGTACGCTTCTCTAAGTATCTAATTTATGCATACGTTACCGTAACTTTTATCAGTGCAATCTTTACTGTACTATGTAACATACAATTAATTACTTTTACGGTACACTTAATATTTACTTCTCGTTTCTACGTTCGCGAATTCAATTATATTTCTCGTTAAAGTGATTGCATCGTGCAAACGTGGCGTTCAACGACGCGAAATAGAAGAAAATAAATAAGGAACCGAGTGAACAAGAAAACAAACTAAAACTATACCGTCAGTCTTTTAGATTGAAAGTGGATTGCATATGTTAGACGTTCCCCGTCACGTTCGTCTGATATGTGATACAATGCTTGGCGGTCAAACAAATTCCGTTCAAATAACCAGACACGCGTTAATTCCGTACAACGTCTTCTGAACACAATATTATTGCACAAACAACTTATGAATACCTTCGCGTCCTTTTTCTTTGTTAAAACTAACAGCAAGTCGTCTACACATAGAAAACGTGGAAAATCGTTGGCATTCGAAACGCATCCTGATCGCGTGTGTATACCCATCACGGTACACAACTTTTCGTTCCGTAGATTCTCAGATTAAAGTACTCTGACCGGCTCCCGCGTTCTTATCGTACTTCTTTATCCATTTAATATGACAGATCAACGGCAGGCTGCGCAAATTATTGCATACTCGTGTACCGAGTGAAATTTTCCGTAGTTCCTGAGCAACTTGATGTAACGACTTGCCTTTCGTTTCCGGAATGAACAGGAAAACGTAGAATATGGTGATCAGACACATGAAGCTATAAAACAAGTACGATCCGGCCAGTGTCAACGATTCTGAAAGAGAATAATTGCAAACGTAGGATCCATTGATCGAAGAATATTCCATTAAGAAAATGAAGGACTCACTGATCATGGCGACGACCGATTCCGTGGCGATAATATGCGTTACCCATATAACGATGAAGAGAAAACTGATGCATTTTCCTCGGATCGCTGCCGGGAAGACTTCTATGATATTCAGCAACGGCACTGGACCCAGTCCTAAGGCGTAAGCAGCTTCGTACACCAGTAACGTTATCACTGCCAGGATACGCAGACCACCGGTGAGACCTTCCGAAACGATTATGTTCTGCGTCTGCAACAAGTAACGTGTCATCGAACCGATATGGTGCCATACCCAATTTTAGGAGATATACCTCGCAGGAAGACTTCACTTGAGTCCACGTCTCTGGACTGGGCGCGACCATTGCCAGAGGTGTCGGCAACAATGGGAACGGCGGCGGCGATCCAGCTGGCATGACGATCTGAACTTTGACTTCCTCGTTGCGGAAATTCTTGCAGTGAGATGTCACTATGTCCAAGTTATCGTCGCTTCGATCTATCGTGGCCAGCAGCGACAGCAACGATATCGTTGTCATGCAGATAGTCGCCGATGTGATGAGCGCGGTCCGTCGTCCGCATCTTTCCACTATGATCAACGAGAGCATCGTGCTGAACACCTTCACCACGCCGAGGGATATTAAGGCAGTGATCTCGGCGATGTCTGCAAGGTAAACAATACAGAAACGCACCGTTTCGATAGCGAACGGCGAGACAAAGTGGAATTCCAGAACTTACTCGAACAAATGCCCAGTAACGCGAACAATCGCGGCGCGTAATACAGGACCTGTCGTTTGCCGGTGCCTTGTTGAAGTATCAACAGGAAAACCATGATCGTGAAAGTCTCGAGAATCGTATGCCAAGCGTTTTTCGACGGCTGCTTGGAGACGTTCGTTATGCGTTTGTAGAGCAAGAACGGTGGAGACCGTTGGAGAAATATAATAGTAATGATGCAGGCCGCTAACGAAGGAACGGCAGTGATGCCAATGGAAAATCGCCATTGATAGTCTATGTTCTTCACAGCGGCGGCGATAACAGAGACCAGGAACCCGGTGGCAGTGCCTAATTGATACAGCATCATGTTGTACCCGCGTTTATTCGAGTCCGACACCTCTGCCATATAAATGCAGTGCGCCACGGCTGAAACGGATCCAGAATATCCGCAAATTATGCGCGCAACCAGAAGTAGGATGTAATGGTTCGCCAATGCCGATAACGTGGCGCCGAAAGTCAAGAAAACCAGTGTCAATATCATCGTCCAGCGACGTCCGAACGAGTCGACTAAAAACCCTGTAACACAATATTATATTGTCAATGTTTCGATTAAAGCTCCTACCACAGAGTAAGGAGTTGTTACGTTGAAAGTGATTTTAGGATGGTTTTGTAGAAGCTTACCGCCAGTTAATCCACCGAGAAGAGCTCCAATGAACCAAATACTGATGACAAAGTCTTTCTCGAAGCAATTCAAATTAAACTCATGTTTGATCAGTGGAGCTATGGGTTTTGCTACTCCCATGTCGCAGCCAAAGGCAATACCTGCCAGAACCGCCACCATAGAGACAAACACATTCTGATTTCCTGATGTCAACGGTGTTAAATTGTCGGTTTGCTTTGGAATCGGTTTCCTCAAGTTTTTTGGGGGCAGGCATTGGTATTCCTCGTTCGGAGCTTTGGTTATAGATGTTTCTGTGATTTTGTTCGCGTTGTTTAATAGTATCGCTGTGTCCTCTTCGTCCGACATTGTATTTTTAATTCAATAATACCTTCTGCGGATTCGTATTAAACCATCTATCCCGAAGTCCTGCAAAATTGCATTCGCATGAAACATCGGCGAATTGTATGATCGTTTCGGAGATTATTTTGGGCGTATAGTTCAGACACATACCTAAACGAAGACGTTACTATTTTCGACACTACATGCTACAGTTTCTATTACAAGATTGTTTTAGATACGGGTGTCAGTCTTGTAGGAGGTAATAATAATATTGACAAAAGACTGCAGTATTTTCGTTTCACTTACATACGTGACCAACCCATGCAGCGGATAAACAATCAACGACACAATAACTTGCTACTCTCACATAAAATCACGATAAATGCCGTCGTTGTTGGTGTTTCTTTTATTCATTGACAATTTGACATCTCGGATTCGAAGAACACACGAATTGACAGGTCTCGCGAGCGTTCAGGTTCTTAGCGCCATCTTGCGTATTAGTGAGAAGGAGCGAAAAGCGAAAAGGAGCATGTGTGCGCAAAAGCGAGGCACTGCCTTACTTTTGGCAGAGAGTGTGAAGTTCCCAGAGGCGAAGTTCTCAATCGGAGCCAATGATATTCGCAACCTAAAAATTTTGAATGTACATATATATGCACAGGGTTGTCATTTGATTGTGTCGATGTCTCTGTCCTTTACATTAGCCTTGCGAATGAAAGAGGACGAAGAGACTGCGTCCAAGGAATTGGCTGGAATTGGCATCGTTGCAAAGCGCGGCAATATTTGAACCGTAATGCCCGCTACACGCATCCGTTTTTCTAACGTGCGGCGACCGTGCGGCAACGGAATTGCGGTAAATATTGTATTCCGGCACCACAACTACGGTTCAAACAAATATGCAGCGCCTAATGTAATCCATAGTATTTCAGACCGCAATTTCGGTACCGCACGGTGGTCGCACGTTAGAAAAACGGATGTAGCGGGCCTAATATGACAGAAAAGGGGCTTTAATTTCAATTTCGAGTATGCTATCGTAATTATATTTAACTTTTAATCCATCTATCACGAAGCGCATTCGTCTAGTTCTAATTCGAGTGTTAAAAAATAAGAGACGAATTGAAATATTATTGAAAGCAAGATAGTAAACTGCTAGACAAATATTACCGACAGAGACGGTCGATAAGTATTTGGAATGCTTGAAACTCTGTTTCTACTGAGTAACAATGCATCAATATTCCTCCATTTATGTAATAGACACTGTTTGGCTCGTGCGGAACCTACGGGTCTGTTTTCCTGTTTGAAACAAATTAATTCTAGAATGTCAGCCTTCGAAAAGGTTTCTCGATGGATCCGGTAGATGTCTTTGGCCGTGTCTTTTCGCGTGACTCCGCCCTTGTAGCGCGCCGCGCGCGCCGTAACTCTCAACGCAGCGGAGCAGAGTTTAGTCGGGTATCGGGCTCGAGTGGTTCGGGTTATTCGTCGAGTCAGTCTCTGTCCTTTTTCGTGGTTACGAGCTGGCACGGTCGGACGTCGCCGTGCCACCGCGGTCCATCAATGAATAATCGGACCGTTTCTAGCGCGCTGAGAACCACTGACGTCCCGTATAATTCATGCCAAGGCGGAGACGAGCGCTCCGTAGGTGTGTGATGTGGTTCAATTCGGAGACTTCCTCGACCGTAGCTCGGGGATATTCGGGGATCGTACGCGGAGTATATGTCGGAAATAATGGTGGTAACGGCTCGTTAAAAGCACGGGCAACGCGTTCACGATCGTAACGACGACCGGGAAGGTGGTGCCGGTGAACGAGTCAGTGTTGTTCGGTGATCAATGAACTCTGCGTTGCTGTATGTTTGGGGCGTGCTGCCACTGTTACCTATTAGCCGGCAGACGTACGTATCCGAGAATGTACACCACGTATGTGCGTAGACTTCTTCCTGTCGTTTCGTAATGCCGTTCGTATCGCGATTCCTTCTTTTTCGAAGAACATTCACTGCCCCGCCTTGTTCTGCCTCCATCCTTCTCTCTCTCTCTCTCTCCCTCTCGCTCTCTCTCTCCCCTCTTCTCTCCGGTTCGTTCCTCGGTACACGCAATGGTTCCCCGCACGTCTCTCTACGGTGTCATTATTTCCCCGAAACGACATCGCGACGTACCGTTCCGTTTATTTTCTTCTTGGTCCGTGTTGGAAAGCTCGGCGAGGCAGAGCTAACGAGGCGGACGGTTAACGGTACACCGCTATCGTGTGTGCACTCTCGGGATCTCGAGATCGTTCATTGATCGACAAATCAACACTCGGAGAGCCGTTTCGACCGCGGCCAATCTCTTGATGCACACCCCATTAACGCTATTCGATCGGCAGCAGCGTAATCGGTGTAATCGTCGGTTGACGTGCCATCGTAGACGGCGGGTATCTTCCTCGCTTTGCGGCACATACGCCCGGTGGACCGTGCGTATCGGTATACGTATCGTGTATACCGCATCCTGCACGGACCAACATTACCGAACGATGTAAACAAATGCGTGCGATGACGTTCTCTTTTTTTTCCTCTCGCTATCTCTCTCTCTTTCTCTCTCGCTCCCCTCGGCGCGCCGCTCAGCGATAAATTCGTTCGATTAATTGTCGTTTACGTAATCCTTGCCATTGACTTAGTTGCCGTATCCGTCGGACTCGCATCGCCTCCGCTTATTATCCTTGGTGGTTTCTCCTCCGCCGCGACGGCCGAAGAGCAGCCGTACGTGCGATGTGTCGCGCAGTGCACAACTGCGTAGATGCGTGTCAACCCGTTGACGACACTTTTTTATTTTTCCATCCTTTTTCGTCCTCGGTGTTCGGTCCGTTGGAAAGTTCGTTCCAGTTTTCGAGGCGCAGTTACAGTTCGCTTGGGACGTAAAGCGAATTTTTGAGCAGCGCGGATGCTGCGCGAGGCCACCAGGTTCAAGAGTAATTAGATATTAAAATGAACGTGCCGAAGTGGGACACCGGGACGTTAATGGGTTAATTTTTTAGACTGCTCCTCGTGGCGGTCGTTTCCCCGACGCGGTGTCCGACGGACGTTTGAAAAACTTCACCTGTTAACCGGCGGATTGGTCGATCGCGAATTGTAAATGGGAATTAATGCTGAGGCGATGATTTCACTGCAGTAAACCCGACGTAGTTCGACGTAGTTTCGCGGTTCTGTATAGATATTAATCGCGCAATTAAATGCTCCGCGAATGACCGCGTATATATTAAATGAAATTATTCGAATCAAGAAACACGTTTCTATTTAATACAATTTTTGTTAACTGCATGTACTCCTTGTTCTGTTGCAGATGACTACGTAATAGGAAATTCTACACTAAATTTTCACTAGGAAAATAAAGCTGAGCAGCCATTCTACGGTCGAAGTTAGATGTCTAAAAATGAATGATATAGAAAGTATAAGCATGAAGGGCAGCGGAGGTTCCAAGATGCCTCATAGTCATTCGACTCCGGCCGGTGTGGATGGGGGTAGTAGAACTCCTCCCACAACACCCAGAAAGGCTGGAAAAATGCTTGCTGTTCGTGTACAAATGTTGGACGACACGATCACGATGTTTCAAGTTCAGGTAATATCCCATGCCCGTCACTTTTCGGTCGAGCAGAGAATTATCAACGCTTTGTACCTCTGGGATCGTTTAAAATGTCCTTAAATTGCTGTTAATGTCGAACAAGTGCTTTAATACGTCGGCTTAATGCTATAATGGCGAGTCATTGACTATGTACCTACACAATGGTACGTCTAACGGACACAGATGAATACAACGCGTTGTGTCTTACTTTAAATCAATGTACGAATAATACAAGAGTTTCTTGAGCCATCGGTGTCCCATATGACAGCTCCTCTTTTGTTGAAAAGTTGATGAAATGTCTGCGCTTGCTCCGACAAATTTGTCTGGCAGACATGGAATCGTTCCAAATAGCATATCAGGGTCATTTAGCGAATAGAGGTCAAGGGTCATTGTCCACAGAATCTCCTCAATAGTATCTACGAGATCGTGATTGCGATTATTATATTGTATATAATCGCTTGGAGCAACGGGAAATGATTAAAAGAATAAAAAAAAGATTGGATATCATAGATTTTATAGGCGCATTATTTTATGCATTGTTTAAATAATTACCGCACGACGCGTCCGACTTACACGGCGAAGCCCGTCCAGTCTGTAGCGTGCATGGGCATAACACTTTTAAATGAACTATTGGAGCACATAATTGGTTCTACTATATTGCACGAGGTGCACATATTGACGTATTGATTATTCATAAGACTTTACTTACAGCATCTGAAACATATTCTCCCCAGCCTTATACGGTACTTTAACACATAAACGAGCGTACGCGGAAAAAGATGCTTTTACGTGGATGAGACCGATAAATAATTCGTACGATTACTTACTCTCTGTGCTCTCACGAATGCGTCTTTTTCATTTCAGGCGAAAGCGCTAGGCAGGGTATTGTTCGATCAAGTCTGCAAACAGTTACATCTTCTGGAGGCTGACTATTTCGGATTGGAGTATCAGGAACCTAATGGAACTAAAGTAAGCCTTCAACGAGCACGCACACGAACCGCTATATCCGATTTGAATCCTGATAACTGACTTGTTTAAATTGCAGTACTGGTTGGATCTGGAGAAGCCCGTTTGCAGACAAGTCGGATTGTCGTTAATAGATCCTCTTTTGAAATTTTGCGTCAAATTTTATACACCGGACCCGGCACAGCTCGAGGAAGAGTTCACGAGATATTTATTTTGCCTTCAAATCAAACGAGACTTGGCCCAAGGTTTGCTGCAGTGCAACGACAACACGGCAGCCTTGATGGCTAGCTACATTGTTCAGGGTAAGTTGGCTGCGACGTTCAGGGATCACGTCACCTTGAAATTTTTGAAAAATCCTAGAATCAAAGCCTAGTTTAATAAGTAATTCTTTGAAGAGAGCGGCGCCTAATCGATCGATCATTTCAGCGGAATGCGGAGATTACGTAATAGAGGATTATCCGGATCACACTTACCTGTCGACATACAAATTCGTACCTCACCAGGATCAGGAACTGGAACGCCGCATCATGGAGAACCACAAGAAACACGCGTAAGATGCACACCGATTAGTTTCGTTCGACAGTTGGTAGTCGGTCTCGTGGATCGAGTTCATTGAAACCTTGTATTGTTCGAATAGAGGCCAATCGCCAGCGGAAGCTGACCTGAATCTCTTGGAGACGGCACGTCGTTGCGAGCTGTACGGAATGAAAATGCACCCGGCGAAAGTGAGTAATCGCTGGCTCTTCTAAAGGCGCGAATACACTAACAAAAGCAACTTGCGACATTTTCTTGCGAGAGCAACTCGCAGAGAAATGTGTACACTTGCTTGCAAAAGATTAAAAGAAATTGAGAATATCGATGTATTCTATTCAATCTATTAAAGTTGTTACAGTAAGAATGAATTTTCTCGGGGGCAGTTTGAGACCGTACTCTTTTCATTCTAGGACCACGAGGGTGTGTCCCTGAATTTGGCGGTGGCGCACATGGGGATCTTGGTCTACCAGCACTTCTCGAAAATCAACACGTTCAGCTGGGCGAAGATTCGGAAGATCAGTTTCAAGAGAAAGCGGTTTCTAATCAAACTCCACCCCGAGGGATACGTGAGTGCACCGTGTGGTCCCTCGAAACACGCGTTCGAAAAGTTCCCGGGCTTTTGGAACCTTGTCTAGTCATATTAGGTTTGAGCTTACTAGAATGAGAACTTGAGAAGCTTACTAAATAGTTGCATACCTCCCTGACTCGACGAAGTTTGATACAATTAATATCATATGCTCACGCTGGGCGGGTCCACTCGGTGAAGCGATCACGGCACTGATACTTCCGAGAAAATTGAGGCCGAGCACTTTTCGAATGCATCGTGTATATGCAGTACAGATGTGAATTGAAACCCGATCGATCACCCTCGACTTTGCAGGGTTACTACAAGGACACGGTCGAGTTCTTCTTTGAGGGTCGCAACGAGTGCAAGAACTTCTGGAAGAAATGCGTGGAGAACCACGGGTTCTTCCGTTGTTCTGTGGTGAAGCGGGTCGTGCGACAAAAGACGCGGGTGCTCAGCCGTGGTTCCTCGTTTAGGTATGTCAGCTTTGCTAAACCGGAAGTAACCGGGAATCGGCGGAACGATTTATCGTAGCTTATATACCTAAACGCTAGAACTACCGCTTCCTCCCTAACGTCGCAAACGTAGAAATTACAGTAATGCGACGTTACGGAGGAGATACTGAGCTTTCCATTCTATTCAGACAAAATTCCAGTCGCTCGGACTGCTCTCGGTGTTTCTAGCGTTAAGCGATAGAATCGCACGGATTAATCCGACGAATTGAATTTTGGCCACCAGGTATAGCGGCAAAACCCAGAAGCAGATCGTCGAGTTCGTGCGCGACAATTACGTGAAGAGGCAAACGTTTCAGAGGTGAGTAGCAGTGGCGCACGATGGGATTATGCAGCGTTGACTCGAGGATCAGAACGAGAGTCTCTTCGGCATACTATACTAGTAAATGCGTAGAGCGTTAGTGCATGCGTACCGTTAATGTACTGTCCCCTCCCCCCCTTTTTAACGTTGGTGTTCATATATCTATATATCTCGTTCGGACACGTGTACACGTAGACTTTTCTCTGGTAAACGAGCGCAGCACCGAGATCTCTTTGCGTGGTTAAGACGGGAGGTGGCACGGTCTTGCTTTAGCCGGGACATTCATTTTTTTATTTCGTTCGTCGTTGCTCCAACATATTTCCGCAGTGTCTTAAGCGTGTCTTCTTTCTTTTTTCTTCTTTTTTTCCATTTTTTCTCACTCTGTCTCTTTCTCTCTCACACATTCTTTCTCTGTCTCTCGCTCCCTCTTTTCATCTTTCACTTTTTCTCTCTTTGTCTCTCTGTACGTACTAGTCTTCTTGTACTTGACCGTTTGTCAGTGTTGCCTGCTCGGACAGGGGTGGCGGGGAGTCAGGCTCACCATCAGGCACGATAACCCGAATGATCAATGTGTTACCCTCTTTCTCGATAGCGTGGTCACTAATTCTCGTCATTGTTATAACACACACCAGACCAGACTCTACCACAAGTACACGCATCAACACCCGTACCATGCGCCTACCTCTAATTCTAACGACACACGCATATACATACACACGCCAATCACACACATACTGTGCGAACCACCATGTTTCACTGTTCCCGGCAGCTGTATTTTGTTTCTTTTCTGTTCGTTTTCTCTATCACCATCGGAAGATATATAAGTATATTATACATAGATTATCCATGTATACATATATATGATATAATACATATATATATACATATATATGTATACAAATATAGCGGTAGACTGTTCTCCACGATAGCGACTAGATCGATTACTCTTTCCTTACGATAATCTCGTCCTTGTACATAAAATACAGTCGATGGACTCGCGCGATCCACTCGCTTGAGTCACAGTTTCCGATCGCGAAAAAGTATTTGTACGCTCTCCCGTTTATGCGAGACACCGCATCGATAACGATTTTGTTGGCGCCTCGGTGCTCAAAGAAACGCTCTTTTAGAAACGTCCATTGCTAGTATCTCGCAAATGCGAGTCTCTATCGAACTATTCGATTTCGTAGACTACTCTATGAAAACTGGAACAAGGACGTAATTTCTCTTTCTTGAACCGGAAGCTCTTTTATCGTGGCGAAAATAAAATCAAAATACTGTCGACGCTTTATCCGCTGGCACCTATTCAAAATACTTAGTTTCATTCGAGTTTCATTCTTAGTTTTCAATCGATTGTTCAATGATCATAGCATAGACTGCCGGTAGCTAATTTTTTTATTGACAAAGATTAATATTAGCAATTAACTACCTTTGAACAGCGTAAGTAATTGGATAACAATTATAGGTGACGCTAGTGTGAACAGTTGATTATTGATAAGCGTATATGATCATATTTAACCTTTTGCACTTGGAACTATTTTAACTCCAAACATTTCTTCCATTCTTATTAGTACAAATCCTTTGGATTTACAACATTCTCGAGCTAACTAATCGCAATAAAATTGAGCGTACAAATACTTTTATAGAGAAATTTGTTCTAGATGCAGATCGCGTTCAAACCGCGATACAAAACGGCGAGCTAACGATGCCTCGTGTCAAAGAAAATGTATCCTCCGTGCAAAAGACAGTTTCCGGGCCGCGACTGGTCGACGTTTGATCATCCGAGCCGCATACGATCTGCATATTTATCGTTTCGAGGGCGTGATCGATCCCGCGGAGAAGCATCGACACTTTTCTCCTTCTTTTTTCGCTTATTCTCCACCGCGACACTTCGTGGAGATCGAAGACACAGAGGACATGTCGCGAACACGTCGAGCGATAGTGAGACTTTCGACCCCTTGCCTCGATTCCAAATTTCGGAACCCAATTTTCGAAGCTCGAACCCTAAATTCAAAATTGAAATTCGATTTTTCGTGGAGCAAATCTCGGCTTGTTGGACGTTCGAGCGTTTAATACCTATTGGAAATTCTTCAAAAATTGACGGAGCGGAAAGTTTAGATTTGATGCACCGTTTTTAGGTCAATTTGAAAAGCAGATTACAACCTTTTCTGCTTTCAGGAATTAATTTAATATCAACAGTTCGCGTGTAGTGCGCGCAAGCTTAAAATTGAGCCTTTCTAATTAAATTTTGCAAAGTGTAAATGCATAAATAATGCATAAATGCATAAATTTTCTAAACAGTGCACAGGAGTTAACATAGTTGGAATTCGGGGCGAATTTGCAGGAACGTCCACGGTCTATCGCCGAGGTCGTGCGCGAGTTTTCTTTTTCGTTAGTCGAATCGTTAGCGGCGAGAGGCTGCTTTGAAAGAGATCGCAGTGCAAGGGGTCAAAAGAGAGCGAACCCTTGAAACCAGAGCTTGAAAAATTTTATAATATCGATTTCGGTTCTTCAAACGGTCCCGAAGAATCTTCGCTCCGAATAACTGTCACGGACAACCGAAATTCCCAACTATCATCTGTTTCATTATAATTTTCGGCTCGGAAACGGATTCATTGCCATAATCGATATCGCTAATTGCTACATATTTTTCATACCCGTACACGCTATATCATTCTGGACAGGAAGTTAACAAACAGAAGTTTCCGATTTCCTGTTCTCAATTTTTACTTTATTCTATACTGCACTTGATTATATATTTTAAGTCAAATATTTTCCTGTGCTTTTTTCTATGTTTAACTCTTTGCATTCGACTGTCTCCTCTGAGGCACTACTAAAAATTACTATGCCATAATTTGAATCAATCCCTACGTTATTGCAGCAATTAGTTCTACAGCAATTTATAGACTTTGCGTTTCATCGTTTTCGTACCGTCTTCGATGTCCGACTTCATTGACGAGGCACCAATTTAAATACCAAAAATAAAAAGGAATCGTTTCTGAAGCGAGGCAGAGACGGTACAGTTGGAAATCTCGGTTCTTCGGCACAGTTGTTCTGGATAAAGGCTCTTTGGAGCTGATTCGATCAGGACCTTTGTCTAACAGAGTCTAAAGAGTTATTTCCGGAACCGTTTCAAGCACTGGTTGAAACCAGAGTTGGGCATTATTCGAATAAATATTTATCTAAAATAATTATTCGAATAAATTCTCTTTGGTCAAATATTTTATTCGGTGAATAATTATTCATTATTCGTAACAAGTTCTGTCTGTTTAATTGAATAATTCATCATTATTTATTCGAACGTTTTATTCGAATATCGACTGCAAAATTATTCAAACAATAATACGAATAATTGATCATTACTTTCGATTTTACTTAAATTTAATGATCTACTATAATAAGGCCAATACGAAATCAATTCTTCCTCGAATTAATTTTTATCCGAATAAATTCTTTTTTGATGGAATATTCATTCGACAGTGACGAATAAAACTTGATTCGTTACTTTTATTCGTTATTCGAATAAAATTTTGCCCAACACTGGTTGAAACGATATAACGGCGTTGCCACGATGATCGATCCAACGCTACCATCTTGAGCGAGCGCGCGCGTGCGGGGTATGGTGGGTAGATCGGCGTAGACGAGGGGATAAGAACAACAGACACGAAACAAAAATGACATATAAGAAGAAGGGGAATGAAAAGAAAAAGGGAAAAAAAGGAAAGGAAAAGAAAAGAAACAGAGAATCACGTATAAGTTAGTGTTCTGGACAGGCTTGGCATTTGGTAGCCTAAGTCTGATGCTGAACTTGACTCTCTCTTGCTCGCAGGTCCAATTCGTTCCGGCAGACTAGCGGTGGTAGGGCATTGCAGGGCTTGGAGGGGGGAGGCTATCGTGGGGCCACTCCAAGCAGCTCCCTTATGGGCAGCTCCAGCATCTCTGCCCACCCCCTCCTGCCCCTCGGCGATCCTGGTATGTACACCATGACCGACACCAACCTCCACGAGAGACAATAAGAACAAATCTAAGAAAAAGACGGAAAACAAAAGAGAAAACTACGGAAGAAACGCTTTCTTCTTTTATTTTTTGGTTCACACGCTGTTTTCTCCGCCTCTTTCTCTCTCTCTCTCTCTCTCTCTCTCTCTCTCTCTCTCACTCACACACTCTTACCCTCTATCTCTTTCTCTTTCTCTTGTCGAGAAGAGTACACTGTCGGGCGAGGGCGGTTCTGCAACGGAACCGGGCACTGGCCACGCCCACTTTGCTCCGGACCGCCCATCGGGGCAAATGGCATCTCGGAAACAGAAGACGATAGAGAAAGATATTTATTTTGTTCTTTCTATGCGTGGATTGCTCCTCCAGTAGGCGTGGCAGTGACTCGCTAGTCAGACTCCGCCCACACTTGCTCCACAGACTTCTCGATTTGCATAGTTTGTGAATTGTTAACCGTATTTGTGTAGCTGTTTTTTTCGTACGAATTTCTTTGAGAACGGCTGTGCGTTTAAAGCTTAAAGAACAGTATCCTTTCGTTTCGAGATTCACGGTGTTGTTGTAAAAGCAGTTTCGAAACGATGCATGGCTAGAGTACGTAAAGTTTTGTTTTCGACAATCGAGACCCTATGGATTTTTATTCTTTTCGTTTTTTTTTCAAATTGCTTACAGATTTTCGATTCACACGCACACACACTAAAAGATTGCCCACAGTGTACTCTAGTCGTCGGTTTTTCTCAGTTGGTTAGCAGTACCACCCAATTCCCTACTCTCTCTTTCTCTCTTTCACCCCGTGCCTTCCAATCTTCTGCCGATCCCACTCTCACTCTCCTCGCCATCTCTTCTCTCTTTCTCTGTTTCTCTTTCTCTCTCTCTTTCTTTTTAGCGTTTTACTTTCTCGTTTTTCCCCACGTATCGTACACGAAGCAGCAGTAATCTATATATCGTAAGCGTAGTGAGTAGCTTAGAGCGTATCACGAACTTAGAAAACGCTTGTTCGAAACGATCGATTGGCCCTCCGAAGGCGGCTGCTTTTTAAAGATTTCGTTGCGGCCGACGATGTCTCGGCTCGTGAGTTTTCTTCGTACATGTTCACATACAGAACACTACTTCTTTTTGTGCTAACGATGCAGATGCTCCAACATTCTTCCTTAGCCTCCAAGGCTAAAAACGATGAATATTTGAGGATATACGAGATCTTCGAGCCAGACAGATCTCGCGCTTTACAATTAACAAATGATGAACTTTATAAATACGAAGTCTTCGAAGGGCTGGGTCAAGACTGTCTCTCTCCTCCGACTCTGTTCCTCTTGGTTCAACAAAGACTTACCCCGATCTACGACTCGCAATGAACATCATTCGAACGTGATAGTTTAAACCAGATATGCTGATAAGGTGGCCCGCGACTGCAATCGTTGTTGCTGTTGAAGGATCTACTTAGATATTCTTAGCCATTGATCGTAGACTTTAAAAAATGACGGAATAATCGCCGGTAGATCATGTGTTCGGGGAAGATATAAAAGTCTATGTTGTTTCTATGTCTGGACCGCTCTATCAGCATGTCTGGTTTAAATCATTTGTCAATGTATCAGAAACGGAGAGAAAGAGAGAGGGAGAGGAGAAGGAGGAAATAAAAGAAAAAGAAGGTGAAAGAGACAGTAGCAACGAATAATTGAAAAAGAAGGGTGATATGGTGATATAGTTGGGATTGGTTTTACAGCCCTGGAAACCCCAGCTCTGTCTCTGTCATGCGGCTCGATGACACTGGATTCTCCGACGACTGTGACGAGTGTCTCGATGGGAGGGACGATTCACCGTCGCGACGACACAGCTACATCGTTTCGGACGCTTACGTCCATCGACGTCCATTCCCCGGCCACGCCCAGCCAGGCCCCAGCGCCGCGTCAGCAAACGATGCTTGTTACCAGCCATCAGCGGATTTCATCAGCAGGTCGTATCAGCCCCTCTAACAGCAGTCCCCCTGAATTCCCACCGCCGCGACCCCAGCCCCGACATCCCTGGCAGCGATCGGCGAGCTGCCGCGAACTGTACGCGTCCAGTTTCGAGGATTCAGGTAGAGCGCGTACGAGGGAGGACGAGAAACCGTCCGCGGGCGACTCGGTCCCGTTGCTAGAACCGTTCCGGTTGCCGTCGCAGGGCGAGCTGGACAATCCGGTGACCAGGTACGACGAGAGTAATCGATCGTACAGCGCCGCCAGCTCGAAACTGCCTTCGCTGGACCACGACTCGGTACCGGACCGCGTCTACAGCAGTTCCTATCCGGGTACCTCGTCGCTGTCCACCGAATCCGGCCACGAGGAGTCCGGCCCCGCGGGAGATCTGTCACACGACGATCTGTCACACGATTCCTACGAGCTTCTGGAACGCGAGCACGAGTTTGAGTATCCGGAGTCCTACTCGAGTCCTCGGGACGACGAGGATGAGGAGGAGGACGACGAGAACGAGCAGGAGAACGGTCACGAGCAACCAATGACCGTGACCGTGACCAGCGCTAACGTCGGCGGCGGCGGTCGTGCTCGTGGTCGTGGTCGAGGTCGTTCGCGTCGCGGCGACGACGACGACGAGATCGAGATCGAAGCCGTCGACGCCGAGCCGATCTCCGATCGGAGCGACGAGGGAATCGAGCGCGAAATGTTCCAGATGGACGCCGAGACCGATTCCTTCGTCAAGCACCGTTCGGTCAGATCCTCGGACAAGCAACACTTCAAATCTGTGCTCGCCGACCTGAAAAACCAAACTCGAACCAAGTCCATCGATCGGTACACGCCGGCGGTCGCCGCGAAACTCGACACCGACTTCGTCACGGTCGAGTCGAGGATCCAACGGTCCAGCACGCAGATCGAACGAAAGTTCGAGATGCGTCACGCGAATTCCGTAGATCAACAGCAGACGGTTGTACAACTGCAACAACAACAGTCGCAACCCCAACAACAACAAACGCAATCTCAACAACAGCAGCAACAAACACCGATTAGCAAGCTGCTGCCGTTGCCGCATCAGGATTCCGCGCGTAAAGATCCGATCATGTCGCAGATACAAAAACAAAAGATGTCCGTGCTTAACGAGCTAAAGAGTCTCAGGCCCAAGTACCAACGGATCACTCACGTTGACTCGGAGATATTGAGGGACGAGGGTATAATGCGGCCGAAATCGCGGATAGACGACGACGAAGTGAGCCCGGTCGAGACGAGCGGCAGAGCGGTCGCATCAGATCGACGCGCGAGAACGGTGCGAGCGCGCAGCATCGCGAGTCTCGAGGATCACGCATCGTCGTGCATGCACGTAGAAACGGGTAGCCTAGGTAGGGAGTTGAAGAGTCGCGATCGAAAGTTCAGGGAGTCCTCGATCGAGGCTAGACTAGATGCAACCTTGTCCAGATTGCAGGAGAAGGATCGTAGGGATCGGGAGGAACGAAAGCGAGTCGAGAGGGAGTACTCTAGGGATTACGGGAAAAAGGGGGAGAAGATTGGGTCGGGGGATGCGAGGGAAAGAAGGTCGATCGAGCGACTGGACTCTCGGGAGAGCAGGAAATTGGACCACCATGGTAGGCGCAGCATAGATCGGATCGATCTGAAGGAGCTACGCAGAAGCATCGAGAGGCTGGACATGAGGGAGAGAAGTTACGAGCGGCTGGACTCGAAGGAGAGGAGCTCGCGCCACGATCCTTACGAGCTGCGCCGCAAGAGCTTCGAGAGATTGGACGCGCAGGGTCTGCGGGGCAGCTCGGAGTATTTGAACAGGAGCCCAAAAGAGAGAAATCATAGCCATCGTCACGCGGATCGTCGCGAGAGGAGCACGGAACGGTTGGACTCGAGGGAGAAGCAGAGGTCGCAGATCACCAGGAGCAGCACGGTGGATTATAATCAGAGGCATACGTGGGAACGATTCGAGCCGGTGCACAAGAGCAGCCCCGCAGAGCGGTCCTACGGCAGGCAGCAACGTGGGCGGAGCGTCGAGAGGCTCGACTCGCAAGAGCGATCAAGCTTCGACTTAGTTCCGGGGACGATGGAGCGGCTCGAGTCGTTCGGTGTTGGCGGGACCGGGCACGAGAGGCGGTCCGAGGCGAGGGGTGGGGACCGGAAGAGTCTCGAGAGGCTGGAGTCGCGCGAGCGTAGACATGCCGATAGGATCGAGCAGTGGGAGAGAGGAAGACACGCGGAGAGCGCGCGGTCCGGTCGTAGTCTCGAGTGCATCGAGCACGAGGCGTACGAATGGAGGCGGGGTAGCGCCGAGAAGATCGAGCACAAAGAGTCACGGAAGAGCAAAGGGGGCGGGTCCAGGTTTGAGAGGGGTAGGTCGGAGGAAAAGCCACGGGAGCGGGACGATTGGCGAAGCTTGGAAAAGGCGAGGAAGGACGAAGAGAAACGGGAGAGAGAGCGACAGGCCAGGTTATCGTTGGAGTCAAGAACGGAGACTGTGATCGGCGTGCCCATGGAGATGGAGAACTTGAAGCCGAAGGCCGTGTTCTCGGAGTACGAGCCGAAGATCGTCGGAGGCGTGGTCCTGGGATTCGACGACACGATTCCGGGCCACACTCCCGTCGAGCGCACCAAGAGCGACCCGAACCCCGCCAGGCAGAGATTGGGCTCGAATAGCAAGCGGCACATCCTGATGCATCAAAAGTCGATCGATCTGACACCTGCCGACTCGGGCGATGAGGACCCGTTCTCGGACAGCGCGGCGATACAGAAGACCAATCAAGAGATACCGTACACGCTACACAAGCGGCACGTGATGAACGGTACCGCCTCCGACGAGAAGTCTGAGTCCGATAGTGGCAAGACCTCGAAGAAGCCGACCGCGACCAAGGATCTGCCTAAGTTGCCGCTCAAGATGATTGCCGACATCACCTGCTTCGACCTGTCGAAGCTATCTCCCGTAGAGAAATCGGCGAACAAGACATCGCCGGACAAGCCGAAAGTTACCACGCCCACCAGGCCCAAGTCGATACTCATCAGCCCGTCCGACAAGCCGAAAAGCATCCTGAGCCCGACATCGAAGCTGTCGCCGACTGACGCGAAGAGCATAGTCTGCAGCCTCTCGCCGACCTCGAGGAGTCCGTCGAAGGCGGGCTCGAAGGCTCCCTCGCCGGACAGACAGTCGCCGAGGTCCGCCTCCTTCGACAGGGGGCGGGCCGAGATCGTGATCGAGGACCGTGTCCTCAAGTCGTCCAGCCTCGACAAGCGTCCCTCACCATCGAAGCTGTCGCCAATCGAGCCGAACGTGACCATCGTCTCTGCGATCAAGAAACGCTCGCCCAAGGTGTCGCCCACTGATCCGGACAAGACGATCGTGTCTGTAATCCAGAAAAAACGGTCGCCGGATGCCATCAAAACCCTGGCGACTGGCAGGTCCTTGGACTCAAGATCGAAGCCGCTGAACCTGGCGGACGTGGTCGGCATGGAGATGAAGCTGAAGTTGGAGCGCAAGGCCAAGTCCGAAGTCGAGAAAGACACCTTGAAAACGCCAGATCTCAGCCTCGAGAAGCAGGACAGCATCGAGAAGATACCTTTGCCGGAGATACCGCTTCCGCTACCGCCGGTGATCGACAACGAGGTTCCACCCGGCTTCAAAGCAGTCCCATCGCCCATCGTCGAGGATTCGATGAAACAGCCAGAAGACGCGGCGAAGAAAGTTCAGGAGAAACCCATTCCCCCTCCGGTTCCCACCACGCCGCCGATCATCTTCGAGAAGCCGATAATCGCCGAGAAACCGAAGGTCCCCGAGAAGCCGAAGAGCCTCGAAAAGCTCAGCATTCCGGAGAAGACCAAGCGTATCTTGGAGAAGATCGAGTCGAAGAGGACGAGGGCCGCGCGACCGAAGATCATCGACACCGGATTCGACGACTTTGTGGATCCGGTGGCCGATTTGCCGTTGGACGAGGTGCCCGTAAAGCCGGCGCTGGAGTTAGACAGCCTGAAGGTCCCAGAATTCGTTCCGTTCGCCTCGAGGCCGCACGGCGAGCCATTACGTTCGAAGTCTCTCTCGCTGGCCGAGGAGAAGGCGCCCATCGACACTCTGCTGTCGCCCGAGGTCGAGAACAAACACTTCGTGGCGGATGTGTCGCCGAAGCGGGCGCGTCGGGTCAAGTCCGAGCCGAAAAAGGATTTCAAGAAACAGTCGAAGTCGTTGGAAGGCGACAAGCCGCCGTTGAAGAAGTCCGCGTCGAAGGAATCGCGCGCGCCGACCACCAGCAGCTCCAAGATCGACAAGTCGAAACTGAAGCTGGGCGAGATGCCGCAAGAGATTATCATCATCGATTCGACGGACCACCCGACGGTGCCCGAGGTGAGCATCGTGCAGAAGGCCAGGTCAAAGTCGGTCACCAGGCTGACGGAGAAGGCGCACTCCGCTTCCAAGGAGGAGAAGGACGAGGTGCCGAGAACCAGCGGCCGAGCCAAGTCCGCTTCGGTGGACGAGGATCTGATCAAGGTAATCGCTGGATCAAAGGTGGAGAAGGCACGGCCAAAATCGCTGGGCATCTCGAAATCTCTGGGAAGCACAGAGAAAAAGGACTCGACGGAGAAGATATCCCCGAAGAGAACGGTCGCGGTGAAGTCCGGTGTAAAATCCGCGGACATTAAATCGCCGTCCTCCAAGGATCTACCAAAGCCTCCTCGCACCAAGTCGGACAGCGAGGATCGGCCGATGGCGTCTCCTTCGGAAACTGTACGAGTGATCGCACGGGAAACTGAAGCGAAGCAAGAACAACCCGTGACTGTCGTAGCTGAGGATCAGCAACAACAACAGCAACAGCAAGAGGTCGATGCTGGCAAACCACCAGAGCCAGGCAAAGAGGTGAAGGATGGGAAGAAGAGTGCGGTTCCTCAGGAGTTGACGCAAGCGCAGGTCGTGTTGCGTCGACCAGGTCAAACGCCAGTCCTCTTTGCTCGGGCTCGATTGGGTCTTTCGGAAGGAAGCGGAATCGGCGCGTTGCAGAGACAGGGGGCGACCCAGTCGCCTACTTCTCAGAGGCGGGCGAAGTCCTTGGACGCTGCAGTGATCGCGGTGCACCGTCTGCCGCCGGCGAATGCTTTCTCGAGCAAGGACGACACCGTGGAGGAGGACCGAGAGGATCAGCAGGAGGCTCAGGAAGCCAAAGCTCGTGCAACAGAGGCGGTTCTCGTGGTAGGCTCCGCACTCAGCTCAAGGCAAGCCTCTTCGATCCAGATGGAGGCGTCGCCGAACCACAGATCCGACAGCACCGATCACACCACCGTCCCCGAGATCTTCACGGACTCGTTATCCGTCACCGAGACATCCGCGCAGTATCTGGAGTCACCTCTTACAGAGTGCAACGAGATTGCTGCAACCGTTGACTTGATCCCTTACGAGAGAGACACGGCACAGGAGGAGGACTATGAGGAAGAGCGGCAGGCGATCAAGCTGGAGACGGTGAAGGTGGACGTCGGGACCAAATTTATCGATCAGAGCTCCGTGGAGTCTGGAGCTGAGCAGGACGCTGTGCCCGAGAAGCAGGACGTCAAGGACGTGAAGACCTTCGAAGAGACCTCGACTGCAACAGCTTGCGTCGTCGTTGAGAGCGTCATGGTTGAGAAGGAACCCGTGCCGGAGGTGGTCCAGGAAAGGGTTGTTCCGGAGGCGATGGAGACAGTGAAACTGTCGACGATGGAAAGGGAAGATTTGCCCGATGTGACGGTGACGGTGAGCGCGGCAAGAGACGACGACCATACGCACGAGTACGCAGGCAGGCCGCTCGACCTTGAGGATGGTCAGGACATGGTGAAGTCTCCGATTCAGATTTCAATCGAGGAGTGCTCTGACGACGAGAATGGCCAGAGCGAGGAGCAGGATGACGATTATCGAGAGTTGGAGGACCAAGAGGGCGACGACAATCGTCCGTTGGACTCGGGTGACACGAGCGAGGATACTCTGGATGCCCTGGATACGCAAATGCGCACCAGGGGAATGGACAGCGAACCCAGCTCGCCGGACTACGGCGTCGATCGGATGGACGAGAAGACTCTGGTCGAGGTAGAGCTGACGCCCGAGTATCTTGAAGCGAGAAGGGGCGAGGATGAGGAGGTTGCCGCGGAGGAGCTGCCTGAGGACGAGCCGGTGGAAGAGAGCTACGCGTCGAAGCAACAACAACCGACGATTGATCGTCTGTCGATCGACAAGAAATTGAGGCTGAGCAGCGAGCGGTCGAGGAGCGAGGAGACAAACACCTGGACGCCGGACCGCGAGGACCCGGAATCAAGCTCCTGCTCGATCGCCCGGCCTTTGGGGATAGGGCAGATCCAACCGATCGTAGATCGAAGGGAGCTTGCCGCGATGAGAGAGGCTCGCAGCGCCGGTTCCTTGGAGGAGGAGAGCGGATTGCAGACGGACCGCCCGAGACCGGAGATGAGCTCCACCTGGAAGTCTTTTCCTCTGGAGAGCTCCGGGAGCTCGAGCATCGAGGAAGGCTGGCCGCAGCAAGACGAGAACAACGCCATACAGTCGCAGTCCGAGGACAGCAACGGTCAGAACGAGGACAGTTTCCAAGAGGATCTAGATGAATTCTCGGGTAGCTTCGTGTTTCCGATCGGGCCGGACATCTTGACCAGCTGTGGTACTTTCGCGCTGACCCGTACGCTCTCCAGGATATCGGAAAGGTCGACCACGTCGGAGCAGGACAAGAGCGACCTGGAGGACTCGTTCAAGCCCAGCTCCAGGTCCCCGAGTCTGGACGACGAGTCTCTGATGTCCAGCGACCATCAACCATCCCTCTCCTCCGACCCGCCGTCGGGTACTGCTCTACCGTCCGTTTCGGACGATCGTCGGACCTCGTCCGAGCTGCCCGACATCCCGATAGATGTGCCCGGTGGCGGTGCGCAGGAAGACGACAAATCCCCGAAGTCCGCAGGTAGATCGAAGCTGCAGGCTCAGAGCTCCGAGGACTGGCCATCTCCACCAAGCTCGCCGGTGTTTGAGCCTCCGGTGGTCAGTCATGTGGAAACATTCTACATGGAGATCAAGCCCGAGGAGGCTGTCAAGGTCACCGTGACGGATAGCACTGACACCCCCGGCCGCGTAGATCGCGACAGTGATTCCAGCGACGAGAATCGCACCCTCCACGACGACCTTCACTCGACCTTCCTCGAGGACGGACAGAGCTCCACCTCCGGCACTACCGTAGACGGTACCGTCAAGGTTGTGGTCAAGCCGAAATCGAACTCGTACATTACCGGCTCCTCCCACAGCGAGGACACCTCCATGGGCCTGTCGATGTCCGAATGGTCTAGCTCGAACAACACCGTCCGCCAGTATTGTCAATACTCTGGCGGCACCAAGTCTGACGACAATTCCCTCGCGGAACTGGGCGCTTCGATCTCCGATTGGTCCGGCAGTACCACCGTCATCCCACAACAGTACTACTCCTCTGCGATTGCTGTAGAGAAGAGCCAGAGCGATACCACCACCTCGGATAAGAGCGTGACCAGCATGCGGCCGAACTCCAAGTGTAGAACAGCAGACAGCCCACCGACGACTCCGCCCTCGCCTCCCTTACCCCCACCGCCACCGCCTGACTCCCCACCCTTGACTCCGCCTCTAGACGCGATCCCTGGACCGTTGTATGACGAGGACGTTGTGTCTCCTTGCGACGAACGACGATCCTCGGACAGAACGACCAGGGACGAGCAATTGGATGAGGCCAGACGGTTCATCGAGAGTCAGTTCGACGAGCAACGACGACTAGCATCGCGACGCTTTGACGAGGAGCAACAACCGCCGGGCACCGGTTCGAGAACGTCCTACGCCGATATCTCGCCGCCTAGAATTACTCTGAGGAATGAGTTCGATGAGGCGGTGGACGAGGACTTCCGGGCGGTGATGTCCGACGATGGTGATCTGCCTCCTTTACCTATCCTTGAGGAGGAGGAAGAGGTGGACGACGAGGACCGCCTCTACGACAACGTTCCCGCGATGAAGTACTCCAGCGGCGACCATGTGCGCATGGAGGTGGGACGGGGCGACAGTTCGGAGGATATGCACGAGAAATACGCGAATCTGGCCTTGGGCTCGAGAAGCCCGCGTGGAGACGACGAGTGGTCGTTCGAGGACGAGCGGAGGGATCAGCCTGGGAGCCTAATCCGGAAAGAGAAGCACATGACTGGCTCGGCTTCGAAGTTTGAGAGAGGATTCTCGGAGCCAGCCGAGACGGCCAGGTATCACGAAACCAGATCTACAGAGAGGCCCGTGGTTGTGCCGATCAGGGCAAAATCGACGCCATACTACTCCACCACGAGCCTGAGCGGCGAGTCCACCACGTCCAGCCCACCGATGCCGATTCGGACGCAGATCCGTACGAAAACGATGCCTTTTCCGTCGAGCAGGAGCCCGCAGAGCGAGGGCGATACCTCCTCGAGCATGGACAGCCCTGTGCACACGCCCATCCGGGGCCAAATCACGGTGCGCCGGCGCAGACGCGAGAACCTTAAGAGGCGACACCGCGTGGTGGTCGACCTGGAGGTCAAGGATGGTCAGATCGTGTCTAGTACTGACTCGAGCTTCGACGTGGCCAGCCATGACGTCGACGACGACGAGGAGGAAGCCGAAGAGGGGGAGGAAGGGGAGGACGAGTACCTGGAGGCGCATGACGAGCGAGAGGCCCGCCGCCAGCAGCGTTGACCGCTCCCACGGGAAACGACACGGCCGAGTCCCTCGATATGGTGACACACGGCTCTCCTGGTTACTCGCTTCCGATTCCTCGTACTCTGCCTTCGGTATCGGCGCGCATTCCGGCCTGCTGCTCGTTCGCGGAAACGAGCGGCGCCGGCAGGAATGCGATTTGCACGCGCCGGAAACGCGAAAACGTTTCTTTCGTGTGGGGCATTTCGTGGCTGGACGTACACGTACACAGACTTCCGTTCCTCGGAATTGAGCGTAGTCTTCACTCCTCGTACCCCGGTGGACCGTGTTTCTCTTTCTGGCAGCGACGCGTCGGATCGATGGATCGTCTCCGAGGATGAGATTCAGGGATGATCGCGATACGACGCTGATCGACGAAGGGGAGGCTCGCGAAACGGTGAACAATCTAGTCTAACGTATCTCCCGTTAAGAGTATATAATTATCTACGGTTTGTTACGCGTTTTAGAAACTCGATTTACTTTGATATCGTCGTTGACCGCGTGTAGGAGGAAAATCGTGGCACGGTCGGCGTGCCGCGCATTTAGTGTAACGTATAAACGAGAAAGCCGATGATACGAATCGAACGAGATGCTACACCTATTAACGATAGTTAGTCTGTAATATGGATGCGACAACGGTCAAAGACCGGGACACATGTAGCGTATCAAATACGCTACTGCAATTCAACGATTACGAATCGTGTCGGGATTCATCGCGGATAGAGAGAAACGGTCGCGCGGCTGTGTTCTCCTAATTAAAAGGGTTTCTAGGGTGGGTGGAGATGTGTTTAACAAGGAGCAGGAGAAGGAAAAATGTGAAGAAGAATTGAACGCGCGACGCTGTTCGAGTTTTACGAGAACGACAATCATTGGTCGGATGTAAGAGAGAGCATCGTCGGGAGGCCCGGTGTCGAGGCATGGGTTCTTGCCTCGTTTCCGTTCGAGAATCGTATCTTTGACGGCCGGTCGTATACAATTCGGTCGTAGTTTTTAGGTCCGTGTCTTTCGTTTCTAGGAACGTATGGACAAGTTGCTCAACGTAGATACTTCGATGAGGAAAAAGAAAACGATTCTCACGTACTCCTACGCGTCGTCCGCCTCTTGACTCGGTTCGCTGCGTTTCGTCTCGTCTCGTCTGTCGGCGAGTCGATTTCGACGGGGAAACATCGAACAGATCGAAATCGGTCGCCGCGATCAATGATCGGGGCTCAGCGAGTTTGTCGGCTTTTGATTTCTACCGGTTGGTTTCCGGGACTCTGGGCGGGCCGCTTTCTCCTCGCTCCGCCCCTGCCTTCGCGCATTGGCATAGGGGCGGTGCCGGTGATAGAGTGGGGAGGAAGTCAGCCACTCAAGAGTCGCGGTCACACCCATGCGCTGGGAAGGGACGTGACCAACGACCGTTTACCAACGTTCAATGCTAAAGTACTTTCGTTTCTTTTAATTTACTAAGTGTTCTTAAACATAGGAAGTAAGTACTTTTTCAACGAAAATGCAAGTGGGGCGAGGTAGATTTTACGTGAAGTTCGCTTTGCGTTCGACTCGGGTAGGAAAGTAGAAACATATCAACGACATCCGCGTTTGATACGAGAACTATTTCAGCAACGGATCAAAAAGGGGGGGTTGGTCGAGCAAACTCGCTGGCCCGCCGATCGCGACCGAAACGCAACAAAGTTGCGTGTGCAGGATCTGTTTCGCAGGCGTCTCGTCCCGTTCAGTGGCGAGCGCTTTTCGTCACAGGCGCACCGGAGCGGAAAGATTGCACAGGCACGGGCATAAAAGAGCAAAGGGGAATAAATAGATAGCCATTAGCGGGTGCGCGAGGGTCGGGGTTAAACGGTTGACGTTGCTCGTGGGGCGTAAGGGCGCGGTTTAAAAATACGAGCTCGGAAATATTGCAACGGCCATAGAGAGAGAGGAAGCGGAGGCCGATTCGAATAATTTGTTTGTGTCACGCGTCGCACGTGCAGTCTACCGACGAAACCGTCCCAGCGGCCAAGGAAGTATCGGTAACCAATCTCGCGTCCGTGCGGCGAACAATATTTTTAGATCGACGCATCCTTCGGACGTTGGAGTTTTCGGTTCGAGTTTTCGCCGGAGTTTTTACGGTGACGTTCTTGCCCCGCGCGAGACGCGCTCCGTTTCAGAGAGAGAAAATCAAAAACCGCTCGTTCCCGGAGGCTGTTTGAAAGCAATAATCACATCGTGGATCGGATGGAGGAAAGGCGACCGCAATTTCCACGAATCTGACTCGTCCCTCCGACATTACGCTTAACTTGGACTTTCCTCGAGAGCGATACGATAGACCACAGCGACCACGGGCATATGCGATACAGGCGAATCTATTTTTCATATCGCGGCGACGCGTCTCGACTATCGGGGATCCGATCTCCTTAACAATTTCAATCGTTCTTTTCTATATCTCGTATCGTTCGTGTATATTTTCTTGTCGCTTCGAGCTTGTCGTAGCATCTTGTTTTATCCATACCGAGCAACGGTTCTTCCGTGTTTCATACATATACGTATGTACTTATCTAGATCGTTTCGTTTCTTGTACATACCGCGTTGTTAAACTCGATTTGGTTTGTTCGTTGATACCCGCTCGTGACGCGAAATATGGTCGATGATATTGAAGAGGCGCGAAACGGAAAGGAGGGCAGGGGAGAACGCGTGCACGCGAAGCAAAAAGGAGCGCGCGATACTCTGAATGAGAGCACCATTGCGAGACCATCGTGGTGGTCGTCGTCCCTAATCGTTAAGCACGGACAGCACACGCAGACACACACACAAATACACACATACATCCACACGGTGGTCGTTCAATCGTTTTGCGTGAACGTTAGAGACGAGCGGCCACTTGACCGCCGCTCCATTATCCTCCATTGTTACCCTATTATCGTTGCAACTAATCGATTAACAAGGTTACCCGTTTAACGTACGTCGTAGGGCTCAGCGAAACAAAAAAAAAATTACGAAACGAAATGTTGCTCGTCGCGCAACGAGAATCGAAAACGAACAACGGAAAAATGTATCCGTTCTCAGCATCTATAACATTTCTAGAAGAAACGATGGGAAAAGGAAAAAGCGTATCGAAATTATTGGGCGACTGCCGAGCGCCGATTACGATGGCGAGGTTCGAGTCTCATTTTCCCCGACGAGTAGCCGCGAAAATATTCGTTCGTCGAGTCGACGAACCGAGGGCGGATAGCGAGACCCTCCGATCCTTCGTCTCCGTTTCGTTTAGGACGCGAAGGGCCCGCGAGGGTCTCGCTCTGCCGTATTCGGTTCGTTCTCTATGCATGCACGCGCATCCCCGTTGGGTCGTCGACCGACTCCGTTCTTCGTAGGGCCGAGTTTGCGGTGCGCGATCCCTCACCGGCCGGCTGTTGCTCTTCAAATTCTCGTCGACAACGGTTCACGGGGTGACACGATGCTCTCGGAGCCGCTTTGCTCCGCCCCGAGTTCGCTCCACTCACCGTCAGCCACGCCCGGAGCTCGCTTCGCCCCGAACTAGCCCCGCCCCGACATTACCCCGCACCCAACCGTCGATCTCTACTCGAGTCTCGCTTCTTTCCTTCGATTCTGCTCTTTCTTTCCATTCTTATTCCTGTTAATAACATACAGGAACCACACCACGTAGCTCCGCGAGCCAGTGGGCGGGCACAAGAACCGTAAAGAAAAGAGGTGGGAGTAGTAGGTGTTGCGTGATTGGGTCTCATGTGAGCCTCATCACGTAGATTACATCCACCCTCTAGTTGTTCGGGAGTGTGGTTTTACTCGCAGATTGTTCTTGGCTCGTCGAAATTGGCTCGCAGGGGCTTACGCGTAGTCGACGAGTGCGGATGTTTATCCCGTTTCCCAAATTCAGTTTGCGTTGAACGCTGAGAAATCGATCGATATTAAGATCAATGTCCGCAGTCTGTTGACGACGCGGACTATAAAAGCCGAGTTGGCTCCGAGAGCATGAGACCACCCCATGCCTACAGGCGGAGGATTAGTATCGTCGTGTCCTCGATCAATTTCCGTACTCGAGTCCCCGTATCGGTTTTCGCAAAAGATCATGACTTGTTCTCGTCTCTTGCATCTGTGCATCGTCAGTCCTGTCCTTTGCCATCGATATATTGTATCACACACGCACGCGTCTCTCTTCGAGCACCGTTTTTCTCTCTGTTTTTTATTTCTTAATTCTCTCTTACTCTCTCTCTCTCTCCCCCTTTCTCTCTTTCTCTACCCCGACTGTCTGTGTGTCATCGTACCATTCTAGTATCGCCATGAACGAACCCATACTCTCAGTTTCTTTCTTTCTCTCCGCCATTGAATCCAAGAACTCATCGGACGATTTTCTTTCTCGTCGTCAACGAACTGCTTTCACCCCATAGGCATCGCCATTGTCATTTTTCTTCTCCTTCTTGTTTGCCGGGTATACATATGTATCATTGGACGTTGTCGAACGCGTGCGTGTCTGCGACTTAACGCGTCCGCAGTCTCGCGATCGTCGCGCTGGATGTTCTCCGGCAATCGGCCGAACAAACTCGTCTCGGTCTCTATGCATTGATCAGAGAACGCTGCTCCGAGTAGTGGCACACGGGTTGCCCTGTCGGGCGTTGCCTTGGCTTCGTCGGATCCAAGAGCAACGAAGCCACGCCCACCGAGGACACTCTACTCGGAGAAACTGTAAGACACTTCTTTCTACTCCAGAATGGGCGTGGTTACAGATTCCTTTACGAGGTATTACCCCAACTCTGTTCAAGTCGAGAGCAACAAGCCACGCCCATTCATGGCGCTCTAAAGTTACAGAAGGAGGTAGGAGATCATTTATATTGTTCCATCTCTACATATTTGCCTTGAAACACCATTCTCGAATAGGCGTGGTCACAGATTGGGTTATTGTGCTCTCTATCAAACTCGAGAGCTAGGATACGAGGTCACTTACTTTACAAGAGTCTATTTCTTTCTCCAATGTGACTTGCTCCGGAGTATTGCTCCAGCGGGCAACCCGTGCCGCTCCCAGGACAGCGAGCAGACAGTCAATTCACTCAGAAGTTCTTTAAGCGACGGGGATTCGACTCGTCGCGACCGAGACGGTTTCGCGAGAATCGCGAGAACCTCGAGCCGGTCGATCGGTTTCTATCCTCTCGTCAAGGGGCCCGTGCGAGTCGTCGTTTATCCTACCACCTGCTGTACCTGCAACACCTGCTGTATCGCATAATCGCTCGTGACCGCCGCGCGACGACCTCAACGAGCGTGTTCGGGTTTCGATATTTCGACGTCTGGAACCAGCACCCAAACGGTTCGTTTTTACAGGTTTCTAGAATCGCACGAGTCTACCCTTTTGATAAGAATATTCCGATATATATCGGGTATCGTGTTTTCCCATGTTTTCGGTTCACCTTCCGCCGTAGAAGTCCATCATCAATTCGGCTCGCTTCGAAATCTGGAGGATCCGGATTTCGGCAAGTATTCGTTGTTGTAATCGTCGCGATGAACGGCAGCTCGCGCGGGCCTTTTTAGCAAACGACTGAACACTGTACTCGTTTATGATTAAAGAACGTCGCGCGCCTACGGGATGGTAGCGTGGGCGCGTCTCCATAGCGTGTATTTAAGAATCCTAGACGTAAGAAGTTAGCATGCAAAGAGGTCGTGATGCCTACCTGCGATAGGGATCAAGGTATTAGACAGGTAAAATATATGGCAGGTAACTGGTACGGTTATGCCGATCGTCCCACGTTGTCGTTTCACTCCGTTCCCCTCTCGTCGATATAGAGCACTCGTTAATGAGGATCGACGACCAATGTCCACACACGTGCTGACACTTCCCCCGAATATTTCTACGCGTTGCAAGATCAGTGGCTCTTTTAAGTATCTCTACAGCACCGGTCACCGATGACCACCGTTGCATTTAAAGTGTTAATAGATCTTCACTTCTACTCACTCTATTACAGATATGTTCATTGTATATATTCTTATCTATTGCGATGCTCCGATAAGATTTCTTTTGTTAAACATTTCGAATATTCGTCAGCGCGCGGGTAGTCAGAGAATCGATCGACGTTCATGCGAGTGTTTCGAGAGGGATTGTGTGCGAGGAGGAGAGAAAGAGGGAGTGTATGATCGCGAGAGAATGACAGAATGAAAGAGGGATAAGACACAACTCCTTTTTACCATCTGTTTTCCAATAAAGGTTTCGAATTTTAAACCTAAGGACACCTGAGATACATCGACCATCGAAATAGTTATCTATCTCACTCCAGCTCTCTTCGATACGGTAGGCGCTCGATTACTGCGCGGTCTGGGGCTGTGGGGACGGGCACTTCCATCCCGCTCCACCCCCTTCGTTTATTTACGCTAGTAGAATCGTTGTAACGTGGACATAGCTATAGAAAAATAACCGAGAGAGCTAACAACGCTAATGACTCCATAATTTCATCGGCGAACATTCTAGTCAATTTCTAGGGGCATTTCAAATATTTTTATTCGCTTACGGAACCGGATAACGAACAACTCAAATAATAAGTAACTGAACATCGATTATCTACATAATCGTTGATAATTACTAGACTGCGCAGTAGACAGATTAAGAGAATTAGGAACATCAATTAGGTTCATTAAAACTCGAAGCTACTTTAACTCCAAACTTCTTTCATTCTATACCAAATGTTCAGCAATTTATTAGATACAAAATTAATAATGTAAAAATAGTTTGGATAATGGAACAGCAAGTTTTAAGTTCAAATTACAAAAGGAGGAATGAAATTTTGGGTCGTCGCAATTGATTCGAACAACTTTGATTTCGCACGAAGATTCGCAGTCTAATAACGACGAACGCCGATTATGGAGTGGTTAGTATATAGTTTCTGAGTGCGGTCGTCGGTGTTCCTCGGTGGTCCTTTCCCGGGAAAAAGAAGCCATAGTCTGCTGGTCCAACAACCTGTTCTCTATACTGTGTGCTTTATCGACAGGTGGTGAATCGAACAATCGTTGGAGCTATGCGAACGGCTACGTGAACTCGCCGGCTTGGCATGTGCCACTGCGCGTGGCGCAGATTCGTAACGTAATGGTTCACGCAACGCCACGCACCCTCACCAACCGGTTCATACCGGCGTACCCACGTTGAGAGAGAAAAAGACACACACTGTTGCGGGCCCGAACAGAGATCAAACAAGTACCACGCTGCTCGCCGAGTTACCCGAGACACACAAACTATATTATTACAAATGCATCGCTCCGTAATTATCATCGTGTATCGTGCGCCCGTTTTCTAACGATCCGGAACGTCGAACCTGACCTGAGACTGAAAACCTGGCTCTCCCGACCTTGGAACAACCAAACACACAATTTTCCAGATGTACTTCTTTCGATACATTTTCTATGCGTTCCATTGTCGTGACAACGCGTTTGGTTAACACTACTTTTACGGAGCACTAAAAGTATTTTACTTTATAAAAATAATGTGTCGCACACGAAACAACGTCTGCGCACGTGGCGGAAAACCGGGAGTGCGCCACGTGGCATTTCAAACGCGTCACGGTGTCGTTCGAGCCATCTTCTCCATGTTTCATCTTTCGTATTCGGAGGTAGAAGATGCGAATTTTGGTTCTGATGATTCTGTCGCGATCGACGGAGAATCCTCTCTCCGTGACACCTTGACAAGGATCATGATCTACTCCGAGCCATCTGGGGATCGAATCGGAACATTGCCGAGAGATATTTCGGCTCGCACGATGGATCGACGCTTCTTTGGAGGCTCGATCGATCTTCACAGCCCCCTTGCCTCTCCCGCAGCCCCTCTCTGTTTCTCTGTCTCTTTTTCTTTCTCTTTCTCTCTTCTCCGATCTCGTTAGACACCCCTAGTTGCGCGACCACTATTTGCACCCTATGTCACCGAGAACCGCACGAAAATTAGATCCACCGCCTTCGTTTCTTTCGAGTATGCAATTTTATTTCTTTTTTTGTGACGAAAAATTCCTGACTGGGATTATTAGATTGTATTATTGGCGGTGAGTTGTTGGTTCACGATTGAAGTCGTTATTCATGTTGAAGAATCTATTAAATAACTTTTTATATAATAAACGCAGTCCAATAATTCTGCGTTTCGAGATAACCAACGATTTCAATCTATTTCGAGGCGTCGGGAAATCTAAAAGTCGGTTTTCTCTGTCGCTTTACATTTTGAGAAATGTAATTTTTCAGAATTTGTCCTGCGGATTTCTATGGATCGTCTCGTGGAAATCGGACTGGATCTTTTAAGACGTTTTACCCTGCTCCGAATTTTAGAGAAACTTTACTCCATCAATGTTTTTAAAGTCGAGATAGTTTTTAAAGTTTTCAGAAAACTTTTAAAAATCTGAAGATTCAAGTCTCGTTTCCTGTAATCAGAGATTACGATCCGGTCTATGGAAATCTGTACTCGAAGAGAAAATCACAGTCCAGTGATTATTCGCGATGACGGATCGATAATTTGTTGGTTGTCGCTGTCTTTGAATTTCGCGTTTCTCGGGCGGATCTCTGCGACCATTGCCACTTGTGCCTGCACCCCGCACCTTTAGAAGATATATTATAGATCACGGTAGCGATCGGTGTGGATCATCAGCGGCCCCTTTCGACTCTCGGCACCTTTCCGACGCGAGCTCGGTCATCCTCTTAAACAAACAATTCTACGCTCTGTCTCACGAAAATCTCAAGCATTTCAATATTCATAGAACATTATCAAGATAAAATAATATCTACTTTTTACATCATTTACAAAGTATCAATCATCTACGAGTAGGTGCAATTTAAAATAATAAAAAGCACTGTCGATGTACTATCTTCCGACATATTGAAATTATCAATGAGATCAGTTAATTATAACTTAGCTCCTGTAGCTTGCGGTTAATATATAAAAGTTTTATTTTGCATAAAGTTCGGCAGTCTAATGATGATTTTAAACAGCAAAGTGTATAAAGTTCATTTGACTGTGTTGAGGTACGAGAGATTGTGACCGTACCATCTGTGAGGATGGTAGTGAACGAGTTAAGAGGCAGAGCGTAGATTCGACGTCCGCGGACGTCATTTGCCCTAGGAACTATGATAGTTTTCCCCCATCTAGGTGTGTAGTTTTCCGTGTTCGATCCTGTCTGTTCCCTGTTTTTGCGCGCGGAGATGTGAACTCACGGCGAAGTCGTACACGAAGTAGAAACACTTTCGTTTCGTTTATAGCCAAACCAACAATCGCCCGATAAATCCCCGACGATCGCGTGTGCATAATCATAATCGATCGGAACGGGACGCACGACGCCGATTCTACAGACTCACATCTCTGGCTGCAGTGTGGTACTCGACTTCTCCTCGCATCGTGCACCCACGCAAGCACGCACAAAACACATGCAAACGAGGCGCCGGAAGTTACCAGAGTTCGGCACGTTCTTCCTGCCAAGTCCAAATTTTTCAGACAACTATTTTCTCCTCTCGCGTCTCCTTCGAAGATCAAATTAACGCGCTGAACACGCGAGTTGTATCTAGACTGCGGATTTTATGCAGAAAAATGATCGAAATCTGTAGAGACAGAAGATTGGTAAATAATTTTCGAGTTATTGAAATTATTACAAGGGGCAATGCCCTTCTATTTAACACAATTTTTATTTAGCATACGGATCCTCAGTCTTGTTATATTCAATTCAAGTTTGGTCAAGAGATTAGTTAAGGCAGGAACACACTACCATCACGCCACGTGAAATAATAATACATATACAGAGTACGTTTCAAGAATGTTATACCCCTTTGATAGGGGTGATTCAGGCTATTATCATCCCTTTCAAGGAAACATAATATTGTCAAACATCCTGTATATAGCTCACACTATAAAAATGAAATGACTTGTTTTGTAACACGATAGTGTTTCTACCTCAGGCTTGTTTCTCTGACGTTCAATGTGTTAGACCATTTGATCCATTCGAAAGTGTGCAGAATCGATTCGAATGCGAAGACGATTCCCACGAAAGACGCTTTCCTATTCGACTGAAACGAAGGTCCTTCGAATCAAAGAATCGTGTTCGCGTGCGATTTTGTTCGCAAGGCGATTTTCCAGCTGGAACGGAGTCTCTAGAACTAGATCAGAGCGTGTACACAGTGATTTCATTCGACGGTCTCGAGTCGAGTTTTTCTCTCGAATTCGTTTCTCTTCAGTCTCGATTACTGCCGAACTTTGTCTGTGAACCATTACGTAGCGAACTTCCCTTTTTTTCTCACGATCAAACTAAACCACCAACGATCATCTGTTTGTCGCCTGTCACTCGCCTCCCGACACACGTGACCCCGTAAACCGGAAGTCGTCCTGCGGAAGGACTTCCCCGATTCTGTTCCGTGACAGAGCCACGACTGAGCACCTCGACTGATTCTCACATTCACACGACCAACCATTGTACGACGTGGCCAGTCATACTTTCCTACATGTATGCGTATTATCACTGTGTAACATTGTACATGTCCCTCTCTCTTTCTTTCTCTTTGTCTTTCTCTCATTCTCTTTCTCTCTCTCCCCCCGAATCTATTATCTACGTTTCGACCTTTCCACCCTTTTTCATACCTCGCTCTCTAATGTGGCCTTGTTCCAGGTGTTCGCGGCCGAATCGATCTCTGTTCCTCCTCCAGCTCGTCCCAGAGATCTCTCGATCCCCGCAGGACCCCGTTTCGCGACCGAAAGTGCCAAACGTTTGCGAAAACAGAACTGAAAACTTGCCCTGTATCGTGCCCGAGACTCGCGTAGCGTTCATTCACTGGCACTGGTCAAAATGGTAGAAACATTCTCGAGATAGAAACAAAGAATTTGCACAAGTATTATTTTAGCCTTTCCATAACAAAGTCCATGGTACCAAAAAAAATTGAAGAAATTCGTTCAACTCTTTATATTAACATTTTATGAACGAGAAGAGCGAGATGAAGTTTTAGGAATTCATCGAATGCAACAGGTTTACTATACTGAATTTAGCGTGATAATTTTTAGCGGCGCCTCTCAGAGACGTCGTTCGCAAAGGAATAGCGAATAGCGAGCGTAAAACGAACACAGATTTTGATAGAATTTTATAACGTCTGCTTGGTTGGACCGTTTCGACGCCATTTTAACGAATTCATTTCGACGCCAGCGTTTCGATGATCGAGCGGTGACGCTATTGATTCTCCAGCATGGAAATCAGTGCCAAATACACGATACAGGGAAATTCTTTTGACGTGGTACGCGTCCCTCTCAGTTTCTCGTTCGAACAACTCGACCGACTAGATGCACACTCACTCGAGAGCCTTTTATAAACTTTTTACGAGCGTCGTTCGACGGATTCCGAGGACGGTCTGGAAACGGGGTTCCTGTACACGCATTTCTTTTCGGAGATCGCTGGATCGGTGGATCCTTCATGCGTTTGTAACAGAAAATCGCTGAATCTTCCAAAAGCGACCAACAAATTTTTTTCTTTTCGTTTCTAGAGACTTTTTACTCTTCGCCTTCGGTCTGTAGATTTTACAGATTGTACCGATACTAGCACAAACTCGCACAAACCTCCGTGGTCCATCAATTATTCATACTTTTTCTATCCCATTTTCTTAACGCGTCGACTGCACTCTGCAGAATCCTGTACAATCAAAGTCATTCTTTTAGTCGCGTCGACAATGTAAAGTTCGATTTTACCACAGTGATAAATCGATTGCGGATTTTATGCATTTGCGATTAAAATAGGTGGGTGTAACTTCAAACGACAGAGTGATTCAAAGAATTCGAGAATAATTAATAAAACTGTTAAAGAGAACAACAACTTCCTATTTGATTCGCATAGATTAAATCCGCAGTCTGATTTGAAAATAGTTATGGAAGATTATAACTCTAACATCATATAGCATCGATCGCACAAAAATCGACAATCCAGCGTCGTCCTCGAAACTTTCTGCAACCACATTGCACGAAAAATTCATTTTGTAATTAAACATCGATTCTGATGTAGATCCTGTCACTTGTACATGGTCGTGATATTATTTTCGCAAATTCGAACTTTCTCTGACCAAGAATTGTTCTTCGCATAAAGATCCGCCGACGATCGCGCTTCCACGTTTCCCCCAGGCTCCTGCGCGTTTTCCCGGCGAAAAGAACTGAAAAGCTATGACGAGTTCGCCGCGTCGAAGGAGCAGGACGATTTTCAAAGTCGGCCGGCGCTTTTGAAAGTTCGCCATTCTTCCCTCGAGAGAGCAGGAGGACGAGGAGGAACACACGCTCGATCGGACCGTTCTCCGATATTATTACTCTCTTTTATCCCCTCGGTCGCTCGTCGACATACCGTACTCGTTAACTCTATATATATGTTCAAACTATACATACGTATACATATATACATATGAATCTATACATATATATATATATACACGGTCCGTATATATACGCGCGGCGGTGATTCCCCCCCTCCTCCCCACTCCTGTTATTGGACTATTCGTAAGAAAACAATAAAAAAAATATATAAAGAGGAGAATAAGACATTTTTACAATACGCGTGGACAACGATTGTTATCTCGACACGAACAATTTGTTGTCCACGATGTGTTCGATGAACACACCGGTGGGATGGGGGGGTGTCTTTCAAAAAGACAATGGTTTGTGTTTGCGGGCGGGAGGAGTGGGGGGAGGGTGGGGGAGGATGAACAAGATTCTCGGGTGAGGGTGGGGATGGTTAGTTGGAGAAAAGAAAATTCTATAACGGGGAAAAATCACGGCGTTTCGAGGGATGGGAAAAGACAACTTTTCAAGCGTAGGGAATCTATTGTACATTATCGATTTATTGATACATCAATTATGATAATAATAAATTATATACAAAGCGAGACAAGTGTGTGTGGCCTCGGAGATCTTCTGTGTCTGACTCCACAAGTTTCTCGTATCATTTTCGTTTTCTTCCTATATTTGTTTTTTCTTTTTGATTCTCCGACGAGATTTCGTTTTTCCATCTCGACGTTCGTTTCACGCTTCTCTCCTCGCAAGGAAGGATCGAGGAGACGTTTATGTTCTCGATGTGTTCATCCTCGAGAACTGCGGCGCGCCCGGGGGACGTCGGGTCTGCTCCGACCCACGCGTTATTAAAATGGGTGCCACGAGCTTCGAAATGAAGCATTTTTGTCCAAATTTTTTGGGGATGTTCCTTTCTTTCATGAAACTCGATTTTGCCTGTCGGAAAATTCGCAACTCGGTTTTGAGTCGAACGTTTCCTTCAAGGATCAACGACCGTGAGGAGACAATTCAGAATAGTTCACTTTACTTCACACATTAGAGATTAATAATTAATTAGACGCATTAATCAAATGCATCAAATACGCAGTCTCGAGATTAATATCTTCGGGGGTTGCAGTGTTTGAACGAAATTACACAGAAATTGCAAAATTATTAATTGTTGAGTGACTCGGCGTCCACCCCCGATATCGTCTTCCGCTTCCAACCTTCTGCCTTTCTATCTCTCTCTTTCTCTCTCCGCCTTTCTCTGTGTCTCTTTTCATCCCTTTTGCCTCGTTTCTCTCGATATTCAGTTTCGTTTAGCGTTCGACACGCGTTCTTCCGGTCCCCGCGAATCCTCCTCTTCCCGATCTTTATTACCGTATCTTTTTATCGCACTCCCGGATTCGTTGGTCGGCCGGATGACAAATAACCATGTGTGAGTAATCCCCAACAGTGCCTAATCTTTACTGTCAGTGATACGTTCATTACTATATTTATTATTATCGCTACTATTCTTGCTTTCTTACTGTTGTTGTCGTTCTTGTTCGTTGTTATTATTTTTTCTGCTATTCGTTTTGCGAGTCGACACGTTCAGTTGCTGCTCGTGCTCGGTGGCACCAGATTTCTCCGCGTAGACGACTGTGTTGCTGTTTGCCAACGAATGCAACCACTGAATGGCTTCCTCGATTCGCAGAGTGCGTCGCAAATCTTGGTGCAAGTCGAGACAGATTAGTTTCACTCGAAAAAATCGATCGGAAACGTGGAGGAACTATTTGATTTGAATATTTATGAATCGCGCGACAGAGCGTGCCAAAATTTCAGCCGGTAATTTAGGGTTACTCTCTTGTCTAGGCAGTCTGCCAAAGTCTCATCGATTCGCGGCTGCAGACACGCTCGCGAGTTTCGTTGCACCGTGCGCCAGCAGAGAACAGTTGTACTACGTTTTCGATTCACTTTTTAAAGAGAACGGCTCTTTGACTTGCACCGTGACGTTGACACACTCTGCACGATCAAATATTTCTATGGAAAATTATGCATTCGAAAAGCGGAATGTTCACACGTTTGCACACGACTTTTAATTAGCATGCGTTAACTGCACGTCGTAGAAGGCACTCGTTCGTCTCGCGATACAGCATGCCCGCGAATTATGTTCTCCACGATTATGTGTGTTACAGACTGCGGATGTTCACATCGAATCACCTGGATTATTATTTTGTTGGTCATGAATTTGTTTCTGCATATTTTAAAAGTAAACTCTTTTCAGAGTCAATTTTTTATTGATATTAATCAGGAAGGTTCGATCGATCTAAACAAATTTGTACCATTTAAAATTGTTCATCCGCAGTCTAACAATTTTATCCAACAGAGCACGTGTTTCTCCCAAGTTGCGGGAGCGTCATTCCGATCTCGTTGAGAACACGCGGTAGATGCGTTTGCATTCGACCGAGAAACAAGTTACCACTTGCACGTGCATCCCAGAGTAGCGAAAAGAAAACTGATTTATTGTTTATTCCGAGAGATAACACTGTACAACAAACTGTAGCGTTTCCGAAGCGCGGTTATCTTGAAAAGCTTGCGGGCCGCTTGAGAGTCAAGTTTGTCGCTGCACGCGAATAACGAAAATAAATTCAGAGAGTTAGGGGCCCAAGAACGCGCGTTGCACAGTGTGATCATCATTCCGAAGGGGGGTTGTTCTCGTTCCTCGACGTCGCGGGGACGAACGTCCGAAAGACGTCGCCGGATAGCCAGTTCGGTGCACCGTTCTGCATGCGACATCCTCTCACTTTCTCTGCCTCCTCATCTTCTCGAGAGAGCGTTCTCGTTTCTCTCTGTCACGGTCTCACCCAATCTCACTCACTCTCTGTTTCTCTCTCTCTCTCTCTCTCTGTTCACTCTTCTTTACGTTTACTCGTGCCGTACTCGTTTTTCTCGAGCCGTGGTCTTTTCGCTGTTTGTGGTTCAGGGCCGTGTCCATAGGAATTCCCTCTCTGACTCTCGTTCGTTTACAGATAATAAGCCGGGGACCCCGAAGAAACCGGAGAACAACAATTCGGTGTTCGCCAGCGAAAAAACGAGCTCGGTCGACACGCCGGACCTCAGCCCGGTGAAGCAGGTCATCAGGAACGGCGAGGTCGAGGACACCGAGATCAGGAAGACCAAGGTTCTATTTCGATTTTTTATTTGGCAAATGTTCACATAAACACCCGTCTCAATGTTTACAGTATGTTAATTGTATTTGTACAGAGATGGCCCACGGACAAGGCGTATTACATAGCCAAGGAGTTGCTGATGACCGAACGAACCTACAAGAAGGACCTCGACGTGATAAATGTGGTAAGTTAAGCGTACTAATTTAACATGTTTAATGTTCCCGTTAAAAATCAAACATTTCATGCGCGGCAACCTAATACAATTTTCCTCGCTAAGGTGTTCAATTTGAATTAGGGATGAAGAGCCTTGCATCGAGGCTTTCAATTGGAGACTGTGTAATATCGGATGGAATGTGTACCGGAGCGCGTTCTCCAATGACGGAGAATTTGTAATGGGCTCAGCATTGATTCGAATGTCGTTTTGTTGGCAGTGGTTCCGCGAGGAGGTGTCCCGGGAGGCGGAGTTGGAGGGTGAGTCGGTGGTTTCGCTGATCGAGCTGTTAGCGGACGTCCACGGTCCCTGTCTTCAAGAGATGGAGGCTAGGCTGGCACGATGGGAGAGCAACGCGCGTCACAACATCGGCGATTTCCTTTACAACACTATGCTGAACGTGCTGCCGCTTTACGATCAATACCTGGAGAACCTGATACAGGTCCTCGAGAAGATGGAATACTGCACGAGAACCTCCCGTCGCTTCGATCAACTCTGCCGCGACTTCGAGGAGCAGAAGCACTGCTATCTGCCGCTGACTTCGTTCCTCTTGAAGCCGTTGCAACGGTTGTTGCATTACAACTGTATTATAGATGGTAATGCTCTAGCACAGGGTCTCCTTCGAACAGCTTTGCGATTCCGGAACAACTGATTGATTTATGACGTCCGCAATCTCGCAGTTTACTTCAAGATAGCTAAATTAATTTTATTTACTATACTGTTTAACCATATAGTAGAATGGAAATATTGTAATAATCAAAATTTCCCGATCTTTCAGGACTACTAGACCATTACCCGAAGGATCACACGGACTTCGAGGACTGCTTGGCAGCCAGGGATAGACTGGGCGAGACGTTGTTGGAGGGTCTCAGCATCATCAATCAGGCTGTAACCTATCAAGATCTTATCGTCTTTTCATTTTCTCGTGCGCCATTGAACTAATTGTCTTGTATCTCTGTAGGAGAACATGGTTCAGCTACACGAGATGCAGCGGGACATCGGCGGGTTCGACAATCTGGTCCAGGAGGGTCGCAGGTTTATCAGACAAGGCTGCCTGCAGAAGTACAGTCGCAAGGGCTTCCAACAGAGAATGTTCTTTCTGGTAATATACTTTGATCGAACAACAATAGACAGAATTTAAGAAAGGCGAGCGTCTTTAACCAATCCTCTAATTGTTTTCCAGTTTTCGGACGTGTTACTGTACGCATTCCGCACTCAACAACGAGCTCAATGTTTCCGAGTGCATGGCCAGCTGCCGTTAAAGGGCATGAAGATCCGCGAGAGCGACAAGAAGACCGGCGCGGACTTTGCGTTCGTGATTGAAGCTCCAGGGAATCAGTGAGTGTGTCATTAATTAATTAAAACAATCTGAGTAAGCAGGTTTCAACAAGTTTCAGCGCGAGCGAAATATTCAGACGTTTCACATATTCCACCCTGTACATTTCAGTTAACCGAAGTATCATATTCTACATTCTTCTAATGTTCCATTAATAGCCAACACTAAACTTAGCGTTGTATAACGCGGACTTCGACCGCGAAGAGTTAATAGAATCATTGACCATAACGAGGCGTCAAAAGGAACCGTGTGTCGCTATTAAAAGGTCAATTGGCCTCGTGTTTGGTTCGTCGGAATGCGTGGAACGTCTTCAGCTGACTGGCTGCAATTGACTATGAGCTGTCTCACTATGGTTTAACTGTTTGTAGGCCGCTGACGGTCTCGGCCATCAACGACGAGGAGAAGAAGCGATGGTTAGAGGACCTGAACATGGCGATCGTGCAGGCCGACGCGGATCCCAAATTGCCCTACTTGAATCTGCAGTCCTCCAGTAAGTGGATACCTTGTTCTCTATGCGTACGGTGGGCGGAGCTTGTCTAGAATGGGCGTTGCTTGCTGCTCTCGCTTTCTATACGGCTCTAACTTAATATTTGGGACTAACCCACCAGCCTGCTGATGTCAAAAATTTTTATTTTGCATAAAGATCTTCAGTCTAATGATGAAATATTAATCCAAGGACGATTCAACGAAGTTTTAGGCTCCGCTGATGAAATGGGGGACGGCATCGGCTCCGAGGGCAACAGAGGTAGCTGCGGGACCGTGAAGGAATCCCAGAGGAACAACATGACCGTGCACGTCTGTTGGCATCGGAACACTAGCATCAGCTACAGCGATCGGTTGCGAGCGTTCCAAGTGAGTCCACTTGTCCATTGAACCTTCGAAAAGGAACCTGGACGATACAATATCGTGTCCTCGTTTCAGAACCAACTCAGCGGATTTCTGTTGCGGAAATTCAAGAACAGTAACGGTTGGCAAAAGCTCTGGGTCGTGTTCACGGACTTCTGCCTGTTCTTCTACAAGTCCCACCAGGACGATTTCCCGTTGGCCAGCCTGCCGCTGTTAGGCTACACCGTGACCACGCCCTCCGAGAAGGACTGTATCAACAAGGACTTTGTGTTCAAGCTGCAGTTCAAGAACCACGTCTACTTCTTCCGCGCTGAGAGCGATTATACCTTCGGCAGGTGAGGGTCGAGTTCTTCAGGGTAAAATGAATAGATTGATAGAAATAAAGAAAAGTGGAAGGACATGTTGAGGACATTTCACGTTTTCCAGGTGGATGGAGGTGATTCGGAGCGCGGCGCAGTAATAAGTCTGTTAGCTTCGACGAGGAGGAAGGATATTATTGGCGTATTCATTTATAAGAGACAGATAAGAGAAATTTCAACGTCTTCGAAGAGTAAATCAGGACACCAAAACTGTGCGGCCTTACTTGTGGACTGAGCAGAGATAGATCAAGATCAAAAAACATAATCGACAATCAAACGAAGTCGTGTGTACGGAAGACGAAGACTGTAGGAGGAAGCATTTATATTTCCCCATTGAATTCCGACGCTGACGCTAGAACTACCCAGCGCTAGAAGCGACTGGTTTGCCTTGTGAAACCAACGAGACTGCATTTATTCGGACCCACGTTTTTTATCATATTCGGCGAATTCTCGCCAGAGACATCTTTACAATGTCAGCGGTGTTTAAGGAAGAAATCATGGAACAGATCGGATCGGAGGATCCGGTAGTTTTAGCGTCGATAGAGACAAATCGGATCGCGTTTCCTTGTACCGCTGACACGCGATAACGATGATAGTCGGCGTGTAAATAGATTTCTTTAGGCTTAAGCGTATTATCGCCCGTTTTCTTTTCGAGTCTCTGTGCATTCGATGGACGCGCGCGATAAGCGCGCTCGCGGCGACCACAGCCATAAACACTGTCCGACAAGTATGGATTTTTGTTTGATTAGAGATTTTAATGCGCTGCGCAGGAAATTGTCGTTGGTCAGTGTAATGTACGTCGTCCTTCGTTGCGATACGACGCCTCGACGAGGCTGCTGCCGTTGTGACGCGCGCGAAACCTTGGACCAATTTTCCCATTAGATTTGTTTGATGACCCATGTCTTAGGAAAAAGACAATAATTTCGGTTAGCGTTAGTTCCCCTCGTTATTAGATTACCGATCGATTGTTGAAGACGCGCACTCGCGGAGTTGTTGTTTCCCCCGTTAATCGAACGAAAGTGTTCTTCCGGTGATTGTTTTTGTTGAGATTAGAATTAGGCGTACCTGCGGGACAGCTTCGGAGACCGCCGCTAATGTGCAAAGGGAAAAGATGTTAAAAATTAATTTTAAATTAATTAAAAATCATTGGAGGGTAGGTAGAGCTGTTCCGCAGGTCCACCTTGGATTATCTTGAACGAGCGCGCCGCACGAAACTGAGAGAACGAGCCAATATCGATCATGCAACCTGTTAAACGGGCGACTATTCGGTGAATCGACATCGTGTTTCATTCGACTCGCGGAACAACGTAGACTGACATAGATATTACAAAGTTAACGGTAATCGCTTTTAGGTGACCGAGTGAGAAAACGAATTTTGTTACCGGAAGTGATCATGGGAGGCGAACGCTCGACTCGTTCTCCCCGGTTAACAGGTTAATGGTTATCTGTTTTTCAGTTGCTCCGATTGTTTTGTTATAACATAGGATTTAATTAATTAATATATATATACACATATTCTATATATATATATATGAAAAGATAAGAGAAGAAAGAATTAGTTTTATACTCGACTAAGAAGAATCGTATTGACAAGATCAGAATATCGGACCACAATCGTTCAGCGCTCGTACGTTTATTTAACAAAGATAACAAAAAACAGCAGACATTCGCAAAAGAAAAAAAGAAAAAACAGAATAGTACCGCTTTTGCCAATCGAAGCGAGTTTCATAACGTGAACTCGAAATATATGCCGTTATGTAACATTATGTATCGATATTCCGCAATAAACGTACACATTGACGCTCTCAGCTGATCGTGTTGTGCAAAGAACATGCAAAACAATTTCATTTTCCACTGTTTAATGTGTCCTTGCTCTCGAGTGACCTTGGACGAACACGGCCATCGAAATCCTCGGTTGTATTCTCCTGAGAAAAGCCTTTGACTGTCACGTGCGATCAAAGAACAGAACAAGACCAAAGTTTAAACAATCTCGTTTTCATTTTGAAAAGCGTAGGAGTTGCTTCAATGACTCATCGCGAATTTTTTGTCCCCTGTAATGTATTACAGAACGCGCAACACGGCACAAACGAATAAATTCTATGGAACCTTGAGAATCGCTCATTCTCTACGGCGAATCTCCGCGTCGCTCTCGTGAGAACAGATCGCGGTTCCGATCTCCGCGTAGGGAGTTTTTCAGGTCCGATGAGTTTCTGCTAACGAGCTTAATGAGCGTCGGTGGTGGCCGGTGTGTGTAAACGCAATTTACACGCGGGCTGAATCGATGAATAGTTTTTTTCATCGTTTTACCGTTCGCGTCGCGAAACTTGTTTATTTTCGCCGAGCGTTTATCGTCGTGGCGTGAAAACGCAGCTGGAAATACCTGCCAGTAAAGAGATCGCGAGCGATATGTCCGACAAAACCGTTTCCCCGATATCGCGGCGATCGATCGGCGCCGATGTAATAATTCCCGTCGTATTAATTACGATATGCGAATCCGGTCAGACTGGTATTCAATCGCGAGAGGTTTTATCCTTGCGGCGTGAGCGAATCGAAACTAATTGTGTTATTCTACGCGATGGAAGAAACGATGGAATCGCTCACGGAAAAATAGAAACTCTCTCGCGACGCACAGTTTTCCATTCTTATGGGAGTCGGCAAAAAATTAATAACCTCTGAACTAATCCATTTTTCACTTTTTCCAACACTTCTAAAAATCAGAGAGGTACATAACTTGTAAAAGCCAAATTAACCGAGTAAACATTCAACAAGTAGCACGTGTTTCAAAAAATGTATCGACTTCTATATTCGATTTACAGTTTTATTGATAAACTCATGTTTCGTAAAAATTGTGGGCAGTATTACAAACTACATTATATTATTAACGTTTCACAACAATTTTTTTAATTTTCATTTCATTTCAAAAATTGGACATTCCAGCGGGTCGAACATTGTGTGACCCTGCGATCTCTAGCCGATTGTATAATCCGCGATCTATCGCCTCCAGCGTACTACAAATTCGAATGTTGTTCGACGATCCAGGTCAATGTCGAAGCAGACGAATCCGGGGTTATCGCCGATTTTTCTCGACAGTTTCCTCCAAGCGCTTTCCAATCGCGGACAGAGCAGAACGCGTGGTACGCAATTCCCGTCTTCTTATCGATCCTCAAAAACGTTTCTGTTGAAACGACCAAGCGCGTTTTTCAATGACGCAGTCGCCGGACCACTGGTTTTTACCAATTGTTATCTGTCGAATTCATCCTCGACCAGAGGGAACCCCCGTCCCATGATAGCCCGTCGCGATAACATCGCGGAGCGTCTTCGATTCTTTGAACAAATCACGGGATCGTGGAAAAGCGCAAGGTTGCAGCGGGAAAGTCGCCGAGTTGAATTCGCATTCAAGGACTACGGGTCCACGAGACAGGCACCAATAATGGCGGAATACGAATGTGCTAATAGAAAAATAATTCTATTAGGGAGATTCACTGGAACTAATATCCATGAAAAACGATGCTTGCGACGTATCAATTACAACGACGTCTCGCAAATTGTTTTCTGAAAGCTCCTGGGTGCTTTTCAAGATAGCTTACCGATCTTTTGTATGTTCATATCATAATTTTTGCTCTTCAGGATCGAAGAGGGTCGAAAATCGTCTGTGCGAGAAAGAAGTTGTGGAGGACAGTATGAGGATACTTATGATTTAGTCCGAGATGTCTAATCTATGTGTTTTGATGCACTCTGCTTTCTTGTGAATGCGGAAATATGCGAGGTGGTAGGTCTAACTGTCTGAAAACAATTTCGCGTGCGTCGTGGCTCGCGACTTAAAACGATTTGTACGAGCTCCGTCAAAATGGCGACTGTATAAACATCCGAGATGGTAGAGTTCTAACAGATTAAGAATAATTTCGCGAGTCCGCGTGCGTCGTTATGCTCTGCGATTTGAAACGATTTGTACCAGCTCCGTCAAAATGGCGAGTGTATAAACATCCGAGATGGTACAGGTCTAACCGATTAAATACAATGCCGCTCGTAATCGGTACGCTCTGGGAACAATATCGCGATTCAAAACGACTCATACCATCTGGCATATGAATCGCGAAGGCATGAAGGTTTGCGGACGTTGCAAAGAAACGAGGAAGTATTTCGGGTATGACTTGAGCATCGAAAAAAGGCGAGAGCCGTTGATTGACAGGGAAGTTCAACGACGTGCTGACATCGCTGGAGGCGATCGGTTCGCGGAAGAGTTGGGATATTCGAAGAAGACAGGATATCGGTTTTGCGGGTGCGATCATCGCTGGTTTACCTTAGCCTTGTCCAACGGACGTTTTTTTGCCCCCGTTGCCGCGTTTCGCGCTTAGATCTGCGTTCGAGGAAGCGTCGCGACGGTTTCAGGAAGATCCGCGGTCTAATCAGAGTGGGAGGGACGATATAAAGATGAGCGATTCGCGTAACAGCGGAATAGAAGAATCGATCTCTCGACGACTATGTGGCGGTACCAGAAAATCGGGCTGATCGCCGCGGTGGCCCTCGTCTGCGTCCATGCACAAGGTATTTTTGTCTTTTTCTTTTTATGTCTTCACTGTTTGTAACTTCGTTTTACCACGGATCAAGGCTGTCACCCATCTAACAGCACTACGACTGAACATCTGACCAGCATCGAC
>CM052243.1:2333151-2589093 GCA_028455795.1 Lasioglossum marginatum
TGGAGGTGGTCATGGAGGTGCTGGCGGCCTTGGAGGCGGCCTTGGAAGCGGTGGTGGTCTGGGAGGTGGAGCCGGAGGCTACGGTGGCGCAGGAAGCGGAGCCGGTGGTTACGGCGGTGCAGGAAGTGGAGCCGGTGGATACGGTGGCGCTGGAGGTGGCGGTGCCGGTGGTTACGGAGGCGCTGGAGGTGGTGGAGCCGGCGGTTATGGCGGTGGCAGGGGCGGAGCAGGTAGTCACGGAGGTGGCGGTTGCGGCCCAGGTGGATGCCCAGGTGGTGGATACGGAGGATCATCAGCTGCTGCAAACGCTCAATCGAGCGCCACCGCAAATGCACAAGCTTCAGCGAACGCTAACGCTTTCGCCGGAGCTGGAGCTAATTCTCATGCGACTGCGAGCGCGAGCGCGAACGCCGGAGGCTACGGAGGTTATGGTGGACCTGGTGGCGGCTATGGTGGTTACGGTGGTGACGGTGGTCACGGAGTAGAGTAAGTTTCACTTTTGTTTATCTACCTTCTGTCCCAGCTAGCAATATTGCAAACGACTAACTCTATCTTTTACCGAAACGCAGTCTGTTCTCCCGAATGGGCGACGTCGAAGAAGGCGCCGAGAAGAGCGGCACCGTGACCGGCGCCAAGGGTGTCTACAGCAGCAGCGCAGCCAACATCGACTCTACCGGGAAGGGATCGTACAAAGTTTCCGCTGGCAAGACCACGTGAAACTCTTTCCCACGGACGAAATACTGGAATCCAATGAAGAGATAGCTGGCGATCAACAGTTTACGAAATTTTCACCTGTGATCGGATAGAATGAAGTTTGTTTCTAGTGTACACGCGTTTCTGTAATTTCCAAGCGACCATCCTTTGTCATCTCTAATCCCTTTGATTCTCTCTACACCCTATTATCATTTTCGAGTTCTAGAATAGTCGATCGCTTTACGAATTGTATCCGTTCCAAACACGAAGTCGTGAATAAAATGGAATTGGCTGAGCTGAAATGACTGAGAGGATATTTTCGTACGATAGTTCCATTGTATCACGAATAAACGATTGATCATTGTAGCTGGACGTGTGCAGCATAATTGATAATAATTTGTCGCGTACGACACGCGTTCTACCTTCTCATATTCGCGACGATGACTACATTCAGATGAAAATACACCGCGCGAACGCGTTAATCAAACGTGTCTGTCGTCTTCTCACGCTTCATCATTCCACTTATTCTGCTATCATCGTCCATTGTACGACCCTCGCTATTTAAAATACCTCGGGGATGCAACGACGCGGTCGATCATCGCGCTATTCTCGATCCCGGATCCATTGTGTCTTGCACGATTCGCGAATCGATAAGATTCTTCGACTGCTCATCTGCTTTAACGGCGGTCGAGCAGAACCTCATGAATAATTCGCGACTAATGGCACCTCGAGGAGTCCGGCGATGATGTAAGCGGAATTACCGCGGACACCGCGACCTGTTTATGATCGTTCGATCATTGCCTCACATCGATCGCGCCGCAGAAACTACTGGACGCTTCGAAACTGCACGGGTCCTAATAAAGCGAATCATTTATCGACTATTTTGTTTCAATTACACAAGACTCGCATAGTCTAATCAATCGCGCTTAACAAATTACTGTTAATCAATCGACAATTAGATGAAGCAGGCTCCGTTTCATTTGAACAGCTTCTATGGATATTCAATAATACTTATTCGTAGAATTTTTGTCATTCCAGTTATTTTAATCCTACTAATTTCCTAGATGTAATTAATGAAACCAAAACTGGAAAGACAAAATTTATCATTTATTAGATTTGGTCAAATCGCGTACCTCTAACATAATCTAATACTTTTGCTTAGCATTAGCTAACAACTTAGCAAAACATGATTTTTCATCTTGCGGTATAGCACGGTCATTGGAAATTCTATTAATAGGCTATCGGTGTATAAAGTGTTAATATATGTATATATATACTTGGGACGATATTCACCGCAAATTACACTCGACGCATCTCTGATATCCATAATGTTGCGATTTTTATGCATCGATTTCGCGAACGAAGCTGCAAGCGATCACTATTCTACTGCAGATTCCTGAACGGATATAAATTATCGCGGAAAGGGGAATCGTGGATAATGAATGGGCGGATAATGGACTCGTAATTAAACAGCGTGCATAACTCGTTTTGTTGTTTTTAATGGATACACTTCGGATCCGTTTGGACACGTGGCCGGTTCATCGCTTATGTCATTAGTAATTATCTGTCGCGGCATCAGCCGTCGTGTAATAGCGGTACAATCTGTTCGACGAATCGGCGATTAGTTCACCGGCAATTACCAGGAGACTCGGTGAAATAATACATTCTCTTGTTTTGTTCGTACATGATTCTATCTCGTCGGGGGAGGAACGGAATCGAATAAATTACAAGCGAAATTAAAAGTACAAAGCGGACATTGACGATTGTCCGCGTTAAGATCACGACGCGTCAACGACACCGTGACTCCTCGAGCGACGCAGAGAACTCTTGCATTCTCGTCACAACTTCTCCGTTATCCTTTGACGCCGCCGGACCAGCCTGAAACGTTAATTATACTAATTACGGGATCGAATCATCGGAAAATACCAGCATAGTATGATGCTCTTCATTACTCATGAGATTTCGAAGCCTCAAATGAATTAAAACTTATAATATTTTTAACGTAAAATCAGTGATACACGATCCTCAACCAACTGTACCACGGATATCGGCTGCAATTAATCCAATTCACATAATTTCAAAGGATAGCGACACTTACTGCCGGCGTTGCTACCCGCATAAGCGGAAGCCCCGCTCGAGGCCCACGCTCCGCTTCCGGCGTGGCTCGCAGCATTGCTCCCAGACCAACTTCCGCCATTGGCTAGACCCAAACCTGGTTGGACACCTGCACCTGCAAAGAAGCATATTCGTTTCATTCATTCATTCCGATTCAATCTTCTCTTCTGTAACGCGCAATACTCTACGAATCGATGTTCCTCAATTACAACCAATGTTCATACGCTCCTCTTCATTAACGGTTACACAACATAACGAGGCTCAAAACAGACCGGAAGCGCGCGATCGACGATTAGCCAGTTAACAAACTGCGTCTTTGATTAATGCGTTACTGTGGGAAAGCGCCTCGTCGAAACGATTCTTTACGAGTGAGCGCGACGATTCACTGTCCATTCAGTTCTATTAATTCCGGGCGACGTGGTCTGCGGGTTTGAAGCCTTAGAAAACGATTCGAAAATCGCGCGAACGCACCTGTGGAGGATTGAGCATTGCTGAACGCGCCGGCGAACGCTCCACCGAAGCCGACTCCGCCCCCTGGAGCCGCCCCAAAGCCGCTTCCGCCTCCTGTAGCCGCTCCAAAGCCGGCTCCGCCCCCTGGGGCAGCTCCGAAGTTGCCGGGGCCAACTCCGACGCCGCCGCCGCTCCCGGAGCCACGAATCGTCGCTAGAGGATGTTGATGCTGTTGTTGATCGTCATTCAGTCCGGAATTTGCACCGGTCTGAGGATAGTAGGATCCAGGACCACCTGGATGCCCTGCGCCGTTGAAATTAGGGGACCCAGCTCCTCCAGGTGAGCCTGCTGGGCCCTGATGCCCAGGTAACGTAGCGGCAGGTGCACCGTTTCCAGCGCCACCTGGCGAAAATCCTGCTCCAGGCCCAAAGAAGGGGTTATCTTTGCCGATGGGCTTCGGCGCGTCTCCGCTCGGTGGGAATTCGTGTTTACCGACTGAATTGGACCAGGATCCTGCACCTGAAACTGCAACTGCACCTGCCGGTGCAGCCGCGCCGCCGAAGAACGGGTTGCCGAGGCCGATTGGCTTGCTGGCGGTTTCCGGTTGGGAGTCACCTGGAAGAAAAGTGATTAATTTGTTGAAGGACAGGTTTTTACGAGGACAGCTTGTAAGCGTGTCAATGACTTGAAAAAGTTGAAAATTCTAATCTTTCTACCGTTTTGAATTTTTACTAGTAATTTCTCCAATAAATGCATAAAATACGCAATCTAATGATTTTAACAGTTACCTCCGACGGGGGCAGACACCTTTCCATTCAAGAAAGGATTCTCCGCGTAGGATCCAGGCGCACCATGGCCTGCAGGTGTTGGAGAACCAGGTTTACAGCCACCGTAACCGCATCCTGGACCACTGGATCCTCCAACAGTAGGGCCACTTCCTCCAGGGAATACACCCTGTGCATTCTGGGAAAGGTCATTAGGGCTACCGTCGCCGAGCGGACCGAGAACTTTGTCTACACCAGTAGAACCACCTTGATCGCAAGGACTTTTCTGATCGGGAGACGTGCTGCATCCACTACCGCTTCCGCAAGGCTTGTTCTGATCCGGAGACGCGCTGCATCCACTTCCACTTCCGCTTCCACAAGACTGACCCAAACAGCCACCTGGTCCGCCAGAAGGATGCTCGCCGAGAGGTTTCTGGGTGTCAGGGTTCTGACCAGGCTTCGTTACTGGGCCACCAAAGGGACCGGGTTGATAAGGCTGCTTGCTGGGGCCGGTCCCTTCATGAGGTCCAGGTTGGAAAGGATTTTGACCTGGTTGATAGGGCTGCTTCGTGGGGCCGCTTCCATCTTGAGGTCCAGGTTGGAAAGGATTTTGACCAGGCTTATTTCCAGGACCACCATAGGGACCGGGTTGATAGGGCTGCTTACTGGGGCCGGTCCCTTCATGAGGTCCAGGTTGGAAAGGATTTTGACCTGGTTGATAGGGCTGCTTGTTAGGGCCGCTTCCATCTTGAGGTCCAGGTTGGAAAGGATTTTGACCAGGCTTATTTCCAGGACCACCATAGGGACCGGGTTGATAGGGCTGCTTACTGGGGCCGCTTCCATCTTGAGGTCTAGATTGGAAAGGATTTTGACCTGGTTGATAGGACTGCTTGGTGGGGCCGCTTCCATCTTGAGGTCCAGGTTGGAAAGGATTTTGACCAGGCTTCGTCCCAGGACTACCATAGGGACCCGGTGGTTGATAGGGCTGCTTCGTGGCGCACGCTCCACCGTGAGATCCAGGTTGACAGGGCTGATTCGTGGGTCCTGTTCCATCGTGAGGTTCAGGTTGATATGGTTGGTTCGGCGTTCCTGGTCCATTCTGAGATCCTGCTTGATAAGGATTTTGACCAGGCTGTGTTCCAGGGCCACCGTAGGGACGAGGTTGATAGGGCTGCTTCGTGGGGCATGATCCACCGAGAGATCCAGGTTGACAGGGCTGATTCGTGGGTCCTGTTCCATCGTGAGGTCCAGGTTGATATGATTGGTTCGGCGTTCCTGATCCATCCTGAGGTCCTGGTTTGTAAGCTGGCTTTGTAGTTCCACCATGTGGTTCAGATTGATAAGGATTTTGACCAGGCTGTGTTTCAGGGCCACCGTAGGGACCAGGTTGATAGGGTTGCTTTGTGGTTCCTCCGTAAGGTCCCGGTTGGTAAGGAGACTTCGTAGTACCTCCATACGGTCCAAGTTTTGTAGTTCCAGTTCCGTCATGAGGTCCTTGCTGATAGGAAGGCTTTTGTGTGGTTGGTTGACCATACAGGTTCGGTTGATGCGCGGTTTCCAAGGGTCCATTGCCAAATGTAGGTTTTGTTGTATCTGTTCCACCATACGGTGCCTTCGTGGTGCCATGGGGTCTGACGCCAGTTGGACTACCTGGAGCAGGAATCACGTTGATGTGAAATATCTTGCTCTCTCCATCATCAGAAGGTTTAGGCTTGTCGTGATTCGGTTTCCCTCGTCCTTTCCCATTCGCCGGGTTGTAACCTCCGTGATCAGAGGTCGGTTTGCCAGTTTGCGATCCAGGCCACTGTGTCCCGCTACCTGAATCTGGTTTCTTATCTCCAGAATGTGGATTATACGTCGGCGCGGGGCTAGATCCGGGAGCTTGTCCTGTATTCGGTCCATGTCCTGGAGCTGGTCCTGTAGGAGAAGTTCCAGCAGAAGCATTGGAACCAGCGTTCGCGTTTGCGCCGATCTGTGGCTGATTTCCTGTAGGGCTTGGAGCGCCTGGATTCTTTGGATTTCCCGAATTCCAGGTTCCTGGATTCCAGGGGTTTGCTGCGTTTCCTGGACCGCCCGGTTGTCCAGAATTTGGTCCACCGTACGGTGAGCCGTTAGGAGTTCCGTGAGGTCCAGGTTGACCATCAGGATTATTTCCACAATTTCCGTAAGCGCCGGGAGTGCATCCAGCAGGCGATCCTTGAGGATTAGTCGCAGGATTCTGATAAGTAGGTGCTGGTATACCAGGCAGAGGTGCTTGCTTCACGGGACCAACACCGCTAGAGCCTAAACAGAGAACGCATTTTAAGTTATTATCTCGTTCCCTTTAGGGCTCGTATTATCCGGACATAAATTATGAGTAATAACGAATCAAAATCCGGATTGAAATCCGAATCCGAATAGTAAGAGCCCTAGTTCCTTTTCAATTTTCTTTTTCTCGGTGTCTCGAACCAATCGTCGGAACGAAGAACTATGCAAAGAAGAACTCATAAAAAATCTAGCTGACCTTGACTGCAGCTCGAGCCAGGTTGACCAGCACCGGAGCACGGAGAACCAGTTTGGGGCTTATTGTTCCAGCCTCCGGCGGGTTGATTCGGCTGAGGGCCACTTCCAGGTACACCGTTCCATCCAGACCCGGGCTGCTGATTCGGTTGTTGACCAGGCTGTTGCCCAGGCTGTTGTCCAGTCGTTGGTTTGTTCCATGGGGAACCCGGTGAAGGGGTTCCGCTCGTAGGGGCACCTTTGACTGGTCCCGAGCCGCCAGAAGGACCTCCAGCCCACGGTTGTCCTTCTCCACCTGGTGCACCGACTTTCTGCACCTTTCCAGATCCACCAGGCCTCTTCTTGTGACCGTAATGATGTTCCGGCCTATACTGTCCATCGTCTCCGTCGTCGCAGTCATCGTCTTCCTCTTCCGGCTCCTGCCAGTCCTCCTCTTTCTCCCAGTAATCGTCGTCCTCCCACTTCCTCTCGCACTTGGGACATCCGTTCCGGTCTGTCTTGTCGCCAGGTCCGGAATCACCGGAACGATGACCATGGCCACCGTCTTCCTGATTCTCGTTCGCGTATCCGGCTCCGTCGTAGCTGCGAATCCCTTTGTGGCCGCTGTGATCACTTCCGGGAACCTCCACGCCGCCGGCGAATGCGTCAGAACCGCTCAATGCGAACGCTCCTGCACTCGCCGATGCGGATGCGGATGCACCGCCTGCAGCAACGCGAGAAAGCACGGTACAACATCCTTCGAGTATGACAAAACGCTGCCTCTACGCGCTACTCATAAATATTTCACAATAAGGAGAAGTATTTCCCAATAACCATAGAAATTTTTTTTAATCAACTAACACTAAACCTACCACTGCCGGTCAAATGTGACCGGTTCCATATTTTTCATTTTACAATTATTGAAATAATGAAGTTGCTTACATGGAAACTGATTCGATAAATTCTTTTTTCAAATCTGAATAAATAAAGCCTTGTCGTTTTTATAAGCTAAAACATTTTGAATCGCTTTTAGTGCTCGGTAGGTTTAGTGTTAAATTAATAAACACATCTAATATCTCGCTCAAATTTGATTTTTCGAAACGAGTCCAAAGAGCAACACGTTTTTACAGAATATATACCGGAGCCGGTCGAGGCGAACCAGTTTTGAATGAGAATTCGAGTCGGCGGGGAAACGGCCGCGCTATGAGCAAGCGGAAAATCCATGGCGATGCTAGAGGTCGTAACGAACGTCGTACAAAGTAACAATTACGTGTAATGATCTCGCCGAGACAGGTTGTAATTAGAAGATCGCGCGCGAGCTGCGATCGGACCTCGCGATTAATTTCGTTGTCGCCGGTGATTTTCAGTTCGAGAGGATTATACGTACTGTAGGCGATGCTGCCGGCGCCGGAGTTGGTCCTGTAGGCTCCTGAAAGCAGTGATGTTTCGTGTCACGAAAGGACTCGATGCGTCAACGCGTATAAATAGCGAAGGAATGCGAGGACGAGGCCCGTGGATCGCGAGTAGACTGAACAACAGTTATTGAGTGAAAAGGAGCGGCTGAATAGTTACCAGATCCGACGACCAGTGCACCGATCAGCAGGAGAATCGTTGGGGCCTGGATCATCGTGTGATGAGTCGTCGCGGACGATCGGTTGAATCGTTCCTTCGTGGTCCGCGTGTCTCGGACCATTGCGAAGCGAGTCTTTATTGAATACTTGTATATATAAGGATACCCCCGGCGAGGTGAAAGGATGCGCGCATCATCATCATCATCCCCGACGAAGACGCCCGGGGCGACGTGGGTGGCGACGCATAGATCGTTCAGCTCTTTCTATCCAACCACCAACCACGAACGGGTTTCAGATGCCGGCTTTGTCTCTCGTCTCAGGGACTACGTCATCCTGATTTAGGAGTTTCCCGAGACTAGCATGCAGGATCCTCATGCAAATTGGTGCGTGTAACAAGAATATCTTCGCTTCCGTCGAATTTACGACGCACCGCCGCGTCGGGTCGCGATGATTTGCTGCGATTGCCACTGCTGCATTCTTCCGTGATGACTTCAAATTTATTCGACTGCACCATTGCTCGCCTAAAAGCACCGATAAACAGCGAACGCTACAGGGTCGTAGGCGAAAGATAGTTTTGCAGACGAAGAAACAGAGTGTCGAACATGGGCAACGAGCGCTCTATATCCAGGCAGACATTTAACGAAGCTACAGATAGAGATAGATGACTCTCCAATTCTTTTTCTATATTATTATTTATTTAGAATATCGCTGTATTCTAGATGAAGTAGTGATCTAGTAAATTGTAGTCTTTATAGCTGGCACACTCTCAGTTCAAAAGTAGAATACGTGTTCCTCATCGAATCTGCAGGACACGTGTCTTGAAATCATCATCAGCATCATCTGCGACATATAAATCGCTTGGTGAGGTACATTATTTACAGGAAGAATATTGATGTGTTTTCAATAAATGTGCACGCTATATTAAGCATTACGATATAATTGTGACGAATTGTTTACTCAGAAATTAGTCTATCCAATTAAACGTTTATATTAGATACCGGCGCTGGTGATTCGTGCCGCTTTCGCCATAAGGTGCAATGTAAATTCCGGCACGAATCATTTGCTCCGTTCAAACGTCCGTACAGCGCCAAAGGACGTAGCGGCAAAACGCTCAAACTGTTAGCCAAATGTTACCGACATCTACCGCTAGATAGCGTCGGTAATTGTTTCCAGGAAGTTACCATCAGAGACATCGCTGTTAGCGACGGTCGATAAAGTTTGGCTAACAGTTTGAGCGTTTTGCCGCTGCATGGATTGGCGCTATACGGAGGTTTTAGTAGAGCAAATAATTCGTGCCGGAATATACATTGTGTCTTATGGGAGAAGCGGCACGAATCATCTGCGCTCGAATTAAAAATAAGTCCGCAAATGATTCTTGCCGCTTCTCCCATAAGATACAATGTAAATTCCGGAAAGAATCATTTGCGCTCGAATTAAAAATGATTTACAATGTCTCCTCGCCCAGACTTCAGACATCAGGAATTATAAAAATGGTTTGTTAAGCTAAATATTAAAGCTTAAATGGAACTTAACGTGTCTCCAAGATGCATAGAAACGGAATATTTGTCGTTTCAACACTATCTAATTTTTTGTCATGACTATTTACATTGGACGTTCGTCACTGGCGTTTGAAGTTTTTCTAAAAAAATAGAAGAAAAATGATTATGCATGCCGACGCACGTCGCAAAATATTAGTGCACATTCAGAAGACGCTTACACAGGAACGCAACAAACGATTTTCATGATTTATGCGCTCCGCGAACTGGAACAATAATTTCACGGCCACGCTGAATATAAATTGGGCTCGCCCGGCGAATAAGACAAGCGTTCGAACATTTTTTAAGCAACACAAACGACAACCGACTGGTTAATCATTGCTATGCTCTCTCGAGGCCTTAAAGAAGAATATTGATTACCACTTAACTCGAAAGAATGACGAAACAATGTCGAAATTAAATGTTTACTAAGTATGCACGGTAATTAATACGGGATAAGATAGTTCAGCCCGAATGTAACAGAAGAAGACGTTGCTGCAATTCAATTTTGTTGAACGATGATACACACTTTTTTATCTCTACAGTACTCTCGGAAAATTTGCATACAATATACGTTTCGCGCTTCGATTCAGTCAGTCGTGTTTTATTTATAATCTGATTTCTCGAATGCAAACACGAAATTACTGTACAATTCCAGGGAAGTTAACAATTTACAATGTTCCTGGATACAGAAAATGGTATCGGAGCGAATCGAGATTTGATTCCAGCTTGTGGAAAATTGAATTAGGCTGACAGAGTTAATTACTGATTGCGCATTGTTCCGCGCCGATCGAGAGTATCAATGGCAGCGGCTAATTTAAATTTCACTTTGATCCGCGCCAGGAAAGTGTTTATGTCCCACTTTCGCGGAAATATGTTTGCACGAATCTCGCGGCTGCAACAACGGTGCCTTGCAATGTGTGCTTCATTGAGCGCAGAAGTCGTTTATCGAATGAGACACTCGAACAAATATCGTCTTTGAGTCAGAGGAATTATATTGGACTTTAATCGTTGTTCTATCTGGTCGAGAGTTTGCTACGTGCGGAGAAGAACCGAGTGAATTTGAATAAACCGGCCTGGCTACAATGTTAAATCACCGATCTACAATGTTATCTCTGTCAACTTCGTTTTCGGTTTTGTCAACAAACTCGACGATAAGACTTTCGAGTGAACCGTTAAAAAGCACAACAAATTTCAATAGATAACGGACATCGGGCAGGCTGAGATTCGCTTGTTGTTTATATATTTTCTCTCGCTTTATCGGCGCTGGATAAGAAATTGTTTGCACACCTTCGAGATGCACTGATTTCTCTGTTCCTCTGCGATCTCGCGGGGATCGGTTGTTTCTCGTTGATCCGTTCATAGAAGATTTATTGTTCATTCTTTCACTGGGAAATTGAACTATGAATTTATTCTGGGACGCGCGATGCACTGATTTCTTTGTTTCAATGCACTTTCAGAGAAGCCTACTATACCGAGAGAATTTTAACTGTTCATCCTTTCACCATGAAATTCAATTCTTTATGAATGATTTATGAATCTCTATTAAATATAATAAATACAGGTTGTCCCAAAAATGTTGTACTTCCTTGACAGAGATGATTCATTCAAAGTCCAACATTTATATATATATATGTACATATATATATCGAAATAGTCCAACTTGATTTTCAGTCGAATCGAGTCTTAAAGGTTTCGTAATTTATTGGTCTTGATTAAAAAATTATGGATGTTATAGTTTAGGTCTCCGCACGCCTCGCTCGCTTATAAATCAGTTTTTTGTCATGGGAGGCTCTTCAGGCGAAGAAAATTGTTGTTACGCAACGTGAATTCATTAAAAATTATGCGTTTGTGTTCCACCGAGCAAGAACGCCGGTGTTCTCGTTTGTAAAGTTATTTTACGGCGCAATAAAACTGTTTAACAAAAGAACATCACGTTCATTACAATTTGCTCATTTACCTATCCATCTTCCTATCAGGAAATTGATCTGTGTAAACAAACAATAATCACATAAAACATGGGTGCCATATTACTGATAAATATGATCTGTTATTTTATTGTGTTGTATCTAAATCTGCGAATCTTCATACAAAATAAAAATTGATTCAATTAAGATCAATTCCATTTATTATACATACATTTGTGATACATCGATGGGCAAAAGTGCATAAAGCAATTTGCACCAACAACAAAGCAATTTCCAACCTACTCATTTTAACCATAAGTGCTTGCAATCTACATATAACCATCAATGCTTTCCATTTTCCGCGCCGATACCGATTTCCGTGCAGAAACAAAGAGCCCGGCAGCACTCCTCCACCTCCTGCATCGTGAAACATCCTGGGACATCGGTACACGAGCATGAATCGCACAAAGAGCCACAGCAGTCCCTAATCAACCTGTCCCCGAGAGCGCAATCATTCGCGTTCCTCGATCGCGGTAAGAAAGAGCGCACTCGGGGATCGAGTTCCGCGTTTGTTCCGTGCGATTTGTTTCGAATTAGTCGTCGACGAGAGAGAAAGAGAACGAAGCTCGTCGATTTGATTCTTTCGAAGAAGATGCGGATGATCCGTCAGCGAGAGAGACAGAGAGAGAATTAAGCTCGTGGAGGCAACGATCGATGCTTATCAATCCGTCGGGCAGGCGGCGGCCGTCGTGTGCGCGTCTCTGTCTTCATTATCAGGTGACGTACCGCGCGCGACGCGTCCCACAGTCTCACAGTTTCACGGTTTCACAGTCACGAAATCGTTTGCTCGTTTCTCCGGGGGATCGAGAGCGGTCTCGTTGGTCGCCGGTTGGACTTTGAGCGGTCAAAGATTGAATCCGAGATGGTGGACAAGAGCACAGGCCTCCTTCCCCGGCCGCGAGATATATCGGATCACAGATATATCGTGGTCGTCCTGCCGCGAGGATCGTTTCGAACACGCTCGCCGCGAAAGCTGAACCGTCCCACGAGATCGAAACAAAACCGTGCGAATAGGAAACATGTCTTTCGAAATAGAACTGGCACCGCCGGGACCGGAAGCCCTGGCCTTCGCCACCAAGGAGCTCCGGGAGACCGAGGAGAACGTCAAGAATGGATTGGAGATGCTCAAGAAGTACCTCGCCGGTGAGAACACGTTTTAACGAATTTTAGCTCCGCTCCCGGTTCGGCTTTATGCGATTGTTTTTGAAGTATGATAGATTATAGTCGTGGAAATGATGTGACGTTGGATTTAGCCCGATTGGGATTCTGACTCGCGAATGTTTAACAAAAGTATGCGAAGGGTGCGAGAAAGCGAAGAGAATCACGAGAGCAGGGCTGGATATTCGGACTGGTTTCATTTACAGTCATCAGCATTAATTAACATTTATATTAACATTTATGTTAATTTCATGATATTCTACACTTTAAAATAATTAACATAACCAAACAATTTTAGCCTGAATTTTCACGTCACTATTCTCGTGTTAGTTTGCACTGACATCCTCTAGAAAGTACAAGAAAATCAAACTCTTTCAACCGCACGACCGACTATTTTTGTTTCGTAATAACTAGACTGCAGATTTTATGCATTTATGGCAAAAATGAGTGAAAAACGAAAGGTATTAGAGGAATTTAAGAATGTACGTTTTCGTTACGTTGTCGTTTTCGAATAATTTGAATTAAATTTGCATGCTCTTTTATTTAGCATAAAGATCTCGCCTGGTAACTCGATCAATTGGCGGAACTCTAATCCGCCTGTAGCTTCATCGCCGGCAAACGAAACAATTGTGAACAATTTGATTTTGACGTCTCGAAGAGGATTGGAGACGATCTCGCGATTAGTATATTTCCAGTATACGACTCGACTGAAATTCGGCGCGGAACTCTGCGTCTCGCGTTTCTAATTTTCCCCGGCGCCGCTTTCGATAGTTTATCTCCCGTCCAACGAGCACGTCTGGCAGAATCGCGCATGACGAATCGTGAAATCATTTCCTCTTGTGCGAACAGCTCGGCGCGCGCGTGCCGAGTAATTTTTCGCGACACGTTTCCGCGCGAAACTCATATTATTCTTTATCTGCCGCTTTATGTATGCTAATTCGCGACTCACTGACGTTATGTACCTCTTCGAGGATCACTATGGAGTCGTAAAAATAATCGATTTACGATTCATTGTTCGGGAAATCGTCTATTTTCCGGCTCGAGTTGTCCGTCGAGACGAGACTTTTATGGAATTGATGAATTGTGCAGTTTCAAACATCTGCAGCAGTTCGAGGTTTGATAAATGTCTGATAATGTGACAATGTTTATGATTCATTGCTGACGCGACGTCCTCGGATACAGTGAATTTTTAATTGGTTCGATTATTTCCAGATGTTTTTAAAATTGGGATCTTTATGTAGACATTAAAAATTTTGGGCAATTAATATGTGAGGATAAGATTTGTTAATGAATTTGAATTTATGGTGAAGATGAGAGCAATCAGGAGATAGGTTAACAGAGGTCAAGAGCTTCAATGCAAACAATTTTTATTTTGCATACAAATCTGCAGTAATGAATGAACGCAATTGGTTAATTTTCCGAACACGGCGAATTTTCAGTCGAAGTTGTAGAATTTCATGCATCTATAGAAGTTGGAAATATTGAATAATAAATGAACTTTACAAAACTGAACAAACACAGTCTTACAATTTTTGTAAGAGGCGTCACTACGCTAACGCGTATTCCTCTCAGCTAATTAGAAAGACAATCAGAGGAAAAACCGAGAGATTAATGGACCTGTTGCGTTTTCAATGGACACACAATTGAGCAGTCCAGATAAAAACAAATTAGATGAGCACATCGGCTAAAATCATCGATGACGTTCCTCTGGAACCGACTTTTGACTGAACTATTGCATTGAAATCGTTCAATTCGAGATTATTCTGAACATGTATCGATGAAGAACTTGTTTCTTCGTTATGATAAAAATAGTGTAGATAAGCAGGTTTATCGTTGAAGTAGACTAAGAAGCCTGGGAAGTATACTTTCCTAAAATCTAAAAATGTGTGCCGATCCGAGTGCATCGGAGGCTAGACTTGGGGTCACGTTCTTTGATAACTGTTATCGCAGCCAGTGGCTCTATCTTTCATCCGTCCACCCATTGGTTCGTTCCAAAAAACTGCTCTCGCGGTGAATTTTTTCCCTCCATACAGAACCGATTTTCATAACATTACGGACTTATAATAATTGCCAAACAAACAAGATAATATGGAAGAACAGTTGCAGTGTTACTTAACTGTTCTACATGAGCTCGTGAAGGAGGACATACATTTTTTATCAAAATTTTTGCCAATGCGCCTAGTTGTTTTCTCGAAATGAACTTTAATTTCCTGTTCCATTAACACTATATCTGTTTCACCTTACTTTTTGAATATAAAATTACTTAATTTTCGGTTTTACCACCAGTTATCGGTCATCCTGTATTTTTATTTAATTTTAACTTTTTACTTAATCGAACTGGTTTGATACTGTGGGAATTTTTAGGGTTGACGTTCGGTATCCGACGAGCTCGAGAGTATGAGGCAGAGTTAAAGATAGAGATTCTCTTTTTTATCGTAAACAACCTGTAACCACGTGGCAGCGATCGAGGATCCCTGATAAGAGCGATCGATCCGAAATCCGTCGCGATAAACGAAGCCGGCGGACCTTGACCCTCGACTGCGACAACGAGAACCCGAGGAGATCCGTACACTCGAGATAACATTCTTATTGCACTGGCGCAGAATCGCGTCCGCCTCTGATAGCGTCGGAAATAATGGCTGATAGCGTCCGTCGATCGACAAACTGGGAAACAAAGGGGCTCTGCCGTTGAAACATTCCTATATTGTCCATTAAAAAAATTTTAGGGTTAGGTGCAGATTGTAGCGATTCCTAAGATTCCTAAATCAATTATATTTTGATTAGAAGGGACGGGCAACAATGGTGAAAAGAGGAATTTTGAATAGAATCCTTACATTTGGTTCTGATGTTGAGAAGATGAGAAATTATAGATTATAATATAATTTATATTGTTTTCTGATGTATGGAGGATTCAGTGGAGCGGGCAACCACCTAACAATGTGATATGGTTGTTCTTTTATCGCGAGAGTACAGTAGAACTCAAAAGCTTGGAGCCTGCTCGATTTTAGAGGTAATAATTGTACATCGATAGCTGTGGTATTTTAACCGATCAATAAGTTATTAATAGATTGCGGATCTTTATGCGTTTATTGCAAGGGTGCGGAATTCGCGCATTTCTCGGTAATACAAAAATGGGGGTTTTCAGAAGTCAAAAACGCTAGATAAAAGATCGATCCAGGGCGCCATCGCCCTCAAAAGTCCTATTTTTTCGTTTACGAGGCGTAATTTGCATTATTTGGCAGCATGTAGCTATGGAAATAGTTGTACGCTTCCGAATAATGCAAATTACGCTTCGTAAACGACAAAATAGGACTTTTGAGGGAGATAGCGCCTTAGATCGATCTTTTATCTAGCGTTTTTGACTATTGAAAAATCCCATTTTTGTATTATCGAGAAATGAGAACGCGAATCCCGCACCCTTGCAATCCTGGAAAAAGGAGTCTACCCCCTTAAGAAACAGTTTCACCGAGAGTCTTCATTTTTAACTTTGCAAATAAGATCGGTGCCATTTTATCCAATAAGTTGTTTGCGCGCCTAATAGATTGCAGGGACTGAATACTTCCTTTTGCCAATGTCGTCCACGTTTTCAAATTGGCGGAAGCCCTCTCTCTCTCTTTTCGAGTTTTCCATCAAGTTTCGCGTGTCCCACGGTCGAATCTCGTTGGCACGAGAGCCACCGATTGCTTTCGCGACTTCTCCAGGCGAACGGGGATCATTGCAATTTCCTTAACGAGGCTCAGCGCGGGCAATTTCCTTCAGGACAGAGCCCGGTCCTTCCTCGCACGCGAGGACAGTTCCGTCCGCCATCATTGTCGCGGATCGTGAAATGAAAATCGTTCGCTTCGACTCTGATAATGATCATCCTTAATTACGCCTCGGATTGGACGACGATTAGATAGGAAATAACCTTCGAAATAGGAAAGATTCGATCATGTCTCTCCTGATCGTCGGCGGACGAGATCGCATTGTTTTCTTGCGATCGCCGATGGTCCAAAACCATTTTTCCGATCAAATGAAAAATTCACGATTATTTGTTAACACTAATGTTCCCCTATAAAAATGACAAGATTGATTTTATTTAGACTTAGACTCTACTAAAGACATTTATACAATCAAATATTTATAAAATCATTTCTATTATTTCAATAATTGTAAAATAATAAATCCGGAACCCGTCATTTTGAACGGTGGTAGTAGGTTTAGTGTTAAAACACATATTTTGTCAAGAAAAATGCTGAAAATTGTTCTTTAAAGAAAACCAAAAATTCATTATATTGTAATTATACTGACGTAACAATTCTTTCTTCAGAGGACACCACGCTCTACTACGGCACCGACGATGACTTCCTGATGATTTTCCTGCGACCGTGCAAATTCTACCCGGTCAGCGCCTACGAGTTGATGAAGAGAGTGGCCGACTTCAAGAACAAGAACGCCAGCCTCTTCAAGAACCTAATGCCCAGCGACGAGAGAACAGCGTTCCTCGAGCACAACGTCGTCAACGTCTTGAAAGGCAGAGATCACAAGGGCAGGAGGGTGATGCTGGTGAACTCTGGTAAAACCTGGGATCCTTCCAAGGTTACCGCTGACCAGATACTCAGACTATTCTATCTGATCCACGACGTCGCCATGTTGGAACCGGAAACGCAGGTGAGAATCATGAAACATTCGAAATTAATTGTTTATACATCTAGACTTTAGATGATCTAGAGCAAGTTCTTAACCGGCGTTTAATTAGAGCTTTTTGCAGGTGTTCCGAGAAATTGCGCGAATTCATTAAATATATTTAATAATATATTTTCTAAAATATATCTATTTCTAGATATATTGCGGGATGTTTTTGTTTGTTTTTTGGATCATTAATTTCGGTGTTCCGCAAATTTTTCATATAACACTGTCCAACAAATTTCAACAATTTTTATGTTTCCAAATTAGTATTGTTCCAAACTGTGCGTGTAGGAGAAAAATTAAGGGCAGATTCGGAATCAGCGCAAAAAACACACTCTATAAGATCCATCCAACAGTAATTTGGAAACAAATTTGTTGTTGGACAGTGTAATGAAAAGTGTTCCTGACTTCAAAAAGGTTAAGAACCAATGATCTAGACTCTAGATTCTAGAGCAATGTAAAAAATATAGAAAAAAATGCGGAAACACCAAGTATGTTGAGCCGAGATATTTTGCTGAATAGAATGAAATGGAGATTAAAAAATATTTCGGGTGTTTAAAATATTCCACGCGCTTCAGAAAACTGAGCCCGAAAAAATGTTTAAAAGTCGCATTTGGAGGTCTAAAAGCGAATTACGTATGGACGCGCCAAGAGCAAAGGTCATTGCAAACGAAGACTCGCGAAGCAGCATTGCTGAACGCGAAGGGCAATGCAAATCGCGGGCAGCGACGCGTCTAGCGTTCATTATAATTCCGAACGACGGATAGGTGATTTCAATGCTGGAGCTCTATTTGATCATTCGCGTTTCGCGTATCTATTGAATACAATAGATACACATATGTCAACGTAGTTCTGTCATTCTACTGCGCAGTTTTCAAAACGGGTCGGAGGGTTGTGCAACAGATAAGCATGTGAAAAACTTGGTTTTCATCGCGTGCTCGGTCTCGTTTCCTCGTAATACTCAAGCCGCGTTTCTGTTCGCAGATTTACGGGACCGTCGTGATTATGGACTTCGACGGACTGGCCATGAAGCAGGTGCTGGGGCTGACGCCATCTTACAGCATGAAGCTACTGACTTTCATCCAGGAAGCTATGCCGTTGCGTCTAAAAGAGGTTCGTCATACAAACTTAATGGGCTATTCTGGTTTTCCATTTCCAAAATTTTCTTTTAGTATAAGTGTCGTAGAATACATAAGAAAATATATATCTCATACATATAATTCTCAGTATTTTAACTTAAAGAAATCACAGATCTGGTTTTTCATTTCCAAAATTTTCTTTTAGTATAAGTGTCGTAGAATACATAAAAAAATATATATCTCATATAATTCTCAGTATTTTTACTTAAACAAAATAGCAGATCTGGTTTTTCATTTCCAAAATTTTCTTTTAGTATAAGTGTCGCAGAATACATAAAAAAATATATATCTCATATAATTCTGAGTATTTTTACTTAAAAAAACTCACAGATGCACTTCGAATATCAATAAATATGTGTGCGAAGTCCCACTGAAGTTTTTCTGAAATGTGTAAAAATTCTTGCAAAAACAGCTTCAAAAATAAAATATTTAACCATGGTGGAAATAGTTGCACAAGAGAGCCTAAGATGTCACCCACGTTTCTTTCACACTTACATCAACAAATTATGTTTCATTTCCAAGTTGCTGGTGTTGACTGGATATTGTTGTTTGTAGGTTCACATCGTGAAACAACCGATCCTGTTCAACATGGTCTGGCAGATGTTCAAGCCCTTCGTCAGGGAGAAGTTGAAGAAACGCATGTTCTTCCACGGCAGCAAAATGGATTCCCTTCACAAGCACATCCCGGCGAGCCACCTGCCGAAGAACTATGGCGGCAATCTACCGGAAATCGACTATACCAGCGCCGACTGGTACCCCACTTTGGTCAAATGCGAAGATAGAATTAAAGGTGACATTTGAACTGATTAAAATTCATGAACGATTGAGAATTATCAAATGCTTCAAATTCGATTAAACTGCGGATTTAATACTGTTGAAAGATAACAAGCATTTGAGAGTATCAATACAATATTATTATGAATTTGTTAAAATTATTAAGGCAAGAAATTTTTCATTTGGTTCCAGTACCAATCGATGTAAAAAATTGTTATTTGCATGAAGATCCGCAGTGTAGTGTTCATATACAAAATATTTATTCTTAAAATTAGTATTAACTATCAATTTCTTTATTTTTCAGCGTGGAACTCATACGGTCTCCGCAAGAACTAAATAGACTGAGATTCGCGTGGGAGTCGAGGAACCATAATTGTTATGCGGATCATCCGAGGCGGTCGCGATTGTTACGTATTTCTAATGAATTTCTAATAAATTGTATACTTTTGTACACTAGGCAACTGTTTCAATAAACGAATACACTACGGTTATTCCAAAACAGCGTCCCGAAAGTATAAAGCATCGATAAGTGACCACGTTCAGATTAATTAAAACCACAAGTTGCGAACTGATTTATAGACGACGCTCGTGTTGTTGAAGTTAAAGGGAAACGACGGAGAAATGATAGAATAATCGTATTTCCCACTGCAGAATGGAACATAATAAAGTAATGCTATTTTTATCATAATCAAATATGTAAAGCCTGACCTCATATGAACAATTCCATTTCATAAAAACAATATCGGACTGCAAAATCGAGCGATGCAAATTCTCGAGACAATGGTAATCGACGTTTACCAACGGCAAACGGAAGAAGTGCCCATAAACGGTGCAGTACTTTAAATTCTTCAACTTTCACGGTCCCCAGGGCAAACACTCGGCGAAGGCTTTCTCCTCGCGTCTTTCGCAATCGTGATCCCGCCGTAATTGCTCACTCGCCATGAAAAGCTGTGCAACAACGCAGTTCCCTCGGATTACGTGACGAGTGTATCCATCCTAGAACTATAGCAAGCGGTGCTTTCATGTAAGCGTTTTTTATGTAAATCGGTGTAAAGTAAAGTCGGACGACACGATGCTACGAAACACATTCATAAATTAAATGCTAGAGTACCACTACTTTTCAATAAGACCAATAAAGAAGTTAAAAAAAAATAAATTCACGAGCACACTCTGCTGGCTTATGAAAATTGCAGTTGCCGATAAGATAGCGAATCCTGAGGCTGTTAAATTATGTATATAGCGGATACGTTTCCCCATCGTGTACAGAAACAATTCCTTGTTTATTTCCGATCCTAATTTCGTGTCGTATTTAAAGAAGCTTGGACTCGTTAATTTGGCCACGATCAAGAATGACGCGAGAGCATGGCGTAATAGAAATTTCTCTATTGTGCCGTGTGTCACGGCCTCGTTTTGGGCTGTCATTACGAATCAGATTGGTAGTCGCACCAGGTTCGCACTCTCAGAGGTTTGAAAACGTTTGCTCGTTATGCAAACTCCGGGAGAGGCGTTCTGACAATTTTGTAATTTATATCGTCCATCGTCCTCGTTTTTCCCATCGGTGACCCGGTCCCACGGCATTCTGGGAGGCTGTCGGTGTCGGCTCGAGTTTTTTACGGCATCGGAACTTTCCGCTTTTCCCCGACAGTTTTCGCCGTTCTCGCCGTTATCCCGGTGGACTTTTTACTTTCCCGCCTAAACTTGCGGCTCCCTCCGCCTCGTCCGCGTTTAACAGGACCATTTTTTTCCCAGTTTTTTCAACTTTGTCCAGAGCCACACCGCGCTACCAACAAAAAGTTTTTGCGAAAGTGCCAATCCATTTTCTCACCTTGTAGATCGCTTTATCAAAATATTAGTTTGTCGCCGTTCCATCGAAGCGTTCCGTTGAAACTGTTCGTCGACAAGAAAGGAACATTAATCCTGTGTACTGTGACACCGAGACTTTATTATTAATTTAATATAAATTTGCATAATGCATTGACATGCATTATTCGACTTCCTTCTCATACAGCTTAGTCATAGGAAAGTCTATTAAGTAGGTAGAAAGTAGGTATTTCGATAGGTGAAATGTTAATAGATTGATTTTTATGCGAAATGAGAAATGTCGGCATGAAGTGCACGGTACAGAAGCTACATTTATTTTCTTATTTAATCATTCTAACCAGTTGGAAGTAACACAATAGTATTTTCTAAATGTTTCGAATGTGGTGTATTCATATTTGTCCACTTATTAATTTAATCAATAAAATTCTATTTTGTTGTCGCTAGTTATTGGACAATAGACACATACAATAACCATAAACTTCTTTCTCCATTTAAAAAATTACGAACGACAAAGAAGTTGCAGTCACTGTAATAATAATTCGCAGTGCAAGATGTTAAAAGTAAAATGGCGTTCTGGATCCTCAAACTTATTCTCCAACCAAAAACAGCTCCAAAAGATCACCACATAAAAATCATGCAACAATCCCAAACCAGCCAAATTCGTCTACAAGATCAAAACTGCCACCGGAAGCAGAATTCTCGACAAGATGGCGTCGGACTATTCCTAATCCCGAGCAGCCAAGCAACAGTGCACTTCGTGCAGGAAACGAACCGCGCGCGGAATCGTTGAGAAAAAAAGGAAAAGGAAAACCTGATTCCCGAGAGGCATCGTCGCGGAACCGTTAGATGCATGGCAGCGAGGGGGGACAAGACGGTACGGGGGTCATGACACTGCGATGTAACGAAGGGGAAACGGGTTGGCATCACTGCGGCCTCTCCGCTAATAATGCTTAACATTTGACACTAGAGGTCCTGATGAAAATTTCATGTCGACCGTGGAAGTCTACTAACCTCTGTCTTTTTTCAATGTCACGAGCAAGTTGGTAGTCTCGGGGAAAGGTGGGAGTAACGGCCGGTCGCTTTCCAGCCGATTTCTGACAGCGAGGCGTCTGCACGAGGCAGTGTTCCCCGGTGTGTTGGCCACGCAGGGTCCTCCTTACTTGGTGAGCAACAACCTGTTTCTTCGTCTCCTTCTTCCTCCTCAGCGTCGTCCTGCCTGGCATCCTGATCGATCGCTCGCAGCAGATCGAGAATTCCCTCGCGCTCGAACCGTGAAATGACAACCTTGGATCGTGCCATTGCGATTTCTTGAGACCAACATCGTCGTCCGCGACCTCGCCGAGGTCACGCCAATCGGAAGAATCTAGAGGTCTGTTTCTGTGCCATAGTTACTGCGACAAGGTCTCCAAGAGCCCAGGATTTTCAAGGATTTTGGTCCCAGTTTGATCAGGTACCTTGTTGTTGTTGATGTTGCTTAGCGGTGGCTGCGATGTTGGGACTTCCTGGATGTTGTTCCTGAGGGATTGGGAGTGTTCCCAGGTAGAGAATATGGTTTTCTTTGGGCTGAAAGTTGTTTTTTTCGGTTTGTGTGGGACTAGAGCGTTTGAGGATTTGTGGTTTGGGTAATGGGCGAACTTCTGCAATCATCCATGACACATTCCGGGTGACTGAATGTTGCATTTTTGTGAGTTAATTATAAGACTGTCCGGTTGATTGGAGTTTTCCTGTGCAAACCGCGGGACAATTGACTTCAGTCATGCAAGGCGAGCCAGAATTTGTGGGAGTACAGCTAATTAATTCGTCAGGGAGTATGTATCGAGGAAAAGTATAAAGGAAACGTGACTTGTATAAAGAATGTCTCGGCCGACCTTGCTAACGCTCTGCAGTTCCATTTACAAGAAAAAAAGAATTCCTTCCGGAACAACTGTCTGTAAATTATTTTAAAGAAGACAAATATATGTTCTTGATTTTTCGCTGTCTTTGTGCCGCGCGAATGCTGGTTCACCTTGCAGGAAACGTGAATCGAGAATTTTCTCGAATGGGGGAATTTATTCAATGACATTCCAATCAAACTGCATTCATGTTTCCAGTGATTGCGAAATTTAAAATTCAAAATTGGGCATGTCGATCTCTCGAATAGACCCGTCTGATCTACAATTTTTTGGAGCGTGTAATGCTAATTCCGAAGCAGTCATGATACTTTGCTGCAGAAATCAAATATTTTAATCTCCAGGAGAAATTGGGCTTTCTTTTTATAATCGAATCATTACTCTTAAAAATACTGATCTTAAGATTTAGAGAATCAACAGAAATTAGTTACGAATATTAATTGTAACTAATGCGTAAATGCGTTTCATTGCAAGAATGAAAACAGATTAAACATTTGTACCTTAATGATTTTTCGAAATGCTTTCGATATTTCTATCGTCTTACATTTCGCTTTTCCATGTTTAATACAAACGTATACATTGGCAAGTAGGTGATGAATAAATAAGACTGTCGCAAACGTACATAAAATAAATATACATAAGAGGTCGTATAAACACAAAGTTACATCATCGATTAATTCAATGAATCGCGAGTTAAACGGCTGGAAGCCAAGTCGAATGTTTTTATAACACAGCGTTCGATGATAACGATTCAGGTTTAGAAAAAACAAAATACTCTTCACTCATAGTTCAATCGAATCACAGTTAGAATCCATTAACAACTTTCCTATACTCGGAATCGACGTAATCTCGTCATAGTCATTTTTCAAACATCTTTAGGTTCAAATTTCGAGTAATCGCAGAAAATCCCCAGCGATTTCTCTTGATCGAAGTTCGCAGACTCTGGTGCCCCGTTAATCGAACTTCCGTCGATTATTTCTCCCTCGAATCGCGACCGCGACGATCGAACTCCCAGCACTGCAACTTCATTTTACCGGACGAAACTTCCGTCGAATGGACTCCCTAACGATGCAGAATCGTTCTGGCTGAGCATCGGCCGAAAGTTTCACCGTAGGAACGCGCTCGCATCCGCGATTTGTCCCGATCTCCAACGTTCGTCGCGTGATTCCTTTCTACGATCGCGTTATACATACAGTGGGTGTACAAAGTATTCGTACACCCTTTAAAAAACGAATAACTTTTTCAATTAAAGTTCGATTGAAGTTCATCAGTTGAATAAAGAAATTCGGTTTTATTTCACCATAAAATACCGAAATTACTTCCTTGCCAACCCAATAGAAAATCGCGAAAAGAACGAATCCGAATTCGATGCCGGTTTAGAGTAAGTTGTGTCCAGTGACGCAGTGCTCGCGAATAGAAATGAAATCAGAGTGAACGAACTTTCTGATGCGATTCTTTGTCAACGGCTTCGCGAGGCTTCGGACTCGGAAACGCGATAAGCCTATTCGGTCCATGGGAGACAAAGAAGTGATAAGCCGAACGTATCTTTGTACGCGTTCATTGTTGCAGGAAATGCGAATAAAATTATAAGTAGATCAAGGATTCATTAATTCTGAGTCTTCAATCTTCGTTTCTGGAAGTGCTTACTCGCCAGCAATAGATAAAGCGCTAATAGATTTCCATGGAGCAAGACTTATCAAATCGACCACAAATTGAAACGTTTCCATCGGCTAGAGGAGAGATAGACTTTATGCACAGACATTTTAATTCCCGTATTTGTCGATTAGACCTCATAAACGCGAATCTGCGCGGAGATTCGATAAGAGTCGTGTAGAAACGAGTTGATCGACGCTATGTTTAATTGCCTTATCGGTGCCAGAGCCATTGGATTAGGATTTGTATACGTGGAACATAAACGCACTCTGCACAGTGTGTGTGTACTTAGTACGCAGCTGCACTTTGATCGACTCATTCTCCTAATCTCCGATCTCGGGAATTTTGTCAGTGTGTTTCACGATCGATCTCTGCTATTGAGTCAAATTTTGATGAAAATTTTGAAGCTTTTTAGCTAGATATTTAAGACGCGAATGAGATTAATGTGGTGATTTATTGTTGCGACGAGACGCTAACTGCACACTTTCTGACACGCACACGCACAAATTCATCACTACACTTTTAGCCTACTTGGACTTTTGGTTTGGTTTTACTGGTGCACAGTTCTGTGAATAATATTTTTTATGTGGTTTTATTCAGTTTCCCGGAAATTGGCAATAAAGGTGGCAGTTGATAAAATGCTTAAAAATATAAAAAGTTGATCAGCCTCTTCAGAAGTAGATTCGCTCTTTAAAATAGAGTGTTTGTAGTGCATGAGCCAACCGCTGCAACGCAGCGATTCCCCAATGCTAATTTTCCATCTTATGACAATTTACCATTTTTGAAAAACCATGAGCGGTTTCGATTTAAATTCTTTCACTTGTCTACGATAAAAGATCTAACATTCGTTTGATATCAATTTTATTTCCAATTAAGATGCAAAGAAAAAACGCCGATTCCTTATCTAAATTATTCTCAGATTGCTGACTCTTTCTTATCAGTAGACTGCGGACTTCCATGCAATATAAAAATTGTAATAAGTTTAATAAATTAACGAATAGTAAAAAATCAATAATCTTAACAGGTTGAAAACAGCACAATAGTATTTAAAAAATTTTTATACTTGCTCCCGCTGTTTTGCATTTGATTTACTCATTTTGTCATAAAAACATAAAACCAGTCTATTTATCAGATTATAAATTTTATGAGAGATACAGAAAATTGAAAAACGTTATTTTTGTGTCAACCAGTTACTATCATTTTTAACACGAATAAGGACCAATTGCTATATGTATATAGAGAAACATCTACCCAAAAATTTATCAAAATTAGCAAATCGGAGTTTCGAAAAATTGCGCACCACACAGTACACTCAGAAAACCACTGGCCACCGTGAAACCAGCTCCAGATTCCCCGAAAATCAACTGTAACCGGCTGAACATAGTCGCGTTGTCGACAAAAACAAGATGGGGTCGGTTGCAGAACGCGACTTCCTGTTTCCCCTGTTATGCGCAGCTGGCAACTGGATCATCGGTTTAACCTTTGAACCCTTGTGTACACGGTCAGGTGGGGCACAGGCACAACAGGCACATCACACGAGAGGGCTCTCTGAACACCTCAAACGTTACAAGCAACAACCACAGAACAACAACAGCAACAAAAACACCACGCGACGCAAAGTGTCCATAGTTTGTGTCGTCACTGTTTCGGACACCGTAGACGTAGGAAAAAACACACACAAGGGGACACTCCCTCTGCGGGATTTTCGTTCAGGATAGTTCGCAGCCTCTCGAGGAGGAACCGGAAGTTGACCATGTATGTCCGACAGATCTCCGTGAAACAGGGGGTTCCCAGGGAAGGCAAGGGGAACGACAGTTTGACGATGTCGAGGCAACGGGACCAAGATGGCGGTGGGACCATCACCAGTGTCAGGGACGTGCCATGTTTCAAGATCGAAAACTTTGTCCTGGCGGCGGATTTCGATGATACCGACGAGTTCTTCAGGGAGAAGGCCGAAAAGGAGCTCAGGGAGACGCCCGAGGTCGTACAGCAGGCTCTCAAGGACATCAAGATGCTTGTTCAAGGTAACTATCTCTGCCAGGCTAACCGAGACACTCGATCCCTAACAATCCCAACCTACGAATCGATTATGAACTATTTTCTCGCCTGTGTGATTCCTGAGGACTTTATTATTTTTCTATCGAATAATTTTTATGTAGCCTGTTTCTTTATCTTCATAATTCCTATTATTATTAAATTTGTTTAGAACGATTTAATCGAACTCCTTCTAAAATAAATTTCAATAAAAAAGAAATAAAATTTGATAGAAGAGATTGCAAAATTCTGGAGAGAGAACGATAAGTAGAACGAACCGGCGATAGAACTTTTATCAAACGTATCAAGCAAAAAGAAAGACGATCTTAAAATACACTGCACACAGTACGATATCGGTTTCCCCGATAGAACAAAGTTCGTTTATCGATCGAGATAAAAATCGTACCGTAAAAATGTCCGAGTACAATCTGGATTTTTCATCGTTCACCGTTTTCCTCGTGATCGCGATTATATCGAGTAACGATTGCTATAATGTTCCCTCGAGAACCGGCTTGATGAAAATGAAAGTTCTGCTTGCTCGTCGTCGGTAGAACTTGAAACCAAGAGTGTCAGTTCTACGATGGACAGGTTGCGAACGATTTATGTACTTTCTATCGCGGAGAGATCACTCGGGACTGCAGAGAAGAGAAACAAATCAGTGATAAATGTCGAGAGCCGCTGGGAGCGTTGCCTGGAACTGCTGTTCTTCGAAAAGAATTATTGCTTATTACGTTGGACTATCCGCCGTGAAATAAAGTAAAAAATATTAAAATAATAATTGAAAAATCCTGATGCTGATCTAATTGTCCATTTTGTATAAAATTTTCATTTTGCATAAAAATCTGTAGTCATTTTATCAGACGGAAAAGATAAATATCATTTTCAAGTGTTGTTGTTATGTAGGATAAATGCCCGTACATTATTGTGCATTTATGCTAATTAACACTTTTATGGCGATATATCTGGGATCAAAGGTCAAGTAGAATTCTGCTAGGATCATTAACTTCTGCGATTCATTGACAGCAATTCACCAAACAAATTGCATTCGAACGGCTGTTTAACACTCTCCCGAGACTTTTAGTAGCCATAAAGTTCTAGATAGAATCGGATATCGGTGTGATCGGTGTAACAGGCTCGAGGCAATAATTTCCGCGATGCCTGTAGTGATTTGCGGTTACGATCGCCCATGAATTACTATTCTCTTTCGTGCCCGGAAGTGTATAGTGAGAAGAATCAAGATGGCCTCTAACGTTCGTGTTTCCGATTCCAGGTGAACCGGAACTCACGCTACCGGAAGACGACGAGTTCTACCAGAAATTCTTGCGTCCTTGCAAGTGGTACCCAAAGAGCACCTACGAGCTGGTAATTTTCGTTCTTCATTTGTCATCGAAATAATTATTAACCCATTAATCGAGTAATTTTGTTTCGATAGTTGAAGAGGTTCTACAAGTTCAAGGCGAACCACCCACGTTACTGCGACAACTTGCTGCCCAGCACCGAGAAGAAGGTTTTATCTTCGGAAATACTAGTTCCTCTGCCTGATCGCACGCCAAATGGTTGTAGAGTGTTGCTTATTAATGCTGGAAGGAAGTGGAACACTAAACAAGTCAGCATCGACGAGATCTTCCGGTCTACCATGCTTTCGTTGGACGCCGCGATGGCGGAACCTAAAACACAGGTCTGTAGAAAGTTGCGGAAGAGGTTAAGAGCTGTTAATAAGAGCTGTTAAGAGCGGTTAACAGACATTTTCTTTCACTCTTTCAATAATTTTATTGTGATTTTGGAACTATTACCACAATAGCTAGCGGACGTTTGTGTAAAATAAAAATGGTTTTCTTCGATCCCAACAAGTAGAAGTTACACAAATATTTTCATTCTTCTTGTAACAATTTAATGAGTCGAAAGTAGCGCAGTAGCGTTTTCTTCGATCCCAACAAGTAGAAGTTACACAAATATTTTCATTCTTCTTGTAACAATTTAATGAGTCGAAAGTAGCGCAGTAGCATTTTTGGATTCTTTCTAACAAAAGGATCAATGTTGATCTCAAGGAACCAGGTAAAAGAACACGTTGTTGAGCTCGTTTCTTGAATATGTAAATTGCGCGAAGAATCTATTGGCTTTTCTCCGAAGCACGGATTCTACAGAAGTGTACACAGCTTGTTCAACACTCGCAGTGTCAAGATTCTGCAAAATTGATATACCTCTTGTTAAGCTAATAATTGTGCATTGAACCTTGTCGTCAAACTGTGCGGAGTCATCGACGTTTGCTTTCGCACGGCCTCCATCTTGTCGCTGTGTGTTGATCACAGTGTTTAGCATACAAGTGTTGCTCATCTTATTTGCACTGTGTGCTTTGTTCATGTTTTTCTTGTTTACGAGCCAGGAGAAACATCCATTGAAAGCCCAACGATACTAACAAACAATTAACTTCAATAAACATTCAGTTTGATAAAGTCAATAATTTCTTGCGTCGAAAAATATATTAATAAACCAACAATGGATTCGTAATGATTTTTGATTATGGATTTTGAAACTTTGACTTTTTGTTCCAGATCGCCGGTGTCCACGTGATTTTCAACATGGAGGGCTTCACGTTGAGGCACGTGACGCACATCACGCCAACTTTTGCGGCAACCATGACAGAATGGTTGCAGAGATGTCTACCATGTCGCCTAAAGGGTATTCACATAGTGAATCAACCTTTCATATTCAATATGGTCTACGCCATTTTCAAGCCTTTCCTTCTAGTAAGTCGTTTGGACAATCGAATAGCAAAACGAACGATTTTTACCGTCGCCATCTTCGCTTCTTCCGTGTTCATTGCCATTTTAATAGTTGCCAACTTTAGCCATTTATGCCATATACATCAGAAAGTCCAAATGAAATTTTATTGGGACAGTTGCTCCTTGAAAAATCATCCAACAATGTGAAACTTGATAAAATGGTCCATTCATCCATTTATTGTCGTATTAAATTATTATCAGCCCACCATGCACAAAACTTCCAAATTAAATTTTGTCAATATCTTCTTTGAAAAATAATCCAACAATGTGAAACTGATAGAATAGTGTTTTGAATGGCCCATTCTATCCACTGTGAAAGAAATATCAATTTCTAACAGCGATGCCATTGTCTCGGATTTTCTCCTCTCGGTTCATCTGCAACCACAGGTGAAAGTGTTAGTCCGAGTACGCTAATTAGTTCGACTCTAATGAGTCCATCACCGCGGCAACTATGGTTAACTTGCGAAACGAGACGGTTTGGTAAATACTCATGTTTCGGATTTCTTGTAGGAGAAAACGCAAAAGAGGATCCATTTCCACGGGACGGATCGTGACTCGTTGATCTCGCACCTGAGTGCCAAATCTGTGCCAAGCGACTTGGGCGGTGAAATGGTTTTGCCAAAAGTGCCAATCGGCGAAGGTATCTGCCAGTACTTCTGCTGTTTCGAGAAGGAGTTCGAAGGTAAACCTCGAAATTGGTTTTATCTGCCGTCCGCTGCAAATTGTAATCGTTAAAAACACTAATGCACAAACACTAACACAATTAATTTTTTTCTAACAACTGTACTTTGCCTTCATTTTAATTACCCTCAAAATTGATCCGTACTCCTCTAATATATTAATCTCCACATAACATTCTCTCCGACGAATTGGTGAACGTCTCATTTATATTTTTTAACACTGCAACCGATTTTTATTGCGCTTACGCTAACACTGATCGCTAAAACTTCCATCTAATAAACAGCTTCCGCATTTACATGTATCTTTTTTTTTTAATACTTTTTGTATTGTATTCATTTCTGTACACGCTGTTTAACAAATACAATGTCCTTCGCTGTGCTTTGAATAAAATAAAGTTTTTGCTGCACGGTTAACTCATTTATAACACCACATAACCCAAACGAAATGCAGAGAACAATTACCATCTTCCTGAAACAAGCTTTGCGACCATTCGAAATTTCTAGTTAAAAATGAGAACTAAATGAAATTTAAAAATGCCACGATGTACACATTACAAAAAATATTCTATTATTAATTTTTAATAACACTTATCTTCGAATTCATAAATCATAAAAATTTAGGAAAAAAAAGTCACGCGTACAGAATGTAAAATTAATTGAGTTCTACTTTGAATGCAAAACGAAGTTCTACTTTTCGTTTACCGGACATAAATTTATTCCCAGATTATTGTTGCCTGGAATTCCGCGTTGTTGGAGTTGCAAAGCAATTTTTGCGGACTTCGCTCATTACGGAGAGGTTCATTTAACTCTGTTCACGTGTACCATGAGCAAACGTTCATCGTAATTATGACCGGTCACGGAGCTGGAATTATCATTCGATTACGCAATCGAGTATAATTTTTCACGATGATCCTACGAGACACGTGCCTCGCAATCGAGACAGTCAAGTTCGAAGTTCCTCGGAAGAACAAGCGAGCATTGCTATGCAAATGACAGCGTCCAACGTCAAAGCCATCGCAGCCTTGGCTTTATGCAACATTGTTAATTCATTAGCGGAAATGTCCCCCGTTGAATATGCCACACTCTAATTACAATCCTAATTACAATTTCTAACACCGGACCGACCTAACTATTTTTGAAACCTTACATTTCCAGTTCAGTAGTTGTGGTATATTAGAGATTAAAAATCACGTTTGCAATTTTGAATAAAATTTGTACTCGGTTGTTCTACTGTCAGGCTTGTTTAACATCACTGTGCAACAAATGCACATAACATATAATTTTTCTGTCTGCTGTATATTTGTAATTCATTTTACTCCTCGTGGTGGAATAATTAATTAATTTACATTTGTGTTGCACAGTGGAATTCATAAATATTATCGGCCGAATTATAATCTTCTGGCGACCGCCATCTTGTCCGATCATGTAGCTACTGGTCATTTAAATCGTATTTATATTTTCTTTATACCGAAACGATAATTGTAATTTGTTTTCAGCTTCCAACAAATGCGGATATCGTCCTAGAACGAGGCGATAAGGATTTCATGGTTGTCCATTGACCTTATCGTCCCTGTCGACAACCATCCAGCAGTCAGGATAGTCAAGTGATCCGGGGTTCCATGTTTTCGATAGAAAAAAACGGGAAACGAGGGAATCGCACGAGGCGGAGGCAATTCCTCAATTAGAATTAAGAAGAGAATATACAAAAAGATACTTTAACTTAATTTAAACTTGATTGTTAAGACGGAATAGAGAAAACTACGATTTTAATGTGCGTGTAACGATCGACGCGTTCACTGCCACTGGAAGTTATTTAACATCGATTACAAATTTCATAAAAATTTATAAAAATTTATAATTAATAATTCATTTTATGAGAAAATACTTTCACGTGGCAGTCGACGTGTTGAGATCTTAAGTGTCGTCTGTAACACTTTCTGCGAGAATGGAGAGAATTCTTTTCGTGCATGAGGTCACGATTATTACAGTAAAATTACCACATAGTTTAAACATTCAGACAGCTCGGGAAAAACGAGTGAAACAATTTTTTGAAAAAGGCAATGAACAGGATGTCGCTACGCGTGCAATAAAAAACAGTTTTCGCAAGTAACTTGAAAACCCAGTCTCAGTCAGTTTCGATTAAGACGTTTTTAATTGAGATTTCAGTTTGTACAGCGAACGACGCGCAGCGTGAATTCGACGTTTCCGGATATATATAACAAGGTTGACAAGAATCAGTTAAGAAAAATCATCCACGACACGCCAGCAAACGAACGTACAATTATCGTAGTCGATTGCTCGCGTCACTCTAATTAAGTACATGTCTCGGGGAGACGGATAAAAACGAGTTACCTCGATTCGTTTCCAGAAAAATTCATTTTACACTCTTGGTCGACGAAGCTTTTCTGACAATCACGCGGCGGATCTTTATGGAAGTTTCTGTTTTCGCATATTGCTTTATAAACATTAGAACGAAGGAGAAATTTCTTTTAGGACTGAACGGAACTTGCACGTTCACTTTGCACTGAACGAAACCATAATTACAGTAGAACACTAGGAAACCAACGATTATGTTTCTGTGTTTCGGAAATGCGAACAGAAACTCGCTCGATTAATAGGCTGCGGATTTTCTTGCGAAATAAAAATTGTATTAATTCGAAGTTGCAGGTGTCGTAATTGATTTAACTTTTGTTAATTGTATTAACATAAAGATTCGCAGTGCGTGGTAATAATCAATTATTCGTTCATCGGATTTTCAGGAGGTAAGTGCGATTTCATTGTGGATTTTTTCTTCGGGTTGGTATCCGTTTTATCGATGGTTCGATATAATTTATTGGAAAATTGTTCTACCACTAAGTATCTCTACGGTTCTCGTAATAATACAAGGCTAACGACAACTGTAGCGACAGCTAGCAAACCTGTTGCTTCATCGGCATTCTTTCTCTCGTAAGAAAAATAAAAAACACGGAAAAATTATCGTGGACAGGAGATAGAGATGAGAGAGAGAGATACAGAGAAAGAGAGAAAGAGAGAGGAATAGCAGGGGCAACGGGAAGCAACGATCTGATTTTTTATAAATAATGGAGACGAGTCGACGAGCCGGGAATGTTGTCGGCGCGACCACAGACGTCGAAATGATCGCCTCGAGCCAGTCGAAAATCGTGTCCCGATCCTGTCCCGATCCTGTCGGAGGCAATCGTTCCTCTTCACCCCTTCTCGTGGGGACGGTCAATACTATGTACAAGCTATTTTCCTTTCACGTAACCATAAGAATTGATCGCTGCAACAGAAATAAAATGTTAAACCAAACAGTACTGACTAAAAAAACAGTTTTATATATCATTCATTTAAAAATATAATACTTTTTGAATTTTTAAATTAATTTTTGTAAGCCACCAGGTGCAGCGAATTAAATCTTGAAAAATTTTGAAGCCATATTAATTTTTCCGAGCAATAAATCTCAGTGGCTTAAATAGAGATACTTTTCGAACTCCTAAATTAATTCTTCCAAGCAATAAATCTTAGTACATTCAATTGAGATGCTTTTTCAATCATTAAATTAGTTTTTCCAAGTCCTAAATTAAACCGAGAGGGCCCAATGGTAAGTAGCAAGCTTTCTGAACCGACAGATTATGAAATATTAAAAATAATTAATTTTGTTGCGTCTTGAAGCCTCAAAATTGGTGTTGAGATCGTTTTTGAATTCGAAACGCTATTATCTCATTAAAAAGATTAAGGAATACACAATTATGGACGCAGTTAACTTGTTCAGACTCTATATTTGGTCTTCTGGATGCTAATTTATTTTTCTTGAGTACAATGTTCATTAAAAAACTATTTATTGCCGCTCGAGACCTCGAGATTGATTTACCGATCGTTTTTAAACACAGAACAAACAATTGATTACAATAGCATTTGAACGAACCTTCGTATTCCTGATCACACATCAATAAAAGTTCCAACCACTGTAGTCCAGTGACACGTGGTATCTGCAGGGTGCCGCCATAGCAATCAGGCAAGCACTTAGGCGACAGGTACTGGTGCAAGGATTTGCGGTCGGTACCGTGGAAAATAATCTAAAGGAAACAAACAAAATTATGTTCTGAGGACTTTGAAACAACCCTTCAAGGTCGTGTAATTGAACTAGGTAATTTCCAACATAAATTGCAACTGAAATTGCATTTTAAAATGATCCGAAAATGATTCTTGTCCAACGCACCCTGCTCTTCAGTTTCTCCCTGAGGAACGGCTTGAACAGCGCGAACACCATGTTGAACACATAAGGCTGGTTGATAATGTGGATGTTCTTGACCCTAAGCGGCACAGCCTCCTGCAACCAATCCAATATCCTCTTTGCAAATGGAGGATTGAACTGCCAGGTCTGTTGAAGCGTCAGACCATCCATATCGAAGATCACGACAGCTCCTGCGATTTGTGTGCTCGGCTCCAAAATGGCTGCCTCCAGATAGAGAACGCATCCTTTGTAGACTTCGTCCAAGCTGCATTTGTTATGCTTCCATTTTTTCCCTAGCTCAATGATCAGCACTCTCCGACCATGCTGATCTCGGTTCGGCAAGACTGTTAGGATATTGTGATCGAAGATGTTCTTCTCTTTGCTCGGCTTCAGATCCTTGTACACGTTCTCGTGCTTCACCTTGAAGGCATAGTAATTCTTGACCAGTTTCAGCGCGGATTCTGGATAGTACTTGGTGGGCCTGAGGAAGCGGATCAACCAGGAGTCGTTGTCCAGTGGTACCTTGAGGTCTGTCTCGGCTGTGGATGCACAATTATTGTTTAAATTTTACGGAATTTTTCATGGAAAAATTTTTACGGAAAATGAAAATAACCCGAAGTTAAGAACTACCGAACCAAAATGACGGATTTCAGATTTTATATAGAAATATTTTCTTAAAATTAATTTTCTTAGAAATATTTCTTTTTCTTGAAAATTTTAAGGGCTCACCTTTTAACAGTTCCCTGAGTTTAGCAATGGCCTCCTTCTGCATTTCCGGCGACTCTCGGAGCTCCTTTTTGGCAACCTCCTCCAGCTCCGGGGTTGGGTGCATGAGCTCCAGTTCCAGCGTGAATTCGCCTAACTTCAGGCTGGGCACCTTCTCGAACTGAGTCAACATCGTGCCTGCGAACCCAAATCAATCCACTTGAACACCACTTTCCCCTCCAAAAAATACGAATATGTAACCATAAAACCAGCGCTCGAAAAGACAAAACTATCGTAGCACTTACTCCGGAAATCTTCGTCGATCAGTTTGAATATCACTTGAGACATTTTAATGAATTAACGAGCGCACAACTTGGGATAAACAATTGTTCGCGAGGACCTGTTGTACCGTCGATGAAGGACACGCAATGTTTGGAAACGAATTTATGAAGCGAGAACGACAGGCATCGCTCGGTTGTCGTACAAACAACCGTCTACTGAAAACTTCTAGAGTACGAGCAATAGTTATCACGTGCAACGCCTTCGGAACGAAACTGGGATTTGATGAGCCTCTCGATTTGCAACAGTTCAACTCTCGTGAACCTAGAACGAGATCTATCGAGATCAAACTATGCTGTCACTTAGGTCAATATGTAACTGCAGGGTCATGTGTAATCTCCATTCAATTTTTCACCGATAAATATGTTTTTCAACGATCGTCTCCACTAAACTTTGGATCTCCAGCAATTGTATCGAAATGAAAACTGAACTGTTGCCAATTTTAATTGTTGTCTTCCTATTCTAAGTGTTAGGAATCCCCGGGACGGTTTGCTTCGACGAATAGCAGTCATTAATGATCACATCGGCGCATCAACTTCGCAAGTCCACCGCGGTTTCTAATTTTCCTGTCGCCCAGCGGAGGATCGAGTTTCGCGAGATTCCAGCCGCCAACAGATACCCGGCAACATCCGCGAAGACACTACCGGCCGGACACTCGGCTCGCAATCTTTTTAATTAGAGCTACGAAACCGGCTGAGTAATCATTCCACGACGTGGCAACGAAAAACGACGCGGTTCCATCATGATGGTGAGTCACTCGTCGGTTTTTGATGTGTCTGCATATCGTCACTATTAACTGTCAACATCAACCTGCTAGCAGGCTTGTGCGAGAACCCGAAATCTCGGGAAACCCGACGCTCGGAACGGGTCGGGAATTCTTGGCCGGGAATAGTCGGGCTCCCGAAAGTCTCTGGCAGCTTATGTCTCTTCGGCAGGCTTGTGCGAGAACCCGAAATCTCGGGAAACCCGACGCTCGGAACGGGTCGGGAATTCTTGGCCGGGAATAGTCGGGCTCCCGAAAGTCTCTGGCAGCTTATGTCTCTTCGGTACCCCGAATCGTTTCGACTACACACGAACGTATCGAGAGGGAGAGCGGTTGTCGAGAAAAAGAGACGGCGCGCCGCGCGGCGTAGCGTCTTTGAGAGGCCGACACGATCTAACTACACACCTACATTATATCTAAATCTATATAGGTATACAATCTATGTATACAGACGATGCATACGATGAATCCCACAATCGCTACATATTATGTATTACGAACATACATGCATATATATTATGTATAAATTATATATGTGTGAATTAAAAAATTTCAACTAAATGCAAGTAGCGTAATGATATTAATATTTATTGTATGTAAAGATTAGAGATAATTATTTTACAAAGTTTGACAAGAAAAATGTAATCCACATAATCATTACTAATTAACTATAATTAAATTAAAAGTATATTATTCTAATGAGACAATAAATTTGTTAACAAATTTATTTAATCATTTCCTTCTGTATCCCCTAATATGAAGTAAGTATACTTAAATACATAAATAAATACTAAATACGTTACACGTGTCCTCGTTTGTACTAAATTTTTATAATTACCAAACATTTGTTAACAAATTTGTTAACAAATTTATTGTCTCATTAGAATACATCGTCTGTATACATAGATTGTATACCTATATAGATATAGATACATATAATGTAGGTGTGTAGTTAGATCGTGTCGGCGTCTCAAAGACGCTATGCCGTGCGCCGCGCGGCGCGCCGTCTCTTTTTCTCGACGCCCGCTCTCCCTCTCGATACGTTCGTGTATAGTCGGAAGGATTCGGGGTACCGAAGAGACATAGGCTGCCGGAGACTTTCGGGAACCCGAAGCGTATCATACTTTCGGGAGCCCGACTATTCCCGGCCAAGAATTCCCGACCCGTCCCGAACCCGAGATCTCGGGTTCTCGCACAAGCCTGCCTGCTAGCGATTCGAAACCTCAATGACCTCGATCCGTTCGTCGCTTTTTACACCGATCCGCTACGGTGCTGAATCAGTTTTCGTTTAGAATTTTGTTGACAAATTTTAGTAGCAATTTTTCTCAGTAGAATTTAATTTTTACGGTGTAGGCAATCAACCGGGAATTGTGCATTTTTTCTTATGATTTTTCTATGGAAATTTTGTGAAGAGTCACTTTTGTATTTTCCATACCTGGTGCTACTCGATCCATTTTCCTTTTCTGGAATTTTTTTGTGATAAACTGTGGACAGTTCCCTTTCTCTGCTGTTACTGTTTTGTGTTACGATTTTTTTGTTTGTGCAAGATTTTCAAATTTGGAAGACCACACATTTTTCTAGTAATTCTTTGACCACACTGTCCACACTCGCGCTATGACTGTTTCTTTTCCGTGTTTTGAATTATATATATATATTCTCCGTTTATTTAAATTTTTAGGTACAAATGAACATAAATGTGTTCGTCGTATATCTATTTATGTATATTTCTGAGCACCGACGGTAAGCCGCAGATCTAGATTTTCCTCAAAGTTTTATAAACCATCTTTTCATTGCTGCTCATCGTTCTTGATTCTTTTCGTAAGCGCGCATTTAAATTTCTAAGCACAGGCGAATAACCATACATTATTCACTATTTGATCATCGATTTTATTTTAGTCATTTCATCAGGGAACAATTGTGTGGAGTCATCTTTGTTTTGTTATTTAGTTATCTCAATATTACTAGTAATATTACTAATATTACTTTTATTACTTAAATAGAAAACGTTACGTAGTAGGCTATGAATTATTCACAGCGTGGTTATCAATTTTCCGTGAAGGAGTCACTGCATCGTTATAACATTTGTGTATTTGTTTTTTCAAGTGTCTAAGTCAACTTTTTAGATAGAAATGATACACTTCGTGTCAACATATTATTTCCAACTGACTAAAATAGTGTAAGGATGCAATAAATTTTTATGTGGCTCTCGCTTCTTATATCTTTGTGCAAAATAAAAATGCATCAATCGCATCAAATAGAAATTTTTTTCTTTATTCAGCAATTTTAAAAATTGAGAATTTCTTTTGAAAATAATTCTTTTAATATTTTTACTGTTTCAACTTTCTCCTCGCTTTTCTCACAAATGCGTAAAATCCGCACTGATTTTGTTATAAGATCCGCAGTGTGAGCAATGAAAAAATATTAAAAAATTGTTGCTACCCGCTTTAAAAATCGAACAGCACAGCTAACAGGTTAATAATGTATCGTAAAAAATCATGAGTTGCTTTCCCTCGTGATTGCTTTCAGTTTCACGATCCGATCTCGATCTCCGGCTTTCGAAAGGGAAAACGAGGATCGAATTAGGTAATTAGAGTGGCACTGATCGAAGCGAAGATCCTGTTTTCCCGTTTCGACGAAGAATGGGAACGCGTCAGCCACTCGGTTAGGCTGAAACCGGACTGCGTGTTATCTGCACCGGTATTATCAGTTTCCAGTGCAGGTCTATGCGCGTATATTAACGCAACGCGATTTCATAAGCGATGACTAGCATTGTTTCCGACCATCATTTAATCAGTGACCGCCAATTAGAACAAGGAAGCGCGGCGGGAGAACGATAATCATTGTTTACAAACAGTTCGACACGCATTCGCCCGGTAATATCGATCGATATTTACCCGGTCGAGACTGTGTCACGACACCTTGAGTTCTTTCTTCATCCTTCAATCGGAGTCCATTGCAAAATTATAATTTACTTTTTCATAATTTGCAAAAGCTCGAATACCTTCTGTTTATTATGTATCGCCGTGCCACAACAATGACATAATAATTGACCTACTTTTGAACAATTGCGATGCCGACAAACTTATTGAAAATCGTGCAATTGTTTTTGCTACAATGTTCTTGCATGGCTATTCACGCACAGTGGTTCCGATTTTAGGTGGACAAAATTATTTTTGAGTAATTTGTATCCTCTTGATACTTGATAATTACAATTATGATATTTATATTTTGTTATGATGGAATTGAACATAAAAATTATAACAAACGGATGTTTTTCTTATATTTCTATATTTCTGACTTATAGAAGGTAAAGTCTGTGAATATAAGAAAATAACTTTAATATGATTACTTTTTTAAAAAATTATAATTAAATATAAATATAATTTAAATATAATAATTTGTCACTAAGTAGCTAATTTTTCTTCGACATTGTTAAGTAATTCATATAGATAATATATACAAATATAAAAATTGCAGCTTGAGTATGCTCGAGTCAAAGTACAGGCTTACTTTATTTATTCATTCATAAAAAAACGCTTTTGATTATGGTTCATTTTATTATTTACATCCTCCTTTTAGTTTTAAACTAAAACGAGAAAATGTGGTATTAGTTACAATAAATATTAGTTTCATATGTACTTACTTTCCATTTTTCAATGCACAACACAAAAATTAGTGAAATCAGTTATTAACATATACCGCAGTTTCGGAACATTCAACTAGTCGTTAATAGATAAAAAATAGAAATAATGAGATATAATTGTTAGAATTATTTAGTTCAGTATGTCTAATAATATATTTTCTCAATTAAATATGTTTTTCACTAATTGAGAAAAATGATTTCTGTTCACCTAAAATCGAAACATTTACCACTGTGTGACGGTGTTATACGCAAGAATGAACATTAGTAATATATAATATATAATATAATGTATAATATATAATATATAATATAATATATAATATATAATACATAAATTATAGTAATTATAGTAGAAATAAGTATCACGACGCGGTATTATCGAAGCAGAATTTTTATCTGCAAACGCAACGTGCAAAAAGACCTTCCGACCGCATCGCTTTTATTTCCTGTCGATTTTTATTCGAGCACATTTTTCATTTAATACGATACACTCGCGAGCGGTGTAAATCCATCGAGTTCAAAGAATAATAACGACGTTATCGCACGCGACTCCTTTTTTTCGCAAGGGATCACGGTCTCTCGAAAATTTCAATCTGCCCCCGGCTAAAAGAAAAAGACTGCACGCGGAAGGTAATTCGATTCAATTAAAATCTCGCGCGCGTTTAGAAACAGGCGGCTGCGTTTTCGTTTGAAAATCAAAGAAAAAATCTGTCGCTCGCCGAAATCCAATTGAATCCAATCCGATATATTGTGCGCGCCCCGGAATCGCAGCTGCACCGAAGATTAAATTCGCCGGGCGACAAAATGGCGGGCGGCACGGAGAAATTGGCGTAATTAACCTACTCTAGTCTGTAAATGAAAAATTATTCCGCGCTAATGCGAGGAGAGACTCTCCACGAAATGGAACTTAATGTATTCAGTGAAACAAAAAAAATCAATGGCTCCCCACGAAATGGCACCTTACAACATTCAATTGCTTCGGTGAAAATGAATGAGATAAAAATGGCTCCCTGCAAATCACCATGAATTTTCGATTAGACTCGATTCCGCGTCACTCGAACCGCTGATTAACGAATGTCTGAAGAGATACGAGATCGCGAAGTGTGTTTTCGCGTGCGAAGATTCACGTTTTAGGACACAGGAGCACTATTCCAGATTCTATCGCGATTCCAACCGCAATTAAGTATCTTCGAGACGACGGATGCTCCTCGCGGTCCGAACAATCACTGTACTCGCGTGGCTGGTCGAATTCGCACGCGAAAATTCACCGTTCACCATAATGGCGGCCACAGAGAAATAATTTCCTCGGCGCCGCTATTCCTTTTTTTTCTCTTTAGTACGCGATTTAGCCTGGCAATTATGTTTTTTTCAATGGCAGGCGTTGCAGCTGAAGCGTGGAAGCGCTCTCTCGCCGCGCCGAAGAAAGCTGCACCGATGCAACCTGCACGCAGCTTGTCCCGCATTCTTGCCGTATTGTGTTCTTAAGCAACGTTTTCGAAACATGCACTATGCATTATGCCTTCAACAAAATGTCTTATGTATTCGTATATTAATTGGCCAATATGTATAATTAGTTTAAAATAGAGCGGAAGGGAGGGAACAGAACTATCCAAGCGAAATTTAATGAATTGTTCTTCGCTGTAATGCTGGCATGCAACGGAGACGTTCTATAATAACAATTCTTAATGTACAATACCGCGCCGACGAGGCATTGTTTGTGTTAATAATGAGAGTACCAGGCATACTCGCGAGCGAACTGCCATCTCTTCAACGAGGAGGAAATCAAAATGGCGTTGGAGAACAACTTGATAGGTCTTACAATTTATATAAGCCTTCCCAAAACAATGAAAATTATTCGAGATTCGAATAGCAGCGTTTGTCGGCTGTTATGTTAACCGTCGAGCGTCGTTCGCGCCGACTTTTTCTACCCTGTTTAGAGTCAAACGCCGATCATCCGTTACCGTCGAGCGAGGACGCTAAGTCTGTGTCCGCGCCCGTGACATACAAATACTTGGATAAACTGTTGTCTCCCAGAAATCACCCGACCGAGTCTTAACCAATCATATGTAACCACGCCGTAAATGCGAAGAATATTTAAGGATTTTTCCTTGTCGGACCGTCTCTCTTGCCTCAGTTCTCATCACGATTTCAAACGTTCTCCTTCGTGGTTTAAAGTTGGTCGCGTACGCTGTAATTATCAACCATTGTCTAACGTTCACTTTGCTTGTGACAATCATTGCGCTTTGTTTGTTACAATTTCATTCGACATTTATTTTCGATTCGCCGACGATTCTTATCTTTCGCGTCGCGATACGCTCGTCTGCTCGCGTCAAGATTTCTGAAGAACGCGTTGAAGATCTCCGTCCGCGGCGGCCCTCGTTAAGGTGACGCTCAAGATCTCCGTCGCGAACGAAAGCAGAATCCCGAGCGCGCAAGATCTCCGTTCGGTCGCTTCGTCGGCGATCGTATAATACCGCCAAGATTGAATAAAGTGCAGTGTGAACAAAGTTGAAAATCTCTCTTTCCCGATTGCTCACTACTATCTCGCTCCTTCCTTTCCTCGCGCGCTCAATTCTGAGCGGTCCCGGCCTCAGGCGTTTCCGTCCTCAGGTCGACGCCGAACAAAAATATTGAAATAAAAAAATTCACACAATTCTCAAACAATTACTAATCAAATATTCCATGAACCATTCTGTCTTTAATACAAAAATTGCACAAATCCTTCTTCAATATAATCGACGAAGAAGGAAACTCGTACATAATAAACTCTTCTTCTCTAAAGAAATATTTACAGTGTCCACAGTAGCAACTTTAATCGTCTATAAATCTCGCGGTGCGTTAAAAATCGCGGCAGAACGATGTTCGCGAACGAGAGTAATCGGCGGGCGACGAATAAACGAGCCTTTAAGACTGTCATAAGGACGTTCTTTCGCCAGTGTTATCGTCCTGACAGCGTGGTACGCTCGCCGCATAGAAATCGTCGGAAGAATGCGCGTCGTCGCCGATTTAAAAGCGCATCGCGTCCGTGATAGGTGGAAAAAAATGTTGTTCGAGGTATTCACTCATTCGACGCATGCGATTGCGATAACGTAACTCGCAATGCGGCCGTTGAATCATACGCGCCAGTTACGTGTGTATTTTAATCGGAAATGCATTGTCTGCGATAGAACCACCGCGTATAATTGTTCAACACTGTGTCGCCGCGTATACTCGCGAAATTTCTGCCTGAAAATTTTGCGGGAAAGCCGCGATATTAACACATTGATTCCTGGTCAACAACCGCCTCAAAATTTTCCATGCGGTCGCGGCAATATTTAATTAAACCGCACGATCGCCGAAGTAATTATGGCGTATTTTCATGCAAAATAAAAATGATTAGAGTTAAACATTAATTTAGTAAATTGAAAAAATAACTGGACTAGAATTTTTATGAAAAACAAAAAATTTTTTCGAGTGAAATAGAAAGTTACTTTCTTTTTTAATATCTTTAATAGGCTAAAAATAATAGAATAGCATTTTTAACTTCTTCTAACATTTTTGTCACAAATGCATAAAGTTTATAACTGTAATTTTAACTCCTTTAAGCGTTTTCATTGTTTGGTATTATAAATAAATGATCATAAATGTATAACTCCCATCATAGTCTAACTACTTGGAGTTTGGGTTTCGTTTCTGCAGGTTCTTGTAAAATTCATGGAATTTTGGATCCTGGATAGGAGGAATGGTGTCACCCAATTAAGGCTGGCAGGACAGTGAATGTGTTAAACGCAACGCCGACCAGAAACCTAATTTGTCGTATGTACGATGCGCTCCAGACAAGTTTCACTCGGCCACCGACAGAATTATCCGGCGAACAATTTTTTCCCGAGCAGGAATCTATTGCACGATCGAATTTTATGGCACGACGTTGACGAAGCACAACGCAAAATAATTACTATGAATTGTATTTTACGTTTTCGAGAGCCTACGAGTAGGAAAGATTGGTTGATTTCTACGAGTAGGAAAGATTGATTTCTCGTTCGGTGTGCGTCAGAAAAATCCCGTTGAATAAATCGCGAAAAGTAATATTGCACAGCATGTTCGTGTATAATAAAACGCAGTGTCATGTAATATTAACGAACCACAAGGTGAAGTGACGTTACATGTGTATCTTATTGTTCCAGAAAGCCGTTGGCAAGAAAAATTATTCACCGCATTCGTATTCGAGGCGCAAAACAAAAATTACAAAATAAACGGTGAAAGATAACGTTACGAAGCGACACGTTTGCACAACACAATGTAGAGTCATGTAATATTGATGAGCAACAAGATGGGCTCTCTAATATTGCGACTAAATTGCAGAAGTTTCTGCAAAACCACGCAAATGGAAATTAAGTAGAACCTTCTGCTGCTCGAGAATTGCAAACTAATTTGAGTTCTGCGAATTTTGACGAACCACTTTATGCTTTGTAATCTTCTGTGAATTACTGTGAAATAACCCAGGGTTAAAAAGCAAAAGAAATTTTTTTAAGTGTTTTCAGTGCAACGATTTTCATGTGAACGATACCTCGAAATGTCGCTGTTTACCAACCGAGAAACTCGCTAAACTGATTTGGCGAGCGCGCCGTCGCAGATTCCAACGCTTTGTCGCGAAAACGGTCCCTTCGCAGGCTTCTCTTAACAAGTTCGAAGCGACGACAAATGTTCCCGGGTCGCTATTCAACTGGGACGAGTAGACGCGTGACACTGACGCGCTATCCCGGCTGGCATTGTTGTCCTTCCAGTGCGGGAACCGGAAACGACGTACTTGAGAACGTATGGTCATCCTTGTGATAAAACCGCAGAACTTTCGAGGGAATCGAGACAGACTCATGAAACTTTGCTTAAATCGAAGACGAAATATTACTGAACAACCAAAAAATAAGTAGAAAAAATATTTATTCAAGCTGGTTTGTCTTGAAAAATTGAATATTTCTGACTGAGGTCACCTTTAACGAATATAATCGCAGAACTTTCGATTGAATCGGGTTTGCGATGAAACCTTGCTGAAATCGAAGCTGAAATAATGCAGAATAATGAAAACATAAGCAAACAAAATTACGTTGAAGTTTCGGCCCGGAAAACATTTATTGAAGGTGACCTTTCTCAAGAAAGTTTCTCCTAACAAATGGAAACTTTTTGAAGGAAGGTCTACCTTAATAAATATTTTCATTCAAGAAACTTGTTCATCCACTTTATTTACTCGTTGTTCCGCAACATTACCGGACGTTCTGCGATGTTGTAATAAAAATGACGAAAGGACCTCGCTCTGCATCATTGTGAAATCTGGAAAAGTTTGCTCGCGGACTTTGCACATTTGTTGATAACGATATCTGCGATTTTATTGTACACGCTGCTTGTCAGTTTCTCACATAATTTTTCTCGCCAGCATGATGATTAGAATAATCACTCTAATTAGCTAGCCGAGTGCGGCTTCTATTCAATTACAATGAAGATGTACCGGACCAATTTAAAGAAGTTTTTCAGTATACTGTTTTCTGTATCCTGTTTTCTCCCTGTAAGAATGATCGAGAGTAGAAAAATTAATATTTCTGATTAACTTCTAATTAACTCGAAAAATATAATTTTGGATCGATTTAAATAGATAATATTAATGTTTCAACGAGTCGGTTTGAATTTTTCAGGTTTTCGTCGAGGGGCACATGAGTGAGATGACGTAATAGGCAAACGAAAAGAAGAAAAATTGATAATAAATGGCTAAAGATTTGTGTGATTCGTGTTCGAATTCTCAATAGTGTCGAGTGCAGGCAGGAAATAAAGCAAATTCATCGTGACATGCAAGTTTCGAGCCTATTTCAGTATGACCGATCGATGACGTCCGTGAAATCGACGAAAAAACGATCTAATTAATCGCGGAGAGACTTTATTTGCCACGAAGATCGTTTGTGAAAACGAAAAATGTAGAAACGATTAGCATATAGTATTTAAATTGATCGAGAGTGACACCGAGAACTTACGGTGCACGATGGAGGATCCAGAATGTGATGATCTTCGATCGGGAAGATTCGTGAACCGATGATGGACGACGCGCAGCTTCAAATTCGCATAGTGTCCAGAGATCCGTCGCGGATTAACTGCGTTGTTAACCGCGATCATTAGAATTGTAAAACAGCAGTTGCGAGAGCGTGCAAATGTTTACGCACGCGTTTATTTGTTGCTAAATTTGCGGCAAACAGCGAAACTTCCTTCTTTTTCAAGTGCTCGTTTACATAATCACTTACGTCAAGATCTCGCATTTCACTTCTCAAGATCTTCGCAGTTCCGGCTCGCTTCCCCGTTTTTAAGATACATACTAATTGTTCGTCGAGAGTTTACGCTGACGGAAAGTCCCACTTTTCGGATTTTAAAATAATTTATTTCCTCGTCACTTCAAAATTATTTATCTAGGTATCTCTGTGCTTTTCTTAAACTCGGAGAGAACAAAATTAATTAGTTTATGCATTCCAATAATAGTGTTTCACACACTGTACGTGCCGGATTAGAATACAAAATAACCTAACGATCTAGAAACACTTTTTAGATAAACCAGAGAACCACAATTACTTTTTACCACAATTGTTCTCGCGCGTTAGATTATTCATTCTTCACCTGTTATCACTGTTGCTGCCATTAAAACTCATCATTTTGCTCGGAGATAATTGAACAAATATTAAATGCGGGCTGTTGATTGCTTCCCCACGGTCACGATGCGGTCATTACGCGCGCATAAGTGCTCGATAATACATACAAATATGTGTTACCCGGAACAGTTTTTACCTATTTTTGTAAATCGTAGTTCTTGCAGTGTTCGTGACGGGCAGTACTGTGTTACAATTTAAATATGTTCTTCTAATTTTCCATATGTGATCGGCGGACACTTGTTTATCTAACTCAGCTATTCACTGACAAAAATCTACTTGCTCGACGACTTGGATATCGAATGAATAAAATTCACATTAATTACAATTGGCGCTATTATTTAATCTCGATTCATGCATATTGGACCGGGAATAAAGAATCGGCGAACGAGGCGAACGAGGCGCAAGAGGGAAATTACGAGATTTTGGTCGAAGGCTCGCGATCAATCGACATATTTTCCTTGTCGCGACAGTTCGAGGGAAGGACGATCGATCACGGGAGGGTCTTGGCGAAAAAGGATCAAGGACGCGATTGAAAATAGTAATTAGCCGCGGAGAAGCGCAACGTAAACTTTTTTAATTGCACAACTTTCCCGCTCGTGTTTGTTCGCCACTTGACGGCCGCTCCCGTGTCTTAATCCAGACTAAAAAATAACAAAACAGTTTCTCGCAGGGCCCTGCTGCAGAACAATGGAAAATACATTCCATTCTCATCGTTCGAGACTTTCACAAAATAGAGTTTGCTAATTTAAACCAATTTTACATATTTCTTTACCGAGAACATACCGTATTTGATAAAACCTTTTAACGATGTAAATGACGAGTTATCAGCGCGGTGTCTTAATCAAGATGGCGGCACAGTACATGCTTCGATACAGATTTAAATAGATACAGAAATAAGTAGATTGCGCAATTGTGAGCGAGCTTTTTGCAAGTGTTCTGCGAAATTCCGCGAAATATATTAAACATATTTAATAATATATTTTCTGAAATATATCTATTTCTACGCGGGATGTTTTTGTTTGTTTTTCGGATCATTAATTGTTCCGCAAATTTGTCATATAATCACAAAAGTGTTCCCCCGACTTCAAAAAGGTTAAGAACCACTGGTGTATCGAAATAACATAAATTAGCAATTCGCGTTCGATAACATGTTTACATTTGAAGCGTATCAAAACCGTATCCAGTACATCGACGCTTTTTTCCCCCGACGTCCTCCATCTTGAATACATATCGAACCTAACGTAATCTATCAGGAAACGCGAGCGGAATGGATGCGGTTCGAAGATAATCAATCATCAGCACGGCTAATTATTGCATCATAAATATTAATGCGATTGTGTTTTGTGATCGTGTTTGTCTCTAGGTCGGAATTAGCATTGTAAATGGCAACAAAGTAAAAATGGCAGTTCACTTTTAGTATAAACTTGTTGAACCAATGATTGATCAAATACAAATATCAAATGTACACTATATCCAACAATATTTACACCATTATTTGATAAAAATTTTCTCACAGGACGCGTTGTTAGAAACAAATACCAAAATCAAAAGGACTACCAAAATCATGAAGAACGATTGCGTAAGCCGGTGTTGTCACCGTCGAAACCCATGAAAACGCAAGCTTTCTTATCGACGTATCAGCCGTTTAGCGAGTTTTATCGAGCAAGCTCTTGTGTTATGACACCAGCCGTTCTCAAAGGTCGAATTCTTTCGCCATCGACGACCTCGAATGTGCATGAGCTGCTGGGAGGGAGGGGTCTAAGCTCGAGGTGAACCTGTCCCATGATCAGGGTCATTCGTATTCTTCTTTTCGAGACGTCAGTGCCATCGGAGCCACCGCAGCGATTTCGAAACCGTGCGCAATGGCCGCCGGCGATCTTGTTGACGCGCGAATAAATTTGCAGCGATCCCGATGTGCGAGGGCGTCGACCTCGCCCAATATTCATGAACACGTCCATTTTATCTATTTAACTTTTTCTTTGGTATTCACGTCTCTTTCTACTTTCAAATTGTGCACATAATTGTTCGCGCGGTGCATACATTTCCGTAAATAATCTTACATAATCAGAGCAAAGGAATGTCTTCGGTTAACCAAAAGTCAAATTAAAAATCAAATAACGATACCAGCAATGTTCGTTAAAATAATAATTAAAAAATTAAGTTAACACTAAATTACCACCACCGGTCAAACCGGTTCCAGATTTTTTATTTTACAATTATTGAAATAATAAAAATGATTTCATAAGAAATGGTTGTATACATATCTTTAGTATGGCATGTATTACAATAGGGACCGCACAAAGTCTAAATAAAATCAATCTTGTCATTTTTATAAGAGAACATGTACCAGTTACTTTTAAGGCTCTGTAGGTTTAGTGTTAAAATAGTAATTTTAGTACTATCTCGTTCTGCAATTTTATGCGCAGTGTAAACGAAGATCCGCAATGCATTCGAATAAAAATGCACAATCTGGCCGGATCGGAAAGTCGAGCCTTGGAGTCCAGGTCGGAAAGAACGACGGGAATTAGGTGGAATCGTTGGGCAGATCGCCGGTTAAGGACGAGCCCGTAAAAAGTCGAGATAAACAGCGAGTGTATTTCTGCTGGTAGAGGATTTCGGCCGCCGTTGGTGCAATTAGCGTTTACGATAAGGGCGGGCCCGTGCGGGATTAACTTTGCCGGTGAAAATATGTTATCGAGCTGTTACGAGGGCGCATCGACCCGCTGTCACAATTGGCAATCGACCAAGAGCGAGAGACAAACCTTCTGTCGTAGGAAAAAGGGTGCAACGGGCTGGATCGAGCTGCTCCAGGCCATCGGTGCACTCTTTAGGCGTTGCAGCCGCGGTTGCAACGCGTGCCGACACAGCCGATCCGCGTTCCTCGATCCGATCGCACCCCGGTGATCGCCGCTCGATGACATTCGAGCTATTCGACGTCGCAACAGGCGGCCTTTGTTGAATTATTCGCGGGACAACGACTGACATACTCTCCTTCTCTCTCTCTACTCCATCGCTGACACGGCTCGTCTCGCTGTCTACTTCGCTGCTTTATCGCGACGACTCCAAACGGAATCGCGAAGCAGGCTTAACGAGATTGATGCGAATTATTCATTCCTCGAGCGACGAGAGACATCTTGTCAGAAGCGATGGGGAGATGATCTTGGTCGGTGATGTTATTCACAGTGATATTCAGTAATTTTTCAGTAGATCCATAGCGCCGGTTACCGACGACCACCGTTCAGCTTGTTAACACTAGGTTTACGGGACCCGTCAAAATGACGGCTTCTAATATTCTTAATGTGCGATTATTGAGATTGTAAAGATGTTTCCCTGAGGAATTATTTACTAAATTTATTTATTTTGGAATACATTATTGGAGAAATGGCCAAAAATTTGGATAGACACATTCTTGTTATGTTTATACAATAATGTGAAATAGTTATTTCTAGAGCTCTGTAAACCTAGTGTTAAATATAAACAGATTTAATAAGGTAAAAAATATTTTTTGGAAAATGACAGCAATCTTCAATGACGCCTCAGAGTCGGGAGTGCGAAGGGTCAACATCTTGAAACATCTTTCGAGAATGGGAAATATACCACATACGGGAAACGACGCTGTATTTTCAGCAAGATTTTCAGTCCCGGAGCGAAGGCGAGAGATAAAAATCATTGTTTACTATTCTGTCGAAGCGAATAAAGAGCCTGTTCTTCGTATTTTACAGGAAAAATCGTTTCTTCTTGGGCGAATACGTTTCCAGACGCTGACGCAATGTTACGTCTTTTCGTGCGAGTCGTACTTGCCTGTCAGTGACGTAATGTTACGACATTCTATAAGTTGGCAGAACGAACGGCAAACGAGTTTAGAAATCTAGCTCGGAAGCGTGCCGTGTGTTACTGGCAGTCTTCACTTCGTAGATTTGAAGTTAACAAGCTCTCTTTACCGATGTATTGATGCAAATTGAATTAGACTAGATTAATCAAGTTGATGGAGAAGGACTGTCGGATAGTAGTCGGTGTGTCAGAGTGAAAACTAATTCGGTTCGACAGGCGACTCTCGTTGCCACGAGAGCGAGGAAAACGACCGGTGAAAGCGTGAAGCCTTCCACTTTATTAATCGCGAAACGAGATCTTGAATGAAAGCAACCAACTAACTATTCCCCTGCGTGGAACGTCACTTGACTTTCATTCGCTCATTGCATAAGCAGTGTACGCAGCTCGTTATCCGCGTGCACGCAATGACACCTTTCAACGAGACTACTAACACCTGTTCGGGTCACTTGACGAGACGAATTGCTGCATTTTAATCGGATCCTCTTCGATGCTTTAGAATCCACGCAATCAATTACATAGCAACGAGTTCAGTGCAAATTTTTCACATACTCATAAATCACATACCTCAACTTTTCGATTGCCAGATCGTTAAACTCGAGGTAAATAAGATAAAATCATTTCTCTAATTCTAATTATCATTACCATATCGAATATGTGTGTGAAACAATAAAAGCATTTAAATAACTTAAAAATAACCCTATGAAATTACTAAGGAAGAAATACATGTTTTATGTATTTCACATAAAAATCCTCAGTCTACTTTTATAAATTGTATCTATGGAATTATACTATTTATAATATTGTATTGGGTTGGCAAGAAAGTAATTTCGGTATTTTAAGATGAAACAGAGCCCAATTTTTTTATCCAAGCAATGAACTTTAATGAATAAGATATCCTCTCCTTTGTTCGATGATCTTTTGCAAAAAAGGAATAAACAAGAAAATATTTTACTGATTAAAGTTCATCGCTTGAATAAAGAAATTCGGTTTTATTTCACCTCAAAATACCGAAATTACTTTCTTGCCAACCCAATATCTATACAATTTACAAAATTAGACTGAGGATTTTTATGGAAAATACAAATTGAATTAATTCCAAGGAGCTACATAAACATTTTTTTCTCAGTAATTTCATAAGGTTATTTTTAAGTTATTTAAATGTTTTTACTGTTTCACACACACATTCACTATGGTCATTCTTATCACAAATGCATAAAATCCGGCGTCTACTGATCAGGATCGAACCTTGAGGAGGGACGGAAGCCATCTTGTCGAACAGAATACGTTCTATTCGTCAATAGAACCTGTCTGTTTCTAAAATTAACCATTTCTCGCGTCCTCAAGCAGGGAAAGGTTCGAGAAATTCCCACGTTGCGCAACGTCGTCGTTTCGATGCAGATTTCCATACGGAATATAGCCGGATGCGGGACACCGGTTTCGTAACCGTCTCGACCCCCTGCGCCGTTTCCGCCCCCCTATAATAATAATCATTCCGTGTCCTCTGTTTACAGGGCGCGGACTAACGATCGTTGGAACAAGGTTCTGCCAGGAACGCGAAGCTTTCTCGGTCCGCCATCGATCGCTGGCTCCGTGGACAACTGGAAGTCGACCAAACGACTGTACAAGTCCCTGTAACCCCTTTTCATCCTTCTTTCACCCCTATTTTACCTCTCTTTTACCCCCATTCACCCTTACTTTATCTCACTTTTACCCCACTTTTAACCCTCTTTTATTTTTCTTTCACCCATCGTTTATTGCCCCTTCCACCACTATTTTGCAACTGCACTTATTTTACCCCCATTCTACTCTTTCTTTACCCACGCCGTGTTGCAAACAAATTTTCGAAAAAATTAATCGATCATCCCTGTATACATGATCGTCTCTTCTTTGGAAGAGGCGCAAAGAAAAATGGGTGCAACGTTTTAGGGCACGAATGGGGTACGAGCGGTGGTCAGAGGGCTGGCAGAATAGTCGTTTAAATTTGGCAATTGGCTAATTAGGTCACCCGTAATGGGCCGACCAGCTGAGATAAAGCGCCGGCAAGTTGGACAAGGGAATCTACCGAGCTTTGAGGAAGAACGATGTTTCTGAGGAACGAAGATCGTTTTTGTTGGACCGCGTAGTACCGCCATTTTGTCGGGCGTGTTCAAGAGATACACTGTCGTATCTCTTTTCGAGAGGAATCTACATATTCGGGAATATCTATTCACCTGCTACATCCGACAGAATCTCTACAAAAATTGTTATTTCACACGATAATTGTCCGCGATGAACGTTAACCGGGGAGCCGGATCCGATCGTCCATTGAAAGAAAGCGTCCGCTTGAAATTTTCCGCGTCGGCTCGGCGCGTTAATTACGCCGGCGTGTTAATTGAGACCGGTGTAATTTCAGAAATGACCCGGGCACCTCGTTTCGGACCTCGAAACGGAAACGAGAACACAGAGAGAAAAGAGGCAAAAAATGGGGGAATAAAGGCGTGGGACTTACAATGGTCGAGAAGAAAAGGCGATGAGAAGGCAACGCGAGAGGAAAAAAGAGAAAACCGGAGAACAGACGAATAAAGCGAGAGAGAGAGAGAGAGAATAGGGAGAACAAAGGAGAGGAGAGAAGCTTCATTCTAAACTCTCGCGACTATGGAGAGAACGGGATTCGTTACGTTGTGACTTTGATTGGGCTTTAAGATAAGAGAGGAACTTGATTTCGCAGGCGACGACGGAGAAAGGGACGTGAAATGTTTGCCAGATAAATTACCAAGCATTATCATCATGGAAGAACGCGCGCACAGACCCGAGAGAGACTCCCGGTTCGTTATCGAGTTTTTCCTCTGCAGGGAGTACCCCGGGGAGAAAAAAAGAAAGAATTTCCGCCGAGGGACTGGGATAAGAAAGTTGACGTTGATAATTACGTTATTGTTGATCACGGTTTAATTCGCCAGAGAGAGGAAAACCGGCTTGGGAAAAAGGACGATGTGCAGGGACGATGTCCCTCGGCTTATCTTTCACCAGCTGGTTATCTTCGAGGACGATATTAAAATTAATATTAAATTCTCTAAAATTCGAAGAAAGCTCGAACTTCCAAAGCAGGGATATTTTTTTTTAATTTCCCGTCACGATTTTTTTTGTAAGCTATCAGTAGGTATCAAAGTATTGCACAATTAAACTAGCTCCTTCATTCATTCTTTAAAAATTCAATGATAAAAATTTACTGGTAAGAACTCGATGGTTAATGCCAACGAAATAATTCAGTAAATAACAGAAAATGATTAACATAAAAAAATTAATGAATGCTTTTGTTCAGCAACAAAAAAAGCGATTAAAAACTTTACCTCCACCCTATATAGGGACACACCCTGTAGATTTCCTGTCGGACATCGTATCACGTTGCGGAGTGTAAAAAGCCCGACTAATCCCCGACCCCGACGTCGATTATGGCAGCCGACAAGCGTCATAATCGTCGATTACACTTTCAAATCGGCGATTTCAATTTCCGATTGACGCGACACAAAAAAAGCAGGCAGAGACCTTGCAGGAGATTCGCGATTTACATGCAGCGCGTGCTTCCTCATCTCTCGAACTTCTTTCAGTCTTTCTTGCCTCTTCTTCCTGCAAACCTAATCGAGCCTTTAACCGTTCGTCCTCGTCGCCACGTGCTAGTAACGCGACGATACTTCTTGTAATTAGAAAAAAAAGACGGAAAAACGTATTTGTGAAATGAATTAGCGCCGTGTTCTTGGAGTTTATATACGTTCTTGTCTGTGAGTACTTGGACACCTGGCTAATTCATGCAAATTGCGCGCTTATGCCACGACAATATTACTGTCTCTCTGTGAAAATAATGTTTATGGAACATTGTAATTGTCAGGGATTAAATAGAGTGTCCCGGAGAAAAAGCAGATCCATGTTCAGTCCATGTTTATTTATGGTATAATAAAAATTAAATAAGAGTTACAGCCTGAAGCAATTCAGTGAACCACTTTTCATACTCAGCACCGTGTTTAAACTATAATAATTGTGTTCGTGTAGCATTTTCTGAACGGTTGTAACCAATAGCAATTTTATCAAAATTTCCGCTACCCTTGGCCTAGTGAACTAATTCTTCGAACATTAAAGACAGAACTCAAGTTGTTCATTTGAAACTAATTATTCTCTGTTAACGTTGTGAACTAGTTTCAGATTTTACAATTTTATTTTACCATTTTAGAATTATTGGAATTACAGAGATATTTTTATAGAAAATGATTGAATCTATCGAATAAAAATTTTGTAGAATATAAAGAAATTCGCAATTGCAAAAACTTCGGATGGTTTAGTGTTGTGAAGAGTGTCCGAATTTCAATGGGAGTGTCCGAATGCTTATGGCCGTTGTATGCACGTTCTAATGGGAATTGATACCGCAGAGAAACCAATTTTCCTTGTCGACATTTTCGTAATTCATACGGATAGCGCAATAAGGATTCTACGGAGTAGGAAGCTGAGACGGAATTTACGGTTCCATCTGGTCGCGGAAGAAGAAACAAACGGTGTAACACGAACAGTTAATTTCTCAAGTGGCTCGAGTCGCTCGATCGACGCTCACTTCGCGAACGTTAAATCCAGGAAATACACTAGAGGATTTCTTGCGCGAGTCGAGTATCTTGTCGCCGATCTTGATATGCTCGATCTTGGGAATTCGAGATCGATCTGTATGCCGGAATAAATTTATACGAGCCATCGTTTCTATGACAATTGCTTGAAAGTATTTTTCATCATTTTTGTACCTTAAGTGGTGAATTAAAATCTAAATGAAATACTACATTTTTAACAAATTACGATCTGGCTGTAATAATCGTGTCATTCGAGATTTCGTCATTTCTATTACAAGATTTGTTGATTAATTTTTGTGACAATATTTGGAAATATTTTTCGTCATTTTTGTACTTTAATTGGCGAGATGCAGTCTTCCAGATTGTATACTAAATTTTTAATTTTTAAATTCATTCCAGATTTCATCAATTATGTTACAATATTTGTTGATTCATTTTTGTGACACTGATTGGAAATATTTTGAATCACTTTAAATCTTGATTAGTGGAGGAACGTTCCGTCAGATCGTGCAATAATCATTATGCTAATATGTTGTTCAATCAAGTTGATGGCAAATTGCATTGGATGAGTTGTTTTTGCGGAAGTGTCAACTTGTTGCTGTCTAGAGATAAAAAAGAGAAGATTGCAGAACTACTTCGCGAATCAAGAGATAATCGGTGCAATTAGTACGACGATTTATAATACAGGTTATAATAGCAGCGACTGTCAGGAAACAACATTAAAAAATGTTCAGATTTTGTGTTATAGAATGTACACGTTGATCGGACGACAGAACGAAATTGCTTCGTTTCGTTTCGTTTTTACTTTCACTTTTAGCCTCGACCTTCAATTTTTTATTAATTCGGCTTTTATTATTTGTATTTCGATATTTATAATTTCCACGTATCGCTAAAATGAATCGAGGTAACATACAAATATGTAATCGTATTTAAATGACCGTTTTTTATTCATTAATATTTAAAATGATTTATTCAGAGATCCATACTACTTTTTATACCTTTAATAGACCATGGTACGTTTTCAACGATTTTTTAAAGAATAATAGGATTATTCAAAGGATCACAATATTTTTAAAAAAATTTTTGGGAAAACGATACAATCCCTTAAATACTACAAACTTAGAGAATCATTGTAATGCGCGTATCCTTATGACGAAAAATTAAATTCGTATCTGAAATTTTTCAGATTTATGTTTTAATTATCTCAGACATTTGAAATATTTTTCTAAAACACTACATTTTTAACACATGACAGACCGGTGATTGTTGCATAATTTTGAAAAATCTGTGGTACATGGTTAAACACTTCTTAATGGAATCTACAATAGCAACAGCAATTTTCATTGTGAATTAACAAGTCACCCTTAATAATGTCATCTAATAGTTTCACAATTAAGATCGCAATGTAAAAGAAAATTTCTATGCTTTCTTTTTGTACACTTATTGAAACAAAATACTGTGTCGCTAAAGATAAAGTATAGACGAGCAAAAAGAAAAACGAAAAATATGAAGAAAGAAGAGAAGTAAGCAACCCTTTACTCACGTTCAGTGATCGACATGACGAATCCTCGATCCTCCAAGGCGTCACTCGCGATGGCAAAGCCGGGCTCGGCACAACAAATAGCGTTTCGATCACCCACTGAACGAGTTGTGACGACACTGATCGACGAGAACACGCCGGGAAATGGGAAATTCTGCGATCCACGACTTGAACAGATGACAGAGAGCGAGAGAGAGAGAGAGGAGAGGGTGGCGCGACGATCGGTTTTATAGGCGAGTTAGGCGAGTTAGGCGAGTTAGGCGAGTTAGGCTCGCCTGAGCGCCGCGACGTACGTCCGATCGACAAAACGGACGAAAATGCGAGGGGCCCGGGCCCCGGGGTCCGTTCTTATACGCGCGACAGGTTCACCTTCAGGGTCGAAAAGGCGAATCTGGTCGGTTTTCCATGAACGACCGGCTGGACTCTCCGCCGTGTCGTTGCGCGAGGCATTGTCTCCGAGCGGATCGCCCTCCCTAACCCGAGCAGGATCGCTCCGATTGCTGTCAAAACAGTCATCCGTCTCGGAAACAATTCGCTCAAGGTCCAATTAGAGTGTTTTCTCCACGGTCAAGGTCCCTCCTCTTCCTTACGTCAACGGAAAGTTCCATAGAAATTAACCGAGCATAATCCTCAATTCTTTCTCAGGACTTCTTTGTCCAATCTCACCGCAGTATCTTTGAGAATTTATTATGGAAAAACTATGCGAGATGGGTCTATAAAACTTTTTTTCACGCATTCAGGCATGTTTCAGCCTTTGATAAAAAAGGTTTTCTTTTTCACCTTTTCTCACGCGCGCAAAGATACCTGTAATAGGCGCCACTATTCCAACGACCGACTACATTGCAAAAAGTTTTACGGCTCCAGATGGTTAGTTTGGCTATAATAAAAGTCCGAGAGGGACCAATTTTTTATCGATAAAGTCGTAAAGCGCGACACTTCATGCAGGTTTGTGGTTTTATAGGCTAGCGCAAAGAGGTGTAATGTATCGTGATACTTTATTTGCCATGCGACTGGTAAACTGGAAATAGAATTTTATTAGATATTTTTTTAATTCTCCGTGTTGCAAGTGCATCGAGTTCTGCAGTCTTTTGCTACTTGACCACCTAACATTTCATAGGCGGCTATAAAATTAAATTCATATGTATTAGAAAAGAATAGAGGAGATAAATGTTTCCGCAGCGAGCATAAATCTCGTTGAACATGAAATTCATATGCGATAGGACGAGAGAGAAAAAAGAAGAGAGAATAGGGAATTAGAAAGTCTGCGGTGTGCAAAGGTGAAGTTCAGGGACTGTGCTGGGGACTCGAAACGAATTCATATTAAACAGTAAAACCCATAAGAAAAGAATTCGAGTCACCGACACTCTACAAAAACCGTGCGACAGATAATTAAAATCGTGATTAACACGGAATGAAATTTTTGAATTATCCAAGTACAATGTGCTTTAACCCTTAGTATTCGAATGGCGACTCTGAGGCGCCACTAAAAATTGCTGTAGCATTATTCAAAATATTGTTTAGATTATTAAATATATCGGTATCTAATGAATTACTAAACTAAAATAAAATTTAAAAAATCATAGGAATGAAAATATTCTAAATCGAAAGAAATGTTTAATTTTCGAGTTAAAATTTCTTCGAGTGCAAACGGCTAAAAGGGAATAAAATGAGTTGTCTCTACGTAAGTGAATGCAAAATTGTTTTAAATGGATCGCAGTGGCGGAGATATCATTTATTAATAAAAGCGCCGCGCTGACCGGGAAATATGCAGACAATTCCGCGAAATTCCTTCGCAAACCGCCGTGCATTTCTTTCCGTGAAGCATTTAGCATTTTTGGGAAACTCGTTCGTGGATTATTGATCGCTGCAACGTGCAAAATTTCCATCGCTCGGAGCTCGCTACCGCCTCGCCGAGTTTTCCATCGAGGAAAATCCACTGTTTTACAGAGATGACGCAGCCTGCACCATTTTTAACACTGTGTTTGCATAACTATTAACTCGATACTCCGTACAGGTGACGCACTCGGTAATAGTAGACGTGTCTCTCGGAAAAAACGAATGAATAAGTGATGAATGGACGAAGTTCAGAAAACAGAGATGCTCGATATTATCTTTCATCCTTGTCGAAATAAAAAACCGCATAGCAACGAGACGATTGCCTCATCGTCTCTGACCACTGGGCCCATTGTACTTGGACCCAGACTGAAACGCGATTGCTTCATTTTACTTCATTTTACTAAATATGAGGAAAATGTTTCCGAGCAGATTATATAAAGTCTACATTTTTATTATATGTATATCAATTGTCCGCCCAAAATGATGGCAGAGTGTAAGAGGATCGACGTTTCCTCGCGATTATGGTGCACAGGGTGTGTCAGAACGTGGAAAAAATATTTCCCGAGGAAGTGCCAAAAGACTCTCTCTCTTGTTTCCCGAAAAGCTGTTCGCTCTGATGGATGGGGTTCAAGTTAGGCGTGGGAAAGTTACCAGAAGAAGTCGTTTCGCTCGACACCGGCTGGAATTGGGATGTCCGATGATAGAGGGAAAGGGATTAGGCGAATCGAGTAGGGGGATGGTGAAGAGAGTCCGAATATGGTGGCTCGGGAAATTGATGTGGAGCGAGGGAGTCCGCCCGAAGACTTTTTCAAGAATTTTTCCGGTAAATGGAACGAGGAATTGGAGTATTATGTGGACCGTTTCGCTGACAAGTTACTTTTTGGGAAGAATGCACTTTGGCAGGGTTCTTCGCGATATCGTTGCGGTGGGAAGCCTAATTTTCATCGATTCGACAAGAAATCCTAGCCTGGTGTATAACAAATCTTCTGAGAGACTCCAAATTTTTCTATTTTCAGGCTGACCAGCCAAAAACCCGAAAAAATTTGCAAAGTATCAAATACACCCCGTCATACGAGTGATCTATATTAATAATTACTTTTTCTTGTAATTTTCGAACAATTTCATATCATAAAGATCGTATGAAAAATATAAAAAAATATGCAACTCGTGTAGTTTTGATTATTTTGACTCGAAAAAAATCACACATACCCCTAAGATAGCAATGAATATGTGTGCAAAATCTCAAAATAAATGGTTCAGTAGTTTCTCCGAAAAAAATTCATATGGATTCGTGTAAAAATGGCCTTGAAAACCAGAATAGCCCTTTAAGAAACGCAGTGATACCTTTCTGGAACGTCGCAGCCGCAGATTGAATGATCGAACAACGAGAGAGACTGTACTTTGCAGGAAACCGATTCGTAGCAGAGACTGCTTTCCTCTGGGCAAGCCGCGAAACTGCAGTCGCCGTTTACTGTCGACGCAGTCGGTACAATCGATCGAACAGCAGAACCATAATGGCGGCTGCCGGCTGATTGGCGCTGTAGTAGAACAAGCCGACATTGGTGACTTGCAATTAACCATTCGAACGAGCGAGTCGGCCGAAAAACGATCGACGGGAACTCGAACTGTTAAGAAGTCATTCGGAATAAATCGCTTTCGAAATTTCTGTTTTGAAACCGAACACCGCTTGTGGGACCGGAAATGGACAACCTCGAGACAGAGGCACGTGCAACAAGTCCAGCATGACTTCCGGAAGCGTCAGCTGTGCTGGTTCGTCGACTCAAAATACAATAGGGTCATCTGCATAAGGCCTTGTAGAACCAACATAATCACGGTTGGAATATTTTAAATTATCATAACATTTGGAAGACGGACGGTTTCGATGTAAGTATGATAATCTTTAGCTTCAACCTAGACGATTGTTGATGTTAATGTATTGCTAATGATGTTTTAATTGGATCTAAAATGGTAAGGGATTCTGTTGAACATTTTGTATTGGGTGTACAAATTAATTTGTTTCTCTCATAGTCTTGCAACTTTATTTTCGAGACCGATCTTTGACATGGAGACTCATTACTAGACTGTGGATATCTATGCTAGATAAAAGTTATACGCAGCAATGTTAGTCGACGATAATACAAAAATTTTGAGATATCCTTCGACGATTTTATATTTGATCTACTCATTCTTGTCATGAATGCATGCAATTCTATAATGAGTACTCACTTGTATGACGCATTGAATGCACAGAGAACGATGCGGATTATTTCAGAAAAAATATGTTAATTGTTTGTGAGTAATCGATAAGTCCATGAAGAAAGGTTAGTACGAATGAACTTGTACACCTGTTCGTAGTCCATTAATTAGAGGTCACTCCAAGATAACGATTTATGATCTCGATCTAGCTCTTTTTATCTCCTGTTTATTTCTCTCGATTACACCACAAGATTCGAGTCGATTCCTATGTAAACACGTCCGAACACTTTCAGATATAAGCAACAATTAGCTGCTCATTTTGTCGTTCTCCATAGATTGGTGATCACAAAAGCAATGACAATGAACGCGGCCTACATTCACCCATCCTTCACTCGTTTACCGGAAACCACTAAGGATCACTGCGTTCCTCACCAAGAAAATGCTAGATCGACGGACACAGTTTCTCTCTGGATCCCGAAGGATATCGACGGATCCACGCGCACCGGAAGCTGCAATACTCCACTCACCGTGGTTCTCCGACTGGCAGGCGAGATCGAGAGACGAAGTGGATTGAGTGATCGGTTGGGCAGGGGACGATCCGTGGACACACTGGTAACACGCGTCAAGCGAAAACGAATCGTCGCGCGCTAATGGATGATGCGTGAACCAGGACTCTATCCTCTATATAAACGCGCGTGGCCACCTGTAAGTTTGAGCTCTGACCTTCCCTCCTCTGATACGGTTACCCCCACCTCTCGGGTCGATGCTCATCGGGACACTGCGCGATCATTGCCGCCGCTGGCGATCCATCTGCGCTCGTGATTCGGGAACTGGAACTTGCCTATTCGGTATATTTTCAGGTAAACCAGAATCAATAACAATTCAGCCGACCGATTCTATCGTGTTGCTACAGATCCAAATCATCGAAAGTACATTTTCTTCTGATGGGTCATTTTCCTATTTATTAATTTATTCATAATTATCCAGAAGATCCAGCTTTTAGAAGATCAGAGAAATTAATGAACTGATGAATTCCATCGAGTTGTTATTGATCGAACATGACAAGAACAAATATTTTCCTGTGGAGGCTCTATTTATTAATTTATTTAGTTGTCCATGTATCGACATTGATCAATGTATGAATAGTTTCACACAGACAGCGATACTTTTATTACAGCCCTGCTATTCATCGATCCCGGAGCCCCTCCCAACAGGAGCGGGGGGTTGTTTGTTTATCGGAGGACGCGTCGACGAGCGGGTTACCGGTGTTTATAAATAAATCGACGGTGAACTTGGCGGTAAAACCGTGTGAGCCGGCCGGTGGTGCGTTAGGGTTGGTCAGGTGCACACCTCGGCTACCTCGGGTTGGAACGAGATTATGGAGAACGGTGAGTAGCCTGGCAAATTTATTCTTTTTTGGAGATGAAACGAGCCGGGAGTGAGCTCTATTCACTTGAGAATTTGGTGAATTGAATTTGAATTTTGTTTGGGGGTTGTGCGTGACGGAATCTCGTTTTTGTGGGTCGCTAGATATTATTTAATTCCCTTTGTGTTTGATCTCTCTCGGTTGGTGAAACTGTTTATTATGTATTTGGCAAATGTGTCAAGTGAATCTATTTTACCATGTTTTTTTTCTGAGAATATTGTGAAAGCCATTGACTTAAGAATTTGGTGAATCGAATTTGAATGTTGTACAAGAAAACTGTTTCTTATATGTTTTACCAACACATCTTCTCGCACGGGTCACTGGAAATGGTTATGCAGGTCCTCTTTGTGTCGCGTTTTCTCTAACAGTCTGAAGAAGTGTACACACCTTCTTCTACAGTGTCGTTAATGGCGTTTTTCTGAAGCTCGAATGCAAACACAATGCAGTTAACATTCCCGTCGACTGTTTCGTCGTGTTCGTTGCTGCTTCAAGGAATCCTGCCGCGCTGTGAAAATGCAAATGGTGTCACGAGGGCTCTCTGAAAATGCTTCAACAAACATAAAACATTTACAAATCGACTCTTGTGTGAATTAAATATTCTTCGTTTCATAAATTTCAAAGATAAGTCTGAAAAATCGAAAAAGTCCAAAAAGTTGTTGAACACAGTTGTTAGCATCGGCAGAATCCGAAGGCAGCGAATTAATTATCGCCCCTAACAATTGCGGCAACATTGACGTGCAACGCGGAGGTCTTCGGAGCAATTAGGAGTGGGTCGTGCATGTGTGTGAATTATTAGGGGATACTTGAAATTTTTTACTTGAAACATTTAACCTATAATTAGTCTCGGTAAAAGTGATAATTAAGACATTTTCTGTACGTGAATCGTAATCAAATATACATAAATGAATATTTCGCTTTTAATTAAAATATCTCGCCGACTGTTTCTTGCAAGCGGCATACATGTTCGCAAATAAAATTTTCTCGGATACGCGTTTTCTCGATCGCCGAGACCTGGAACGAAACATCATAAATCTCGCCGTAAAAATACGCGAAGGAATAAAGAACCGACGAAGGACATCCGCCTGACGTCCTTTGAACTGATTACCCGGGGTCACCATGTACCTCTTGGCCAGGTACGGATGGTGTCGGTGCAGGTACAGTTGCATTTACAATATTTATGTGTCCAGGCACTTCGCACTGTCTCATAAACGTTCTGGATTTCCACCGCTTCCCTGACATCCATTTTAATCAAGCTTTCAATTATCGAAACTTGCAAATACTCGTCGAGAAAAATGACAACTTGCTGAAGACATTGGCCAGTCTATTCTATTTATTCCAATGCCCATATAACATGAAAATCATTTATTAATAAATTATTTCCTCGGTTTCGAATCAAAATTTTTTCACACCGAATATTCTCCAAAAAATAATTATTTCTTGATGAAATAGAACGGCTTTAAAAGTTCGTAACTTTGATATTTTTGCGTTTAGAGTTCTCATACTAGATACTTTTCTACTTCATCCAGTTTTTCGTATCGGCGTGCATAAAATGCTGCGGTCTATTAGAAAAACAGTGCAACATTGGCTAAATATATGCTTCAATTGTAGCCTCAGGAAGAAATTACGTGAATCGAACATGGCGTCCGAGCTAGACTAAACGTTCAACTAAGCAGGGAACGCGCAATGTTTTGTAGCAGTGGTACATTTCCCACGAATATCTTTAGTAAACTTCGCCGGTGGAAGTTGACCAAATAGTTGTGACCCAAGAAAACTTCAGAACATCACGCACATCGAGCCAAGTAACTCGAGAACTTCATTTGTATTCGTTCCATGCGTCACTGAGAAACGGAAAGACAGGCGTTTTCTTGTTCCTGACGTATGAATGGCAGTTTCCGCTATGAGTCGAGGATGTTAGGCGTGCGTAATATTCGCAGAAATTGATTGAGCTAAAAATTATTCTAAGTACTAGAGTAACTAAACGACGATTAATATCTAATTGACACAGACCTACAAAACATACTTTTTACCACCACATAAAAAAGTTGTGAAATGCAACATTTTAGTATTTCATCTACAATTCCGATCAATTGCTATTTCTGAAAAAAAATTTTTCACATCCTGTAGTAAACTAATTGCTCTAGCTTCCCAAAAAAGTTCAAATCTTATAGTACAATATTAAAAAGGTTATCGTCTTTTTTAGAGCGTCCGAATATTAATTCGAGTAACTGTATGTATAAAGTAAATACAGGATCAGTCATAAAATGCAATAAATAACACTTTCGAAGAAAATTTGATTATTTATTTCATGATCACACTCATTTTTAAGTAGACTAAGAGCCATATATATTTTGTTCAACTCGTCATAAAAATTCATGCAATAGAGGGTTAAGATGGAAAACAAAAATGGATGAATACTGACTGATAATTTCTCGTGCTACTGCCGGGTACTTATACCATTAACACAGAAACTCAGGTGACCGAATCAATCCCAGTCAGATTAGCATATAGCCGTCGCTTTTCTGTCCTTCTCTATCGTAGAGCACCGGGTGAAAGTGAAATTGATTTTTTATCATTACATATTTATATAATCTCGCCGATCCCATGCTGATTACATCACGAGCGGCGCATATGGAATTGCACGATGATACTTTTTGCAACGACCTAATCCTCCTCGCCCGTCCCCCGTCGGCCGTTTAATGACAGTCGATCGCATAATCGGTCATGAACGACATCGCTTCCACCAGTCTCTCGCAGTCCTATAGAAAGGGAAATGGACGAAAATTTTTCTGAACTCCGAACCGCCGCGGCATAGACACCGACTGTGCACACGAACCGTGAGGCATTATACAGGAAGTAAGAGTTTCCCTTTCTTCGACCTGTAAAAGGTGATCGATGAACCGCCGTTCCCCTCCAGTCACCGTTTCGTTTGATAACGCGTTCGATGATCGCGCCAGCTCTGGTTTTCACTGTCGAGTTTCATTTGCGCGATGTGCTGCTTCGCCCTTTTCGCGTCGGAAGTCATTAATGGCAGTCCGGCTCGTGCTGGGACTACTAAACGTGACTGATTGGATACTGGATTGATTTGTAATGATGAGGAGATTGCATTCTGTCAGGTCTGGAACGATTTTATTTATAATATGTATTATATCATATATATATTAGCTCTCCATAATAAGAGACTGCAGATCTTATGCAAAATAAAAATTGTTTGCATAAATCAACATTGGAGCCAAATGGAAATGTCATTCTTTGTCGAATGATTTTAATCGGCTGAAACTAATACAGTGATATTTTAAAAATTCTTTTAATTGTCCCACCCGATTCTTTGTTTAATGATTTTAATCAGCTGACACCAATACATTGATATTCTAGAATTCTTTTTATTTTCCCACTGCTTTAAATTGCGCTTACTTATTTTTGCCATAAATACATACAAATCCGCGATCAAGGATTTCATTGAATACCAATTTCGCTGTTCTCCAAAAATATCGGTGAACTAAATAAAAATGCCATAGTCGAGTTATCAAGATAAAATTCGGCTTTGATTCGGGTATAAATGATTTTCGAGCATGAATTGAGTGTCGCCGACAATTTTCCCACAGAAAGCGGACCTTTCGAGGAGGAAGTCCGTCGGAGGACACCCAGGTGACTTCGCGTCCCGTTTCTCCGGCTCCAGGTGGGCGACAGACAACTCGCGTGACGTTATGGCGATTGTGGCGATTGTGCTACAGCGGCTCTGCAACTTTCTCGCTCGCAGATCTCTGTACGAACGCGGAAGGAGTCTGGAACCGGCCCAGTGGGTTCGAACGGTGGTCGCAGTGCACGCAGGATCGCGGTGCCGATTGGACCACCACTCGTCCTTGACGGTCTAATCGAAGAGGATCAGGGTGAGTACCCAAACAACATGATTTTTCTATGGTCCAAGAACCACTTTTAACCGCCCGCAGCTTCCGCTGCATCGTGATGCAGATGCAACTTGACTCTTCTCGGGTGTCCTTGTCTCCTTGACTATTATAAGCTCTTGTAAAAATCTGCGATTTTTTTAAAAATTTGTTTCCTTGTACAGCGCTCCTGTAGAAAAGTCTAACAATTTTTGTTTTCCTCGAATTTTGACTGGGGAATTAATCTGTAATTGTATTGATGGTTGTTTGTCCAAGAATTGTAGAATATGAAATAGAAATATAGAATTATTATTGTGAGTGCTAGAGTAGAAGAGCACACCTGCTGCAATTTTTATGCGTTGTTTTTTGAAAGCTCTTGTAAAAATCTGCGATTTCTTTGAAAATTTATTTCCTTGTAGAGCACTCCTGCAGAAAGGTCTAGCAATTTTTGATTTTCTCTAGAATTTTGACTAGGGAATTAATCTTTAATTGTATTGATGGTTGTTTGTCGAAGAATTGTAGCAAATGAAAGAGAAATATAGAATTATTATTGTGGGTGCTAGAGTAGAAGAGCACACCTGCTGCAATTCTTTTTTATGTGTTTTTTTTTTTGAAAGAGGGGAGCAAGAAAAAAATTTATTCTATTTATTCAAGAGAGAAATATTCCACGAATTAAATCTTGTGAACAGTGCTCCTGTGAATTGATGGACAATTCTCTCGGTAAGATGAAAAATCGATAAGACAGATCTCTGAATGTCGAATAGGAGCGGTTTTTGTCCCAGAGGCGGGTTAAAAATTCCCAAAAAAAAGAAGCCTGACGCGCCGCGACACACATTAATGCATATCATAAAACCGTCATCCGAGCGCGACATGAATAATCAATGATTTTCTTCGGGGTTTTCTTGCACGACCGTCCATCGATCAATTATATTACCCTTGCTGGAGGATAAAGTTGGCCGGTTTCAAAGAGACTGCGCGGCGATTTGAATTTCAAATCTTCCTCGGTGCGCGAGCGTTTTACAATCGATATTTTTCCCGATGCTGTATTGCCGCGATGCTGAAATTGAAACGGAATATTATTCTAGTGTTTATTGGTCCCGGCACTGTGTTCGAACAAAACGTCAATTAAAAATCGCTTCTTTTCCTTAACAATAGCTCTTGATATTTTAAGAATCAAAATAAGCACGGTGAGAACCGCGGGAAATGACCGAAAAATAATTTGCTAAAATCGGTAATTTTCGAATCGCGATTTTAATGTGTTTCCGATGGAATTTGCAATCGTTTTTTACACGAAATTAAAGTTGGAAGAGTGCACTTTGTGATAATGTAATTTAACATTTCCGGGCGTCGCGAAATCACGTCGCGATTGCGAAACGAACGAGTTACTAAAATCGGGAGGAAATCGGTAATTTTCAAATCTCATTCTCAATGTGTTCCCGACGGAATTTTTGAACGATCGAGATCTGAAAAAATAGTTGAGCTTCGCCGTGCCGATTTCAGAAATAGCGAGAGCTAAAAAGTAGAAACGCGGATGTAGACGAGGTAAAAGTAAAAGTGCAATTGAAGTGAAATTGTTGATGTCGGATAGGGCAGTAAAATAAATTTCGTGGGACGGCGATGTAAAAATTTTCGCGGTTTCAATAGTTGTAGTAAACCGATCGCAACAGGAGTCGCGAAACCGCGATCGAAACCGCCACGAAATGATGCTCGATGACTTGCCCGATGATTACCGGTTACGTCTTTAACTGGAACATGAGATGGAACAGCGTCGGTGTTGCGGCAACGCCTGCGACACAGAACAGGAAAAGCAGTAATCGGACGCTCTTATGCGTGTTGCATGTTGCGTCGACGAACGTAACAAAAGATTACTGCATGCGCGCAGTTAACGCACGAATTGCGTGTCCTTCGTGCGGCACACGACGCGATCGATCAGAAATTACGAAATCGAGCAAGCCCGGGGAACAATGGTTACGGTCGCTTCGGTTGTCGATACTGGTAATAACGGCGGAACGAAGAAGAAATTATTCATTTCGGGACGATCGCGGACCATGATTGCAAATTGCAATACGACGTTGCGTACACGATAATAATTAGGCTGCGGATCTTTATGCAAAACAATTTTCTACATCGATTGCGGAAAGACGGTGTCACAGAGACACGTGTTTCTTCTCTTAATGATTTCAACAAGTTGCAAATATTTTTAAAGTCGTCTGATATTTTCACTGTTTTATTTATTCCACCTACAATTTTCAACCCCTAACTCTTTCTTAAAACATCTCGGGGGATGTTTGAAGTTTATATTACTAAAGATTTCAAGTAAACTTTATGTAATAATATTTAAATTAAATATGAAGCAATTTCCAACGCCTTCTTTAGAAAAATCTTCCGAAAAATTGAAGACTATATTATAGCAACAGCATAGACAGTTAATTCATTAAAGAAGTGATTCTTAAAATTACTGAACTATAGAAGATTATTAAATAACAAATAGCTTAATAAATATTCTTCCTGGATACAATAAAATTATTAAATCTGAACAGTCCTCGCTGAAATTTTTTATCAGAATCTATTACTACTACACTTAACTATGTTCGATTGGTCCTAAAATCCTTCCCACTTTTTATGTAATGTTTCTATTACAACGTGTCGATCACAATGATCATCAGATTTAATGAACTCCTATTCAACACAACAGCAGTCAATAGATTCTTTTAAAAATGGCATACGAGAAGAAGAGACTCTTATGTTATGACTAGACTGCGGATCTTTATGCATTTATGGCTCTTGAAAATTTTCAAAAAATGGTAGAATATAAAATTCGTCAGAGTTTAGTACGGTTGTTATTTATTTCAAATCTACAAAGGCTACTGTCACTGAAAACAAGATTTCATTTAGTCCAAACTTTCTCAAAATTCGTCTAGAAAAATTGCAAATTGCATAAACATCCGCAGTCTAGTTATGACTATCAGAAGAGTATAAATTTAAATGTAACGATTGTTTCGCAACGACATCCGAATCGGGGCCAAATAGAATCGTCCTTGGACCACCGACGGGATTAATTACACTCTTGCAACTGCATTCTGCAGCCGCGAGAACCGATCCGAGGATGCATCAGGAGATTCTCACTTTTACTTTCTCCTTCTCTGGGGAGCACGTGTAACACAACGCGCCACCCACGACAAAAGTCGCGTACGACGCGGTCGTTAGCGAAAGCATCGAGCCGTGGATGCAACAGGATGACCATGACACATTTCGCAACGCGATGATGTCGTTGGTAACGCGTCCGCAAATGCGAATGCAGTTTCTGGATCGTTTCAACGCTCGGCGGCGACGCGCCTCCAATAACAAGCCACGATCGATCACCAAAAAACAATTCAACCAGAACGTGACCAATCGCGTACAAATTCTTCAAAAATTATATGAAATGTGGACAGTTACATTTTTGTTATTTTTATAAAGTAATGTGAAATAGTCTGTCTGTAATCACTGGACTGCAGATCTTTATGCATTTATGAGTTATGAAAATGTTTAAAAAAGGCTATAAGGAATATCAAACTCTCGATAGAATCCTGTACAATTTTCATTTGTTTTGAATCTACAAAGACTGTTTTCACACATTAAAAATAAGATTTCATTTAATTCCATATTCTTAAAATTTGTCGACAAAAACTGAAAAATGCATAAACATCCGCAGTCTAATAATCACTAATAATCATTAACGATCTAGATTCCAGAACCATAAATCAGAGCCGTTTATCGCACAGAAAAAATTCTGAAAAGTCCAGCCCGTTCTCCCGCGTACTGGAGCGTTCGTTACACCGTGTCTTACAATAATTTCTATTGTAATTAACGTGCTCTTAAATGCCTGCGTTAAATTATTGGTTCGCCTTTCTAACGGGTTATAATAATAATCGTGATTAGCGAATTCCATTGGCGGAATCGGCGATGCTACGCTTCACTCCGCTGACCTTGGGAATGTTCCTCGGGTGTCGGTTAATTAATGCATTTATGCAGCCGACGATGTTTATGTCTATCCCATGAAACTTTCTCCATTAACGCTCGCAGACTACGGAGACTCTCTGCGCAGTGAATCCGAACCCGGTTCGGGTTACAAAACCCATCCTAACCCGCCTAACCGGATTACAAAAGACTTCTGTAGATCGGCTAGGTGTTCTGGTTAAAATTAGCCTATAAATTGGCCTATTTCAGCATAACCGATATTCCACCGAAACCGAAATAAATGCCAGTATTTTTCGGCTTCTACAATGAAAAGGATGCCCTATATGAAAGAGAACTGCGTGCAACTTACCCCATTTATTTTGCAATTGTTTTAAACAAATGCCGTGTTTTCATAGTGGGCCACTTTTCAAAAAATTGAAAAAATGGGGATACAGCTCCAAGTGTTCTCTTTAAGGACCTCTTTCTAAAAAGATGGACATTTGAAAATTGACAAAATTAAAATTATTTGAAGTGAACGCTGTACCGCGATATACAATCTCGGAAGAACGCAGTGGGCTGGATCGTAACATTTTACGAATTTTACTAAAAATCATTGAAAAATTAATCCTATCTACTTTATTAGCGAAAAATGTGTTTTTTTAAACTTGCGGAGCTTATTTCTTTTTAATTGTAGATTACTTTGCAGGATATTCCATATATGTGCTTTTGTAAAGGTCTTAAAAATTTTCGGGTTCCGCTTTCTCAAGGGTTAAGGTCTTATAAAGAGAATTGCGTTTGAAAAAATCCTGCAAAATGAACCGTTAAATAGATCCGCAGCAAGCCACGGTCGCAGGCTTTACCATAGGCATCTCCCGGGGTGTAGAGGGGTGTAGAGAGTTTCAACTCTATGGAACATTCGAGATGCCTAGTTCCCTAGTGAGTTTCCTATGTAGAAAAAACGGTATATTTGGCAATAGCGAAATCAGCCGAAATCCACTCGCGACGGGACATTTTGACCGCTGCGCGAAGAGCCGACGCGTGCCTCGGGTTGCGTCGCGTCGCGTCGCGTCGGCCCGAGGCGCAAGGGTGGGGGAACACCGTTATGGAAGGGCAAGGTGGGAGACTAGTCTCAATCTGGCATTTTACTATAACTTTTCAACCATAAAAGATATCGAGATGAAATTTCCACTAAAATTCCTACCTACTGATAACTATCGTAACAAATATATTTTTGTAATCATCTTTTAATTAATTCTTTAAATTTTCTTGTCTTAAAACAAAATTAAAAATTGTTCATTTTGTTATTTCAGATCATCTAAATCACCGATGTCTTTGGTTATAAATTTCTCTGTATATCTTGAAATATTCATAATATGACGAATAAATGTTGAGTAGAAACGAATAAATTTGTTGAGTAGATACTCTTGTGTTTTCACTATAAGCTCCTAAAAACTCATTTTCCTCGGTTTGCTAGTTCAGTTATTATAATTTCATGGAAAAAATGTTGACACTTTATTTCACACCTCTGTAAAACCAACAATTTTAGCAAGATTTAAAAGCCAGGATTTTAGCAAGAATTAAAACAATTATTTTTTACCAAATATTAGGCTTTGCGATTTCTTTACAACAAAGACGGAAATAAAATGGAAATGATGAATTGAAAAGAAATTATATTTTCTAACAATTTTTTTAAAAGATGATATTACCAACAAGATTCTTTAATGACTGCTTTTGAAACATTTGAAACAAAACCATGTTTAAATATTGTTTTTCCACTTCTTTCACAATTTTTCCACCGAAAGTCATAAACAATCTCAAAGATCCACCTTTTAGAAAGTTTTCAACAGCGTGGGCGGACTACGAAGCAAAGAAAAACTTATTATTCGACAGCCAGAAGTCCCTTTCGTAACGCGATAGAGATAGAGAAAAATTCAGTAAAGTGAAAGCGTAGTGCAAAGAAAAATTGCAAATATTGAATTAACACAGGTCGTGCTCGCTTCAAAGAGTTTTCCCACCGTGCGAAACGTCAGACAGACAGTCAATGCCCTTCGAAGAATTTACACGATGACTTTAATCGTCAGAAATTACATCCATCACCGCACTGGCACGTCTATCACAAATTCTATAAGCTTAATCACGAGGAAAACGCGAGTAAGTAAGTAAGCATTCTAATCGCTCGGAGTGCATTCCACTCGTATTTTGCAATCCGGCTCAAAATTTCGTAATGCGGTAGCAGCTGCGCGAATTAACTCGTTGCCTTCGTAATCAATTTGAACTTTATTTTCAACTTAGCCGTTGTATGAGATTTAGTGATAATTAGTTCTGGAATATGAAAAGGGCTCTAGAGTCTGAATAATACATTAATTTTTTTAGTAATAACAAACATGTTTTCAAATTATTTATGTAAAAATGGACATTATATTCAAAATATCAATTGAACTATAATATTGATGGAAAAGGTTCGTGTTCAATTTTTACGAAAAGGAAATTTATTAGTAACATATTAAGAAACAATTATAAATTGCTCCTCGAATAAAATCCTGACAAAAGACGATGCAGACTATTTTCTAAAATACAAGTAGTCAATCAAAATATTAAGGGGGGTTCACTAATTAATTTTCACTGTCAAGAAACATAATTTTTTTGCAATGCTTCTATAAAAGACTGGCGACCCTGAGTTCGCCAAAGTCGGGCAAAAATTCGCTCGAGCCATGACGTAAGATTGTTCCAAAGCCGGGGCCGGTTGGTAAGAGGGAAACCCACGGTGCATATCGCTGCAGCGCGGTGCATCGAGGCCGGGGCCCGGTAATTGTGGCCAGTTGCATCACCGATCGGCGCGGCATCGCTGCACTGCTGTGTACTTCTTGGTCCCGAACGCGGTCTCTTCCAAACGTTTCTCTTGGTTGTTTTTTCTCTTTCGCGTCGATACCAAGGCCCACCGCTTTGGTCCCGAGACGAAAGCTGTATCAAAGGAGGACTGTCGACAACCGGAAGTTCTCTTTGTTCCCGCGAAGAAAGTGCCGAGACCATTGTTCCCGCGTTCTCTGTGAACACGCGTCGGTATGTTTTCCACGGGGAAATTTCCTTTCCACCGAGTCCCGTGAGACTTTGCTACTGTTGCCACCACTGTTCACCGAGACTCTTTCTGTAGGAGGTCTTATGGGGTATTTGGCTCTTTGCTGGAGGAGGTTCCACTGGTCCAGAAATTTATGGATAATAACAGAAGCTGTTCTTAAATCGATTTTATTATTATGGTCTGAGAAAGATCTAAACTTCCTGAAAACTTGAAAAACTGTTTCCAAAGTGATTTTAACCGATGAAGAATAAACTTGCTTCTGAATTGCCTTTGCTATCAATTATAGAACAATCTACGAATTCATAAAAAATTGGAGGGCTGTTTTTAAATTGATTATTATTGACAAAGTTTGCAAACGACCTACAAATCCATGAAAAATTTGGGGAGCTGTTTTTAAATTGATTTTAATTGACGAAGTTTGAAAACGACCTGGAAATTCATGAAAAATTGGGGAGCCTGCTTTTAAACTGATTTTGATTGACGAAGTTTGAAGATGGTCTAAAAATTCATTGAAAATCGAGAAATCGCTTTTAAGTTCATTTTAATCGGTGAAGTTTGAAGACCAGTCGATTAGCATTGACTTGTTTAGCAAAGTCTGAGGACATTCTCATGTCGTGTCGTGTTATGAAATCTTTTACGTTTCTCCATTGTTTTAAATTACACAGGCTCGATTTTTCCACAAATGCATCAAATCACAAAATGTGTAATTGAATGCATTAAGTAAGGAAATTTTGCGTTTCGCTCGAGTTCGTTGCAATTCAGGTAGAAAATTTTTAATCGCTGTTCGTTGGGTCACCGAATTCGCTATATATTCGAGAGGGGGAGGTGTGCGAAAAACGGACAGCTCGTAAATCGCATTGCGGCCTTGCGAATCGCGATTTTTGCGAGAGAAAGGCGCCGGCTGCATTGTCCTCGAGCCGCGTGAATCGCCAGTACAGCGCACACCGGCAGAAACTTTGCCAGTTCGACGGGCTCGCATAAACTATAAACTCTACTAAAGAGAGATATCTCCGGAAGTATCCTTCGCGCACGTGTCGCGGCCGGAGCGGGTCCCGTCGAAGGACGAAAAGAAACAACGAGAAATAGAGCGGCTCTCAACATTGTTATTTTTGCGCAATCAGCCAGCGAGGAAAACAGACGGATTTTTTTTTCAGAACATAGAACATCTCGCACTTGTCTGCGTGCAAAATGCAAAAACAGCAATTACAGATTTTTTTGTCTTTTAACGAGGCTGATCTTTGATGGTTGAGATAATGATGTGCTAAAGTAGAAGGGGAATATTTAAATGAGGTTTTGGTGGATATTGAGAATCCTTATCTGCGCACTCGACTGTCCCCTCTGAGGGGAACCTCTCCTGCAAGGTGAACTACTCTTTAAACGTTCAATAAAGTCCTCTTAAAGGTTGCAGTAAAAAGAGTTAGCAAGAAAAAGACCAAAATCCCTGAAGCATTAAACTCTTTTTTAATGGACGCTAGGGAACCTCTTCTGCAAAGTTACGTACCCTCTGAACGATCTATAAACTCGTTCCAAAAAACGTAATCTAGAAGGACCTAACTAGGAACAAGCTAACGTCCTTAAAATCCGAAATTGTCTTTCAGTCGACAGGGAGAACGTCTTCTTCAAAGTTAGCTAGCTGAGACCTCCACAGACCAAACGATCCATCAGAATCGTCTTAAAAATTATCGAAAGTCATTCAGGAAAATCTGTCAGATGAAAACCAAATTTCCCGAAACTTTCCCTCTAACAGAGGATCCACTTCCCTGAAGTCAGCTACCTCGATCAATTTCGTGGGGAAGTTTCTCCAAGAAAAACATCGCCCCAAATCTCCATTAATCTGAGAAACTTCTTAAAGGTCTCGATAAAAAGAATACTCGGCAGCCAAGAAAGGGGACAAGCTCCGAGAAACATTAAGCGTCCTCATCCTCTAACCTCGTCAATCCTAAAGAGTCATCGTAAAGGGCCGCGTCGTAGATGTCGATCGAAACGAAAGAAAATGTTCGCTGGTAAGCTCGCGGAAGCATAGATCACGGGGCAGGCCGCGGGGAAGAAGACAAAAGCGGAACCAGTTCCCTCCGGTGTTTGATAGTTGCTGGGAGCCAGCAGTTGGCTGGTGACTGTCGCCCGACCGTATGCTAGAACCGCATGAGACCGCGTGGAACGCAGAAGGTTAGCGATCGCGTGTCCGTGGTGTTCGACGGTGTTCACTGAACACACGGTTCCGGTATCCGCGAGTGTATTTAATTGTTCGACCGTATATACCCGAGGAGCAGGGAGGCTAATCGAAATAAAGTGTGAATGACGTTGGGGTGCACGATGCCGCAGGGTGACGACAACGCAGGCTCGTTGGTCCCGAGCAAAAACGGCTCGGAGTACGAGATCATCGGCGAGGACTTGTTGCCGGAGAAGATCGATGCTAGGAAACGACGACAGGACGAGCTGAACGGGATGCCGGAACCTGGGGACCAGGATCAGACTCTTCCTGATGACGAAGAAGTCTGCCTAGACTTGTCCGAGCCCTCGCCGGAAGTAATGGAGTACGCCAGAAGGGAACTAGGCGAGACCGACGAGGTCAAATGCCAGACCATTCAGGAACTCCGCGACATGATCTACGGTAATTTCTAGCTTGCCAATTGACTGACTGGCTATGACAGATTGGTCTCTTTTTTTTCTCTCTCTCTCTCTTTCGGGGGTGTGTCCTCTTGTATAGCTGCACGTTTTGCTTGACAGAGAGGGGCGAGTGCCAGCCTCACCGGATGGACGACGACTTCCTGATCAGGTTCCTCAGGGTGAGGAACTTCAACGTCAACCGGGCGCATCGATTGGTAAGTTGCATCCTCAATGATTCATCATCTTCTCTTACCTGTCCATCATTTCTCTGCGTCTTTCAATCAGCCTCCAGAGAGCTGGAACTTCTTTGGATATTTTTTAAGCATGTTTCATCGTTGCTGAGGACATAATCAGGGGAAACAATTTTTCAAGGTGGAAGATTGTTATCACTTAAAAAAATTCCTGGATCAAGTTAATTTGTCTTTTTGCATCAGTCTGATTGATTAATTAGTTCGTTTTTTTTTGGAGACGAAGTGAAGGAATTTTGTTTACCCGGATAGATATTCCGCGAAATGTGAAGTCGCTCGTTTTTGTCCTCCATTTTGACGGATTCGACGTGTAATTGCAGCCAATTTTCGACACAAAAACTGAAGACACGATATTAAGCTGACAGGATGCACTTAAACAGTTCTAGAAGAGTGCACGCTCGCGAATTCGAGCGAGATTATGCTTCCTCGAACAGTGGAAAAAAATACGATGATACATGCATACGTGCTGGCAGATACGGCACGAACTTTCCTGTAAACTTACTATTTTCGATCGGGTCGATTACGATTATAGAACCGTCCGCTCACGTAGTAGTTTTTCTGCGCGTTTCTTGTGTATTAGTCAGCATGTGCTTTGTGGTCGGTTTACAATCGAGATCCTCGGAGTCATTATATGGAACATTTGTATCTGTTCGTTGTTGGTTGCTCGACGATTACATTCACGAATGTGGTAACACTATAAACAACTCGAGATTAATAGTACAAGCCGCTCGGGTCGAATGCTGTAATGGCTGTGCGAAAGTTACAGTGGAATTACCGACCATAATTGGAACCTGGGCGTTTCGTAAAAACCCTGAGACTGCAATTAAGCCGCACGAGAATTTTCAAACCGGTATGGATTCGGACACAATGCCTTATTTAAATGCGTGTTTTTCAGAATTAAATTCGGTCACAATTAACATGCAATTCTTGAAAAGATCTGGTCCTTAATTCGCGGTGTGAGCAATCTGTTGATGCTCAGCTAATTTGCATTAAAACATTTTTCAACTATCCAAAATCGTTTTAAAATTGATAACAAAAAAAAATTTTTCTACAACTGGGAGAATATTCCCAAAATTGAGGGAATGAATCAATCCAAGTTGAGTCCTCCACTGTTTCTGTCAAAAAATAATGAAATACAACTTGAAGTACGGAGTCACTTCATTGATCAATAAAAGTTAATCGATAACAGGGGCACAATTTTTCTATAACTGGAAGGATATTCCGAAAATTGATTGAATGAATTAATCCAAATTGAGTCCTCCAGTGTTTCCATAAAAAAATAATGGAATACAATTTGAAGATACTGAGCCACTTCATTAATCAATAACTTTGAAAATATAAATTCTAATTCAAAATTTTACACAGACAGTAAATGAATTTATTGGTTGCTCGTTGATAACCTCGTGACTCATAATGAAACTTTGATAAACGTGTCGATGAGTACCGACACAAAAACTGTGATTTCAATATTCCTCGCAGGATTCAGACACGATTTATTCATGATTATCGAATAATTATGGTATCGTGACTGACGTAAATCATCGCTTGACTGCGGATATTACACGTTTATGATATAAATGACTAGGTAAAATACTGGATCACTGTCACGTTGTCTTCGATTTATTGAAATCGTTATCAGAAGAAACACGTTTTAATTTAACTTCTACTTCTTGCAATTGATAAAATACTTCATCATAATGTAAAATCATCGCCGGACTACGGACCTTATGAATTTATATAAAAAATGCATTAAAATAAGAAGTTGTTTAATAACTCTATAAATGAACCTCAATAATATGTATTCTTTTAAATAACAATATCAGAAAACCTCTTTACATTACATTAATTGTACTTGTTGAATTATCGAGTAAATAATTTATCGAGAAATTCTCAGCTGTTGATCTTCGGTTTTAAAAAGCCTATTAAAAAATAGCTGACAAGACAACATACAAAATAAAAATTTTCATTAATTGCAAAATGCAGGAGCTACGTTGACATTAATTTCTTTTCTTGATAATTTTAATGAGTTGAAAATAACGCAACAATATGTATAAATTCTTTAAATGTTTTTCCTGTTGTCCGTTCACTCCATTTTGCCATAAATGCATAAATGAGTAAGTGCAGTTCAAAGCAGTGGACAGACTAAACGAATTTAAAAATATAAATTTTTATGTTTCTATTTGACTTCTGTAAAATTTTCTATTGGACGTTTTGCACAGTTTACACTATTTTCAATTCACACGGAGATCCGCATTCTATAGCGGTCAGATCACTTATCTCGTGGTCATCCGAATCGAAAAGAAGATAAAGTTTATCAAGAATGGCCCCTCGGATCCGGGACAGGCTAGATCGTTCGCAATCTGGCAGCAACGCAGCAGCATGATTCGCCGAACAAGACCAGTTGCAACAGTTGCACAACCATGCCAAGGCGAGCCAACTTGCAACTAGCTACCGGCGTGCTTGAAAATGCAGTTTTGCCGAGATAAAACCTCTTCGGATACTTTCCACACGTTCGAATCAGTCTGCGGAGAATAAAGTTGCGATCAACGAGCTCTCTCTCCTGTCTCCCATTAACATTGAAACTATTTTTACATCGTAATCACACAGTATAAGACACTTCGGCTGTACAACCTGCGCAGCCTGCAGAGAATTTGTTATTCAAATTCGAGTTTTTTGAGTCATCGCTGCAGAAAAATGAACCCTGCGGGAAGCTGAGATCATACGTTAGCCGACGAGTATATTAATTCGAGGTGCTTCAGCGAGGTTGCTCAAAGCATCTTTCACGCCGTGATTTTTCTACTGCTTTTTTAAAATGTTCCTGTAACAATTTCCTTTGGAAACTCGAGCTCTGTTATCAGGTGGACATTTCCTCGAGGAAATCGCGGTCCTTGTTGCTCGGTTGATGGGCAGCAAATTATTGTTTAGTGAGGATGCTCGTACTCAATTTTTCTGGCCGAATTCTTTGATCGAACTGTCGGATAAAAGTCTAATAAAAAATGTCCATGTATGTCTCGATTGAACCCCACTACTCATTGAATTTTTTTTTGCCATTTTCTGAGACATGTTTGATTGATTAAATTTGTTTATCAATTTCCGAAATATGATAGAAGATATTCCCATAAAACGCAAGAATTTTTCGACAGCATCCCAACCAGGAATCGAATGTTCCTATCAATTTCTGAAATAGATTCAGATTTCGTCTCAATCGTACCAGCTAATAAAATCGTCCTATGAATTTTCCAGAGAGATCCGATAGAAAATACTCGCCTAAAATATTATACCGGTCCGGACAGCGCCGCAGAATGAATTCCCGCGTGTCAACCTATGGAATAGAATTTTAATAATGGAAGCGAGTCGTGCGGAGACACCAGCGGAATTCTATTCCGGGTGGCGCGATTCTCTGGTCGGTGATCGCCCAAATAAAAAATTCCATTTCGAAAGGACCTTAATCGAGCGATTGCAGCTCGGGTAGTTGCACATTGCACAATTACCCGACGCGACGGGTATCGTTCGAGCGAAGACTATTTAGAGATCGAATCAGCCTTCCGCGGAGAGCGCTTGGATCGCGAACGCGGGCGTTAATTGCTTAATGCAGTTAATTATTCCGCGTATCGATCGGTCGCGGCTCACTTTCAGTGTCACGTGACTGCCGGTTGATCGAAAGGAGGTCGTTCGAATCCGTAGAAACACACATCTCCTTGTTCTGCAAATTTTTCCACCTGTTCAAGCGTGTGAAAAAATTTTTAAAAATATGTTCGTATTCTACGTAAACTTGCACAATTTCAAGAAAATTGTGGTTCCGCGGAAAAAATTTTTTTCTGACATGCTATACATCATTTCCCGTAAATTTTTCCACGCTGATTTCAAATCTGGTTGAATCTGGAATTTGAATCTGGAATTTGAATTTGAATTTGAATTTGAATTTGAATTTGAATTTGAATTCCGATCGGCGGGCTCGGTGCTCCGCGGCGTGTTAAAAATAATTATTAGAAAATATATCATACACATCCCCTTGTTCTGCAAATTTTTCCAACGGTTCAAGCATTGGATTCAACGGTTTAAGAAAATCACAATTTTCTTGAAATTGTGCATGTTTACGTAGAATACGAACATATTTTTAAAAATTTTTTCACACGCTTGAATCGTTGGAAAAATTTGCAGAACAAGGGGATGTGTGTCTGACATATTTTCTAATAATTATTTTAAATTATTATTTAAGAGGAATTCACACCAAGTGGCACTAACGTTTCCTATTTCCATGATGTCTTAAAGGAGAGCTATCGGTAGTTTGCCTAGAGAAGACGTGGAGCCCATGGTCCTTTTTTTGGGCACGCACAGCAGGGAGCCGTCAATCGGAGCTCGAAATTTATGGGTTTTGGCTCTGGCTTGCCGAGCCATGAGCCCAGTATAAGCGCATCTAATAAGACCCGGTCATGTTCCTGCAGCGAGTGTGCTTTAATATTTTGTTGGATCCGCGAGACTTCTCCCCCGACAAAGCGGAACGCTCGAATAATTGGTCGGACGTTCTTTAGGAAGCCCCGAAAAGGACGGTTTTGCGGCTCATCCTCGCTGTTCTCCTCTTCACAGTGACATTAATTATTCCTCTGTTCCGGATATCCGCTTGCAACTGCACGATCCTGATTCCCTTCCTCCACAGGGTGTTCATTGTACCGAACTTTCGGACAGCTCGCCTTTGTTGCGATAAAACCCACCCTCCGGCTATTATATTTTTTTCTTCCTTGATATCAAACCGTAGATTAGGTTTAGTAGGTCGTAGAAAAGACCCGGACACGTGGCGGGATAAAAAGAGCTTTTAAACTGCTCCGAAAGCTTCGCTGCTTGAAAAATAAATGAGCTCCGCGCCGAGATCTTCGGCTCTTTTTCTCGCAATCGCATCTTCGTCTCGTTGATGCCATTTATAAACCATTTACGCGTGCATTTTTAAGACAGCCCATTTACGGACTATTCGAAAATGCAGTTATTAGAGAATGGAAATAGTCTAGGTCAGCAGAAACGATTTGATTTTCGAGATAAAATAGCTCCGAGTGCAAAGGGTTAACTGTTTTTCCTTGTCTTCAGCGCTATCTTCGCGAGCCTTAAAAAATTAATTTTTGTATCCAATCCGTACTGTTAAATTTTTAAGAGTCCACTCTAGATCCTGAAGAAATAGTTGTTTTCTAATTCGCTCTTTCGGTAGATAGTGAATTACTACAACTTCAAAGACGACCACCCAGAGATCCATCAGGATGTGAACCCAGCAGAGATGACTCACATCGGCGAGGACGACGTGATGACGGTCCCAGCGTACAGGACTCATTGCGGCAGGAGGATGATGATCTACCGATTGGGGAACTGGGATCCAAGGAAATATCCCGTGGAAGAGATCTTCAAAGCCACGGTGATCGTTCTGGAGCTGGGAGTCCTGGAACCGAGCCACCAGATCCTCGGCGGGGTCGCCATTTTCGATCTGGAGGGCATCACTATGTCGCATGCCTGGACCATCACGCCGCAGGTAATTTCATTCATTTTTGTTCAAAAATACACATAATCAAGTTCTGGATATATTTATTTAACTCAGTGTTAAGTAATTTAATTGAACATTGAAATTTGAACACTTTCCTGACATTCTCTTGGTTCGAACATGGTGGACGGAGTCTCGGAGGAAGAAAAAAATTTCATTCTAACAATTAGGAATTTTTCTATATCTAATATTCAGTCATTTCGAATCCTTATTCTACTGTCACCATGTATACGGAACAATGTCGGCGATTTATCCATTAGCATTGAACGCTCGGAGATTCCGGAACGATCAGTGCGGAGTAATTGGAAATTTCGAGCCGGCAACGAAACGACATAATATTCGATTAACAGGGTGGTAAAATGGGAGGATGACTATGGTTGACCGGACCGAGCATTCCGATTCCGTTTTCGCCGGCGTTCGGCTAATAACGAGAGAGGGGTTTAATTAAAGGAAGCGGGCCACACTGGTTTCGCGCGCGCCTCCCCTAATTTATCTCGGGCTTGGGTATCTCGGTTATCGATCTACTTTCAGCGTTCCTTGAAACTTAAACCATTTATAATGCCCTTGAAACTAATAGTCCCTCCTTTTATCTGGCGACCTCCTGTTACATTTATTCATCCCCCGCGAATCCAGTCGAATGCCTGTTAGAGGAGCACCGTCAGGCACTAATGGTGTCCTTGAAACTTCAACAATCTCGGAACTTTCCGGTACACCCTCGTGTTTTCTTCCCTGAGTCGCTCCTGATCGCAACGTCAGGCATCGATGATGCCATGGCGGTCCTAAAGAGGTTCCATGATGCTAAACGTTCATACGACTTTGCTTCATCTTCGCTGGAAAAGACCGAGACAATTTTCTTGGGCTCAATTATGTTCTTTAGAGGACGATTCTATTTTCTCTGACTTGTCAGGGTGGTTCTTGAAGTGACATTATTTCCCCTAGCTGATCAAAGTGGCTCTCGAACTGCCATTATTTTTCTTGGCTGATCAGGATGATCCTCAAAGTACTATTTTTTTCCTGGCTCATCAAGTTAGCTCTTGAAGTACCATTATTTTTCCTAGATCATCAGGATAATTTTGAAGACGTTTCCAGAATGAAATTTAAAATGCACATAATGTTTTCGGCAACGTTTTAATCTGCTTTTTTCTGTCTTCAGGTGGCCAGCATGGTGATAGCGCTGATGGTGTCCGCATTCCCTATGAAGATCCACGAAATCCACATCCTCCATCAGTCGTGGGTGTTCGACGTGATGTTCGCGGTGTTCAAGCCGCTGCTGGACGTCCGGATGCAGAACAAGATCTTTTTCCACGGCAGCGACATGGACAGCCTTCATCAACACGTCCATTCGACCCACTTGCCGAAGAAGTATGGAGGCATCAGGGAGGAACTACCCTACTACAAGTGGATAGAGAGCCTGAGCAGAGTGCCGAAGATCGTCGAGGAGATGAAGCAGCTCGGATACATAGTTCCCGAAAATCTACCCAAGAAAATGGAAGAGCCTGTCAAGAAGTGAGGTCCTAGGACCTTTATCTCGCCCTTGCACCCTCGATTTTATACACCCACGCTCGAGAATGTCTGGTCACTTTGCTGATAGTAAACTGCGGAATTGCATGCGAATTATTGTGCTGGAAAAAGAGAGATGCAAGCTAGATTTTTTTATTTTTCGTCGAAGTACGAATGCTGTTTCCGAAGGGAAAAGATAAAAGAGAGGAGACATGTTGATCCATTTCAAGAAGGATTATTTTTTAGTATATACTCTTGTGAATTTATGTAGTATGTATACGAATTTACAATTTCATTGCATTAGGTATGCAATGTGTGTAGTGCTATGTCTATTTTTACTGCACTTCTTTCGAATTTTCTGAGAAAACCATTTCCTTAAATATGAAGTGGATAAAGTCATAGACAATGTTCTCCTCTCATTAGAAATTAAAAAAAGAAAAGTGATCGAGCAATTGTCAGCGAAAGTGTATGCTCACAATTCCCAACCCCCATATCCACCAACGCATAATCATCTGTACTTTTCTACTCAGCAGAATTATTGCATCATTGTTACCTTATTGTTAGTACTCGGTGTAAACTCTATCGATTGTATTAGAGATAGGAAAACTGAAAAGAATTTGTAAAACGAAGGCTGAAGCAGTCGACGAGGAGATTGTCACAATAATCAATCGAGCTTGTAGAAGACACCCATTTGTACCATTTCTCGATGTTTTTGAATCCAATATTCTGAAACATTTTATTATGGGACAAAGAGAAGAAATATTGTTTGAGTTGATGAGGAGGTCGTCACGAGAATGAACTGAGTTTGTAGAAAACAAACAATTTTTCGGTGCAATCCTCCGAAAAATTTTATTATGAAAGTGAGGAAATGTTAACACTAGAATTACCTCTAATAATATGAAAGATATTTTTACAATTCGGTATTAATAAAACAAGAAAATTAGAAATGGTTTATTTCGACTAGTTCGACAGTTTCGGTTGTCGCTGGAAAGCTTCCGATTCTTTTCCGAGGGAATTTCCATCAGAGGTAAGCGAGGTTTTAAAATTCGCTCTCGAGGAATGGTTCCGTCGATGGGGAACACTCATTTCCTGTCGAAAGTCCCTCGGAGCGACTAGGTTCATCCATAGTTATGAGGCTCGATGACGAATCTGTTGGTCCGAATTTACCTTGGCCAATCGGGTGGCTCTTTCCCTCTTTGTTACTTTTATTTGGAAACGCAAAAGAATCCGGTGAAAAACCATTGACGACAAGCAATTACGCGACTAGCACAGATGTCTGACGTCGTATGCAGACATAGTGTTCTTTATTCGTTCCGCTTATGATTCATGCGAGCATGTTTACCATCGCTTCAGGGAAAGATAGCAGCACGTTTTTCTTATTATAGCACGGGAACGACGCGCCAGAGGAATAAGAACCACTACGACTCTATTATTCTTCGTTAATCGAGCACGGCTTGCCGGTGATTTTGCATGGAACGCGGCGGGATATGGTTTACACTGCGTTTAATCGCGTTTCATAGGTCATGGATTTCGTTTATGGGCGAACTGGGACGCCCAGACGGCGAAAGCACTATGATTTTAGACGCTTTGTTTTCCTAAATTGTTAACAGGCGGAGGGAAACCGGATTAATCCCAAAGACGCAGATGGATGGAACGGGCGCCTTTTATAATTTTTGGAAAACGAATATATCTTTGCTAGTAGTATTAAAAATTATTATATAGGATTGTATATGATATTAAGAATCATTTATGGCCTATCTAATATAGTTTCATGGAGAATCATTAGCTTTCGTTTTTAATTTAACTGAGACTGCGAAAGCCCTACGTTCCAAGAGAACTATAAAAATGCACATGTTTAGCTTTAATGAAAATCAAAATTTTGTTTAGAGAGCAATTATGGTGTACCATGAGCTATCGTTCATGATCAATGTAAGAAGCCTTACCAGGTCTCCATCATCGACAAATTTTTCCCTGCACCGTCTAACCAACTATGATCACTGAAACCTACCTCTCTGATCTACCCACAATAAATTAGACTCTTTCGGCGAAAGCCCTACCAGGTTTCCATCATCAACAAAATTTTCCCTGGTCCCGCTAACCACTTCATTCAACAACAATCATTGAAACCTGCATCTCCGATCTAGCCCCACCAAATTGTCCTAATTCCTTTGATCGCAACGCGATTGGGAGACCAAGCGGCGAGAGCCCTAGCTAAATGGAGTACGACCCCTACAAATTTTCTCTGCACCTTCTGCTTCTGAAGACACTCGAGAACTCCCTTGACCCTTCAGCCCACGCCGAATTTCTGCACACCGTAACCAGCCCATCCGAGGAGGACCCAGCTCACCTCCTTCCATCGAAACGGCACGATCTTCCGCGTTCAACGATCCGCTAAACACCCCTGACAAACTGGGCGCGGCAAGGGCGAGTGAAGCGAGTCCAGAATAATCCTTGCAACCCAGTGAAAACCCGCATCAGTGCTAGGAATCCTGTGTAACGCGTCTCCTCCCAAGCAGGATCCTCCCAAGAAGAGACACTCGGCGAGGCGAGGGTGCAGCAGCTAGTATCCGTGCGGATAGGTAGAACGGAGAGGTGGTAAGGTGGTGCGAGCGAAACGGAAAGCGGACGGATACGCGGCGCAGGTAGAGAAGAGCAGGCTCTGGCACGCCGCTCTGTATTTCGTGGTGGTTGATATCGACCCAGGTCTGTAGGGTCGTGTCGAGTCTCGGGGTACGTATGGCGCAAGCCTGGACGGGATCGAGGGCGAGGAGGTGAACGGAGAGGAGGCCGAGAGAGAGTGGCTCTCCTCGGAGGAGCGAGGAGAGAGCGCCGGCAGTAGTAACCCGGCCAGTTCCCCGCGCGCGGGTGCAGTCGCATCCGAAAACCCGTGTGTGTGAGAGTGCGTGAGAGTGCTGGGGATCGGCGTGCGTGTCCTGGTGCTCTGCTCTATGCTCCTTGACGAGCCTTCGACCCCGAAAGAAAACCAGATCCTACGGGATAGGTCCTACGGATAGGTATACTCGATCTAAAAAGGAACAGGAGAGAGATAGGATTCAAAAAGCTGGGTGGCTGCAAGACTAGAAGACTCGAAGCTGCCAGGGAGGTGAACTCGTGGGTGAATCCTCTAAGAGCAACGAGACCTGGTGAAGAGAATACCAACAATTATCACTGTTGGGTAGGGTCTTCATAGTGTCAGGGGGACACCACGGCAGGTCTAACGGCGGACCTAATACCTAACACCAGCTAGTCCCGAGGCGATGTCTCGGGGACACGTCCGAGGCAGCTGGACAGGGTCTCGATGCTTGTAGGATCACCGGGGGCGAGGACATGCGAGGATTGTGAGCGATACGCTGGCGCCATGTCACGCAGACTAGAGACCTCGAACGAGGATTCGTACCTGAGCGCTGGCAGGCCGTCGAACCTCCTGCGGACCAGCTTCAGCAGCGCCAAGCTCGAGTCCCTGTACAGATCCTCCTCGCTTCAGCAACGCAGGGGTGGTCTCGAATGCTTTTTACTGGCGGCGTTGTTCTACAGCGTGCACACCGTAGCCTCGCCGGGACAGGAGGTGCCAGCCCGTAGCCTAACCGCTGTGTTCCTCGGGTTGAACTTAGGCTTGCTGATCTGGGCGATAAACAATCCTAGAGCCAAGGACAGGCTATGGTCCGTTGTGCCTCACGTGGCCTGGCAGCTGTCCACCGCTCAGCTACTCGCTCAGCTGTTCCTCAAGTCCACCGAGGTCACGCCTAGGGACGGCCTAGGCTGGCTGTTGCTCCTGCTGTATCTGCTCTTTGCTACCCTGCCGCTTAGGCTATCGCTGTGCGCGCTACTAGCGTTCGGAACCGCGCTCACCTACATCGTCGCCGTCGTTGGACTTTCCAAGGCACCCACGCAGATACCCATCGATGTCCTGGTACGTGTCCTGCTTGCTTGCTTGTCGGGATCACTGTTTTCAGAGCTGCCCCCTACCTAGCACGTCTACTCACGGGACGGGGTGGGATATGCGGATCGTGCTGTGGCGTGGCTCGATTTGGGCGGGTTTACGGCTCCGAGGGATGCGGGATTATGCTCTTCCGGCGCTACGAGAACATGATTTTTGGGTGGTGTTCTGTGGGGAATCGGGATTGGGGGTGTCTCTTTTAGGATCTCTCTGTTGCAGCGGGTAGCTATGGGAATAGTTAGAAGGCAAATCACGAATTGCTTCATGTTTAAGGAGAATTTAACTTTGATATTTTCCAAACCAGTAAACCTTTTTTTAATAACTTCAAAGTTGCTGTTAGCTCTACTGAGGATCAAAGTGTCTTTTAATCATTCAAACGATTTTTAGACGTTTTGAAATAGAGAATTTTAGGGTTGCGACAGCTCGTACATTTCTGAATACTGTTTTCTGAGAAGCAAGAGCAGAATGGACCTTTGTCTTCCTCTTTTAAAGGCTTTAGAAAGATAAAGACAGCGTATGCAACGAGTAAAATAACAAATTTTAGAGTGGGAGTAGTACAATTTTCTATATTGCTTCATGTGAACCAACCATTAAATGGACCTGTCCCTCCATGTCTTAAAAATTTGAAAGAAACACAGATAGTGTAAGAATGAAGATAAATGTATTATAATCTTTTAAAAATATAAAATAATATGAAATATAAAAGGACTGTTGAGATTTTCCGTGTGATTGATCGAAAATTAGCATCATCCTTTCGGCTTAAGAACTACAGAGTCTAATGTCCTCGAGAGTGTCGCTAGCTAGGTGATGACTGTCTGGAGACCACTGAAGATTATTGGTAATTTGGGAACCCGGATTATGTATCATTTGCTGGAACATACATGCGTCGATTGTTCAAGCAAGGTTTATTTAGTCTCCACGCGTGTACTCGCAATTAAGCGGTTCTCTAATTATGGATTAAGGGAAGGGCGGGGATAAAAAATCGTCGAATTACAAATTTGCTATAGTACCTCTATCGTAAGTAATCTTTAATACCTTGTCTATTCATTAGAGTGCTCAATATAAATTGAGTATAGCATATTAAATATTTAATATAAATTAAGGGATGGAATGGAGTGAAGATTCAGCAAGTTACAATTTACCATTTATAAGTATTAAGTTACCATATATATTCAATTTCACAAACATTTTCATTGAAATATTAGAGGAATACTTTCTAAAATAATATTCGCCATTGGAATTATCCCGAGGTTCCAAGACCCCAGGAATTCAACCCCTCTCGACTGATCGATTAGCCTGAATGGGCGTCTGTCTCTGCTACCCCCATTGTCATTCTTTTTAATTCATTTATACCACCGAGCAGCCTTTATTCTAACAATTAATCCCGGAATGATCTACAGAGAAAGCTGTAGACAACCGTGACAGAAGTTTCCGAAAGGATAAGATGGGTCCTATACAGAACAGAAGCGCTAGCATGTGTTATCGCATCAGCTACAGTGAAATCCTTTTTTTTAATTATATGGAAATGGGGCTTTAAATCGCAAATATCTCACGACCTTTCGCTGGATTATAATGGCGTAGGTTGCTGGGACGACATTATGAATATTAATGGAATGTTAAGCACTCTTCATTCCCGTAGAAACGAATGCTGTGTCGGGGAATGGCGAATCACTATTTCATTCGTGCCGAGAGCCGTGACAGAGCACTATCTCGGAAGATAATTAGATAAACTTATTTATTTATTTCTTAGACCTACCAGCGCCGGTCAAATGACCTGTCTCATTTCAAAATTGTCGAACTAATGAAGACTCTTTCTTGGAAAATTATTTCATAAATTTCTTCAGTTAAACATACGCCAGTCATTTTTAAAGCTCAATAGACTTAGTGTTAAATCTACTGTTTCTAAAATGTAAAACTATGACATGTACCAATGATCATGCAAGGTGGTGCAAGTCAAAATTTCGAACAAATTGATCTATTTATTTGCAGTATTACTTACAGTATTATTAAATTTATTAATGGAAGGAAGTAATTTTAATTTGGCTCGAGTACCTTTTACTCGACGCACAGTTCTATCTCGCATGAAGACCCGCAGTCTAGTGATTTAATCAGCAATGTTCGCACTCGGCGTTTTCGCGGCGTTCGCGCGGGAAACGTGCGACTATCCGCGAAATCATCGCGCCGTGTTAACCCACATGCCGCGAAGTGTCGACAGGGGAACGAAAACAAACAGGGGCGGAGAAGGAAGGAGATTAAAACAAAACAAAAAAGGCAGCGTAGAGCAATTCCGGTTCGGCGTGCCGGGGTATATGAATCCGGGAAAGTCGATATTCTCCTCGAAACATCCGCGAGCATGCCGGTCACGAACAAAAGAGAGAAACACACAGTGTTCGTCCTCTGTTCGCGGCATTACTGACGTGTGTATTTCCAAACGCAGAGTATTGAATATCGCGAGAGAGGCTGGATTCTCTTTCCCTCGTTCTGCTCCACTCGAGCCTTAATGGTAAAGCAATCTCTCTATCGGTGGTCGCGGTGGCGTTGAAATCAGAAGGCTGCGATTTCAACTGACGATTGCCAGTTGACTGTCCTCGAAATCAGCTGTCTCATCACTTGCCTGTCAACAGGTTAAATTTTTAAGAGTATTCAAATAAGTAATTACTGATTTTAAGATCAAAGATGATCTTCACGAATTTTTTTACAGAAAACGATTGACAGTATCTGAATAAAATTTAGTGGGCTGTGTAGGTACATCCTTAGGCTACGAGAACATATTTTGTTAATTACATTCTGTTAATTTTTGGATAGTGCATAGTTATGTTAACCTGCTCCCACCACCGTAGTTCCACTACATTTTTATTCATCATCCACTTTGATCAACTAAAAATATTTTTTCAAAATTCAACCAACAAAATCATTATCAGAGATGATCTTCATGAATTTTTTTACAGGAAACGATTGACAGAATCTGAATAAAATTTAGTGGGCTGTCTAGGTACATCCTTAGGCTACGAGAACATATTTTGTTAGTTACATTTGTTCTGTTAATTTTTGGATAGTGCATAGTTACGTTAACCTGCTCCCATCACCGTGGTCCCACTACATTTTTATTCATCATCCACTTTGATCAACTAAAGATATTTTTTAAAAACTGAACCAACAATATCATTGATCCCAACAACAATTAACCCTGATTGCTCACAGCTCGAAAAAAGAGGAGAAAAATAGCTCCGTTTATAAATTACCGGGAAGATAATGACGGCGCAAATGAGGGAAATTCGGCTCTTAAATCGGCCCCGATATACGGCGAAGCAATTTAAAATTAATTGGATCAATTATGCTCGGCTCTGCGCTGATCCTGTATCATAAATAATATACTTGACCCACTTTGTTCCTGGTAATACGATTGAGAAAATGCACAAAGGGGATGAAATACACGCTGCAAGACGTCGGCCATTTCGTTTCGCATGCATCGAGTAGTATCAGCAATTTTTCCTCCGTCGTGTCCAGCCTACAAGCGTTTCTTGCACGAGCCTATTTAATCGGCGAATGCTTTCTACAGATAAATGGAAAGTATAACGATCGCAAAATTTACGCGAGCCTGCTTCGACGTGCAACAAGTTAACGCGCGGCCTGATTAACTTCCCGGTCACGTAATTGCTTGGTCGAATGGCGGGGAATAATTCTTGCGATCGCGTGGTATGGCTCAGCACTTCCGTCGATGACTTTCCATGGAAAAGGAATCGATGCTTTCCACGAAATCCGCGATTTTATTGGATTTCCTGCGGGTGAATAGCTGAATGAATAAATCAGGTTTCGATTAATTCTTGATGGGAGCACGAACCACTCTGGTTAATTCGTGATGAACGTTAGAATAACGTCGACGGGATTGCCTAATTAAGCGTATTACCGTCGCCCGCACTTTTATCTATTTGCTCAAAATAATGCACAAAATAAAAAGTATTTAAAAAAGATACAGGGATATTAATTTACTCGTAAAGGTGCATCCACGAGGAATTATTCAACAGATTTATTAAATATATTTGATCGTGTAAAAATTTGATCAAGTGAAATAGCCACTTTTTCAGTGCTGCATAAACCAAAAGCGATAAATAATTTATAAATCGTCGTGGGGTTTCAATGACGGTTATCAGGCGAAGTTTGACGAGGATTGATGGCCATGTCAGTCGGTCATCACTTTGTTCCCGGAGGAGCCATAAATTCCCGGCGCGTTTTGCGGGGGTGGTTCGAACCCCTCGGAGGACTGGGATTAAAACACCGTTGAAATACGAGCCGTGTTCCGTTCATTCGGATAGTGGGTGTACAGAGGAGGACACGGGGAACAGAGCAGGGCTCGTGGCCGACGAGTTTTAAACTCGTTCCGCGACGCCGTGCCAACAATCCTGAGCGGAGGCCGATCAATTAACTGGGTCGCCGCTTAATTGCTCGAGTCATTCACGCCGGCCTCCCTCCGCGGTTTATTAAAATTGTATCGGGGTTCGGTATAGTTCGCCGTGGACACGACTCGTGGAGCGAATTATTCCGAAGACTCGGATCTTCGCGGAGTAAGTGCTGGAATAGTGTCCGGCTTGTTGCGAAAATTTAGAGGAGAGTTTATTATATATGGATACTATTCGTACCATTTTTTTCTTTTTTGGGGCGGTGGGGAAATGCCGTTATGCACACCCTGATGATGGTTAGAGGGTAGAGTGGGGATCAGTCCCCTCTAAGATGGAAGTTGGGGGAACGGGACTTAATCCCTGGCTCCTACTCAGACGTTTAAATATTCTAAGGATGTTCCATGAATAATAAAAAGAATCAGAGAATATTCCTAAAAATCGAAAGTTCTATTGAAAGAACTCGAAGAAAGTTCTGTCGAAGACGAGAATGCAAAGACTCGGGGATTCCAGGAGCGACGGCGAGGTCTCCAATACCAAGCGTTATGCAAAATAGGAGTTTTCCTTTTCCATGCGGAGTTAAAATTGCGATTTCCCGCGAGCTGCAGAGTAAGAAACTGTTCGAGAAACTTCCTCATTACGTTCGTTTTCCGGGTTCTGGAATCGCCGAAGCTTCCTGTCGTTCCCGTTCGAATCTGCGATGCTAATGGTCGCGACAGATTGTTCATTACCGGCCCCATCAGAAGTCGATTAACGGACGTCCCGTCGTCGTCGAAGACGGCCGTCCCGAAATTCCCTGAATCCGAGAACAGTTTCTTGAATGGTTGACGATCACGTTCCGCGGAACTTCCCCGCTTAATCATCAACTTTTCTTGCTCGTTTCCGACAACCCCTCCGGCTAACCACGCGGGACATCGCTGGTTTAATTACCGGCCGGATGGACCGAAACGACACCTGTATTAGCACGGCCCGCTAATTAACAGTCGAACGCGACGGGCTGATTAAAAGAGAAAACAGATTCGACGATTCGGTGACGGGCGAGGCAGGCTGCCAGGGACCAACCAAAATGGTTCATTGCTGATGAACCTGATTTGGGAACAATCGGAATGAGAAACATGTACGATGGAATGTCTCAGAAACTATCACAGTTGGAATAATTTTGCGAGTAAACTTGTATTTGTAGCGTTTGTTTGTGGATTTTAAAAAATTTTTAGCAGATTGTCCGCCATGTAAGACGGTTCCGGTTCAGTTGTTACGTGGCATTGGATGGCCCACAGTTCGTCGATCCAGAGCATCGCGTGTCGTTACGTACGCGCGACACGTACCTTAGAAATTGTCGGGGCGGAGGGGAGCACACCGAATTGGAATATTCCGGGCCGTCGGAGAGATTCCGTGGATAGCCGATCGCATTTATATATTTTATTCCGTGGCTCTATCGCTCCGCCATGCACTGCGGCAAAATCCCCTACGAGACGGAGCTGGTCCTTGAGTTGCATATTGCGGTGCAGGGAAGCGAAATTGGGTGTTGGATTAACGCCTTCGGTGCGCCGCCGAGAAAAGATCGAGAAAATTCCCGACGATGCACAATAAACATAGACGCCGAAATCGAATCTTCGACGGATAATTTAAATGACGAAAGTCCTCGATAAAAATTCGAGCAAAAAAAGATATTTGATCGAGGATCGGGACGACGGACGAGAACGAGTTGAAAGATGGTAATGGATTTACGGGCTGGAGAGCCGGCTAGGGAAACTGACTTGGCCGGAGTAATTGGACTCGCCGCGGCTGCTCTGAGCCCCGCGGAATAATTATAAATCCGCAATCTCGGGACGCAACAAGCAACAAGCGGAGACCTCGCCGGTTTCCCACGGCAATTTTCTGCGCGCTCCACCCCGAGGAAACGGTTTTAATGGAGAACTTCGGGGAGGGCTGGATCCTCCGAGCAACGTTCTGCCGCCACGGGCTGGAAAATTGTGCCGGTGAAACGGAACGCTGTGCTGTGCTGCGCCGAACCGAGGCTGCACCGAGCGAGCCGCGAATGCAGTTTTCCACTCGAGACCCCGAGGTGAAAGTTTCAACTCGACTCGGGTATCTCGAGGAGCGACAAAAAACAAAGGAATAATGAACGCGTTCTGCCGTGCGTTCTGCCCGGCCGGGCCGCGCCGCCAGTTGTTCGCCCATTTGCAAAATTGAAGGAAGTGCCGCCACAATGGCGCCCTAACGATCCCCTTCCTCCTGAAAAATTGCTGAAACCCGTATTATTTCACTGGCCCGAAAAGAAAGAATACAGGAAGCTGCTCCGTGAACGTTTCTCTGGAGATTAATTGCTGGAAAGTGCTTTCTAAGCGGGACTGCGCGACTGGTTGGTCACTGGGAGAGATCTTGGAGGGGTTGGGAGGCCACTGGTGGAGTCTGAAGATTCTTCTGACTTTGGGAATTCGTTGAAGTCCTTAGGAATCCTTTGGGAGTCCAGAAAAGATCTTCAAAAACCTTGGGAATTCTTTGGCTTTTTAGTAGTTAGGTTTTTAAGTAGTCTTAAGGTCGACCTACACTAAAAATCTGAAGAGGATCATTTTGGAGCCCAGAAAGTTCTTCAGAAGTCCGGTAGCCCTTTGAGGGCCTTCTAAAAATCTTTGCGTCCATTTAGAGCCTGTAGAGAACCGTTCTCGATCGTTTGCCTAATTTCCAGTTTCTAGAACGACCTCAAGTGTCTTTCGGAAGCGCCTCAGCCCGCACGCAATTCGATCAGTGTTCCCGAGCGAATTTCAAACGCCGTCCGAACCCAATTTCCACGACAGGTGTGCTCAGTGGCAGATAATTAACACTTGTGCGGCCGTCGAGGTCGCAAAGAACCAAGCCGAACGCGTTCCTGTTTCGAGCTGTGCCAGAAAACGAACCGTAGACCCGAACTGTGTCGTCGAAAATTGCGTTGTGAACCGGTAACGAGGTTACGGGCCATCGGCTAACGAATTTTCCCCGGGCAAGGAGCCGCGCGAAAAGCGAAAGTTCGAGGCCTACCACGTGGCTCTAGCGTTAGTGACACTCGAGTAGAGTTTGGTCAATGGTAGTTTAAAATAGAGAGAGTAAGAGAGAGAGAGAGAGAGAGAGAGAGAGTGGCGAACGGGGAAAGAGAAAGAGCCCGAGGAAGAGAGAGATGTGCAATGACGCGACGTGACACCGCTCCATGCATGATATCCGATCGGTTTTCAATGGCAGGTACGTTTCTTTGTAACTCATCCAGTTGATGGAAAGGCCTCGGTGCCGACCGTGGATCCTCTACGCGATCAATGGATCGCCGTTCAACGATCACCGACCACCTCCTGATCCCTTAAACCGTCGACAACGTGGCCCGAAGGCTTCCCTTTTCCACGATTTTAATTTCAAATGAAAGCACATTGCGCTAAACATGATCGACAAGCTATTAGGTAATAAAAATTACATCAATAATTTTGTCTCCTATTTCTCGGAGACTTGGCTCTCCTTAATCCAACACTGTAATTTACTAACAAAGCTATCTCTGCATACTATCACTGTCTATAAAAAATTTGAAGCAACGAACAACGAGACCCAGTGTTCATAGAATCACTTCGTGCGTTCCCGGAACAAATATTTATTCGATTTGCCGCGCAGTATGTTAACGGTACGAATATACCGTGGGATGAACGGCGGTGCCGGAGTAATTTCTGACCCCACATCGATACGCTACTAACACAAAGATACGCATGTCCCCATATCCGTATCCCCACCACTGTCTCCGTTACCGTGTGCGTGGCGCTCTCGAAACGACGACGACTGACAATGAGAAGTGACCCCGGCACCATAAATACTCGTACCGTTAATGCATTAATCTCCCACGCAAAAGCAGGAACAATCCCCCACGAGATTGAATTGGAAACCGCGGGAGTAACAACGAACGAATTATATAATGAACGATTAATCCGCCGAGCGCGATAATTCGACGCCATCATCGGCAGACGTGTTCAATTCACCACCCCAATTTCCACCGAGCCGAATCGATCAATGTTATCGGCGAGTCGAACAAAAATTCTCCACGTTAATTCCCGGGCGCGGCGGTGGAAAAAGAAGAAGGACAAGAAGTTCAATTACGAATTCGCCCATTGTTTCTCGGCGGGAACAAACAGCGTCGACAAAAGCACTCGCCGATGAATGCCAGGCCATATCGAGCGTGGAGCCTGATCAAACGTGGATACCCGGCTCGACGCGGTTTTCCCACCGTGAAATATGGAAAATGAAAATCGGCGAAAGGGGACGCGCCGCCGTCTGTTTCGCGAAGCGAGACATCGCCGTTTCACGGTTGACGCCGTTTCACCCCCGATTCTATTTTCCATCCCCGAAACCACCCCGTCGCTCGCGACCCAGTCCCTCGAATCCGAACCGAACGTTTCTCGTGCAGAACGGAAACCGTGGATTGAAAGCCTCGGGAACGACAGCTTTCCTATCGAATCGACCCAGTGTCGCGATTATTTCGACAGAAAAATAATGTAATTCGTTCTCTGCCCCTCCCCTCAATTGTTCTCGCAGATGTCGACTGCGAGCATCATAACTTTCTATCTATTGGAATTGTTAAAAAAGAAACGAAACCCCTAGGTAATTCCTGTAAGTTGGATTTTTCTAGGAATATTGGAAAGAGTAGTAAACGATGTCGAGTGAAGATATACGAGAAACATAGTACATATTTTTCTGCAAGTTGATTCTTGGCGTAACGGGTAAAGCACTTGATTGGCACGTGGATGATGACCAGGATTAAAATCCCGATGGAGGAACCTACAGAAAAAGGGAAGCATTTTTCAATCAGTTTTGACAATGGGTTAGAACTTTTCATGGTCCAAAGAATGCAAATGATGGTTTCTAAAAATACATATTATAATCACTATAAATAAAGTAATCAACCCTACACTATAAGAGTAGGGACACGAAAGCCAAACCTATGTTTGCTTTCAATTTTAATTTATACAAACGCTACGAATTTTCGTTCCAACCCAATATTACCCAATTTTCGATAGTTTAAGCTATCTTAAGCTATCTTAAACTATCGAAAATTGGGTAATATTGGGTTGGAACGAAAATTCATAGCGTTTGTGTAAATTAAAATTAAAGCTAAAATTCAGATATTTATTTATAGATTTATTCAATAACATATTTTCCATTCTGTTCTATTACTTTTTGCTATTTTCGAGGTAACTTCTCGTGTTATTGAATAAACATATGAATAAATACCTCAATTTTATCTTCGATTCTTAATTTGAAAACGCTACGAAGTTTCTTTCCAACCCAAAACTAACTCTGACCGAAAATCGTTCGTTCCGCAACAGCATTTATTCATCGTGGAAAGAAATAAGGTATTGTGACGTGGCTTTTCGATGTTTTGAGCGCAAGTGGTGGCAGTGCGCGACTCGTCGGCCGCGACCACCGCGGCTGATTCTAGAACAAAAGTGGCTTATCGATCCCTGGGGCGGTTTCTCGGAAATTTAGCGACGCTTTTATCATATCTCGGGCTCTCTCTCTCTCTCGCTCTCGAAAGCGCAGAAACTCCTCCGTGGGTATCGACAGACGGAAGCGTTAATTTCGCGAGTCGCGGATCCGTCGTCGCTCGAAAACGCGCGGAAATTTTCTGGGTCAAGGGAGCGAGTAAACACTCGGGAGACACGCGATCGGTGTAATGTTTTTTTCACGCGAATTTCATTTACTTTCAACTGCACGGACGGCTTTGTTCCACACCTGCCGCGTTGTTTTAGCAATCGTTGCTCCGCCATTGTTCGTATTATGTATACCCGGATGGGCTGGAAATGCTTTGAACAATACCGTTAACTCTTTCGGTCCTCAATGATTACACTGTCCAACATCAAATTAATTCAACAATTACTGTTGGGTGATTCTTATAAAATTTTCTGCGCGGATTCCGAACCTGCCCTTAATTTTTCCCCTAGACGCACAGCTTTTAAGAAACATGATTTTGAGAAAAGGAACATATTTTTCAACTTTAAACAAATATTGTGATAAAAGATTGTTCTTTGCAGAAAAATATTCTGCAGACTTTCCCGAATACAGTGATATCGATGATGTCGGGCGAAGATATTTTGTTTTCTGATTCGAAAAAAAACGTTGCAAACTTCAAAGGGTGGTTTCTCAAGATAAAAGTCTGCTCTATCGCGTGATATAATTCGATTTTACGCTGGACCCTTATTTTTTAAGATAAACTGAAAAATATCCTCAAAAATTGTTCTCTCCATCTTTAACGATTGTTTAAACATGTTTAAACATTCATAATGTATTAATATTGGATATCACTGTATTCAGGAAAATCTACAGAATCTTTTGCTGCAAAGAACAATTCAATGTCTTTTATAATGACATCACAATATTTGTTTAGAGTTGGAAAATATGTTTCTTTTTCCAAAATCATGTTCCTCAAAAAATGTGCGTCTAGGGGAAAGATGAAGGGCAGATTCGGAATCAGCGCAAAAAACTCTATAAGAATCATCCAACAGTAATTGTTGAACATGAAAAAAGTTTGATTTTGTTGGACAGTGTTATCTTTGGATTTTGCTGGTGACTCGTTTTGCCGAAATGTTTAAACAACGAGTGTGCTTTGTTCTATTGTTGCAATCTTGTCTGAATAATCCAGTATTCATGTCGGAGCAAGTTTAAAATTTCTCGAATCAGAATTAATCAGAATTTTTGTTCGAGAGAAATGGATCGCAAGGACAGGGCGAATAAATTGAATTTGAGCCGCAGAAGAAGATCTTTCCCTTAGGAAAGAATGAAATAATAGTAAGACGTGGAGGTAAATGTTATTCAACGGGAATTCAATTCACGGACCGCGCGTTTCTCTGTTTTATGCCGGGACACGTCTTATTTCTTGCGGCCGCTTTCAAAACGGTGTCATTTTATTGAACGTATCCGGCGCAGGTTTCTTGGCTTTCCAATACGGAGAGATTTCTTTTATTCATGAGGGGCTCATTTGCATGGGATCGCGTGCCCGCGAATTATTAACGTGCGCGGTATCTTCTTCTGATTCATCCGCGACTGCGATTACACATCGTCTAGAAAATTATCGATTCCATTTCTCGGGCGCGTCGCGTCGCCAACTATGCTTCACGGTAATTCATAATTTGCCTCGCATAAGCCGCCCTTATAACAGCAAAGTATATAGTTTAGAAAATGATCTTTAATCACTTTGATCATATCAAGTTAGTTACAAATGAAGAGAATAGTGAGAAATTAAAATGTGAGAACAAACGTAAAGCAGAGACAATATTTAGAACTTATATTTAAATATATTTAATATATATTTGTATTATTTTTTCAACTTATTAAAACTGTTGGTAACTCACAATTGATTCAAAATTTTTATTTTCCACAAAAATCAGCAGTCTGCTGGTAAGAAAATTTTTGAACGAATTTCATTCGGTTGCCAATGACTCGACTGGGTTGACGCAACGTCCAATGCTACAAACGAAAGAAAAGAGCTAGAGAAACGTCAGCAAAAATGTCTGAAGGCAAGTAATCGACTAGGACACTTTCTAACATGTTCCGACAGCTCCTGACGGTGACCCTGTCGACCGGCGCCATGTTGCTGGGCGTCTCCAGCTACTCTTTGACCGAATTCCGGCAGCGTCGAGCGTTTTTAGAGACGAGGCAGAGCCTGGAGGTGCAGCTGGTGATCGAGGAGCAAAGTGCAGAGCAGGAGAGGCTCCTGCTGAGTGTCCTTCCCGAACACGTCGCCGTAAAAATGCGACAGGACCTCGGCGCCTCGCTCGACACCCAGTTCAAGAAGATCTACATGTCCAGGCACGAGAACGTGTCCATCCTCTACGCGGACATCGTCGGTTTCACGGCGATTTCCTCGACGTACAGCGCCAGCGAGTTGGTCAAGATACTGAACGAGCTGTTCGCGAGGTTCGACCAACTGAGCGAGAGGTAATTACGGCAATCATTCTACGATAATGTTAGGAATCTTTTATCTAAACATCTTGAGATATAATTGAAACTGTACGGTCAACAAGAAAAACTGTATCATTCCATTTAAAAAAGTACTGATGACCTTGAAATGACCTTTGCAAGAAAATCTGCTGCATTGGGCCACTAAAATGTTAAAACTTTGACCTGAGCACTTTTTTCATAACATTTAGCCCTCGGACGATTTTTATAGCTATATAATTGGAAATATACTTAGGACCGTTCAGAGCTCTAATTAATAATTTTTAAGAATTTACTTTTGATGATATCTCATCTTTCCGATATGCTCACTGCAACAGCTATTCAGTTAGTTTAATTGCCACAAATTGAGTATTTAAATGACAATTTGGATGTTCCCGGTCAACAATGACTCCGGCACAGCACTCGGAGGGTTAAGTCCTATTTATGTGTCCCTGTTTATGCATACAGCCTATTATTTTTCTAGCGATATTTTCGCTCGCACGAAATGGCGGCAATAAAAATCGCATCGGAGAGAGATTTTTGTTAGGGGGCACGATGGGAGTCGGATCGATTGGCAGCAGAGGTATCGGCGAACGAAGAATTGGTTCGTTTACAGTCCGCTCGGCTAACTCGAATCAAGTCGCGCAGCCCGTCCGCGATCCGCCGTTTTATCGTCGCACAATGAGCATCCTCGGATCGCCAGCCGCGAAATTGACTTTATCGGGAGATTCCGGCGAATCCTTTCTCCATTTTCTCCTTTCTCGTTACGCGAGTCCTTCACGGCCGTCTACGACGAATCGATACGTCCGGGGACAAAGTGGTATCGTTACTGGCTCTCTTCCGCGAAAGAGGTACGCGAAGCGTCTCTTCCCTGTTACAGAAACCCTAATCACGTCCTGGAAATGATGTACAGGATGTCCCAAGAATGTTGCACTTCCTTAAACATGGTAACTCCTGAGGGGATTTGAACTTGCCTGTTCCTTTGTGGAAATGATCTCCGCGGCTTTTATTAAAAATTTATTTGTTTAATGCTGCTTCAACATTAAAGGTCATTAGCACGGTACATTTTCTTACAATATTTTGTACATAACAGAATGGGTAAGGATCCAGGCGACTTAGCATTTTTCCTTTCATTTTCATATTTTTTTGCATTCTATTATTAGATGATTCATATTAACTGGTACTTTACATATATCGCAGATCGTGTTTTCTTTTTTATTTAACAAAAATGAGTGGGTTATTTCTGATTCTAGAAATTGAATTTCGAATTTGACGATCTACTGGACTTGGAAACTTTCGCCACTCAAGATCCGCTCCTTCGTTATGATATTTTTGTGTTTAAAAGTTATTAATGAAAAACGCGGACCAATCAGAGCGCGACTACTGTCAAGGAAGTACAACATTTTTGGGGCACCTTGTATAAACCCTACAAACCCAAATAAATTCTTTTTTAACAGAGAATTGTTGAAGACTATGTTAGGGTCAGCTCTGAATTATGATTTCTCGCAGTTAGCAGGGTGCTGTAGTAAGGTCCCGTTACCTTAATTATGAATTAGGTAACCTGACCTGAAGGGAATAACTTAATTTCTTGGCTCTCGTGCTGCGCTACGAGGATTTGTTCGGGACTATGTTAGGATTAGATCTGAATTGGAATTGATCTGAGTTTGTGAAGTTGGGTGTAGTCTAGAGTAACCTAAATCCAGCCTGAAGTAAATAAACAATTTCATTGCCACTTGCTGGCCTAGGTCCAGTCCACAAAATGATGGAACCTGTTAGGCCTAATAACGTTTGCGTTAGATCTAGTTTCAGTGGTCTTAATCAATCTGTCTCAATTAACTTCCTATCTCTTAAATAATCAATCCACTAGTATTATAATTGTCTACTAGGATGGAAAGAAAAATGGTGAATAGAAAACAATATTGTAGAAATGAGAACAACTAATGGAATGATATTGTTCGTCCACTCGCTGCTTGCCTTCTAATTTTGAAGGGAATAATCATCTTCCATAATGGAACTACTAGCACAGAATTGTGTACCGACACAAAATGACGAAAAATAGTGAACAAAGAATAGAATAGAGAAGAAATAGGTGGAGCTAATGGAAAGATATTGTTCTCGCACGGCTTCTAATTTGTATCAGTCGATGGTAGAGCGAGGCTTTATTGAATATTAGAAAGGGAAAGAAACTAGCGGAGACGGTAATCAAAGCGAAAAGAGATTAGACCGTCTTTGTTTCGTTGCCTGTAATAAAATTGTCGCCACTCTGCCCCGTTTCCACGCGATGATTTCAATCAGAGGCGGCTACAGTAGCGTAGTCAATGATACGGCAGCCTTGTCCTTATTCCAGTGAAAAAAGGCTCGTCGAGGAGACCGGCTCTCTTCCCCGACGGTGTTATTAAATGAAATATTTCTTTGATATCCTCTTTGATGCCCGTCGAGAAATGTTCAATCTGTATATGAGGTCATTCCATAAATAATTACGTTAGACGTGCATAAATACGCGGGCAGAGAGAGAGAACGCGCGCGCTCCTCTAAGGTTTTTCGAAACGGCGCGCATACTTGCGCTGAACCTTGCCCTTTATCCGCTTCTAATTAAAACGTTTACGTATTTATAGCACCGGTTCTATTTTGTATGAGCCCTTAGTGTGCGAGGAAAAAAGAACTTGCATCGGTAAATAAAATACAGCACAACGAACAATCGAACGAAAATCAAAGAAACGTTTCTGCCTTTTCGATCATCAATCTTTCGATTATGTTGTTCCATTGGGATGAGATTCTATTTTTTGAAAACGACGTTCACCTTTTTACAAAATTACTCCGGCGAAGCCTGGCCAAATGTATAGTCACTGACATTTAATCCTTGACCACGGCTGTTCATTTTTGTAAAACTATAATTGGATGCTGCAAATACACTGCGGATTATTTACGGGATCGTTTGTTATTTCGGTGTGTGGTCGGGCAATGTTTAATCTGCTGTGATTGTGATGAGTGATTAATAAATTGTGAGAGTTTTAAAAATAATACGAATGTTGTGGATGCGAATACAATGTTGAGTATTGTCGATAATATTAGGTTGTTGCATATGGAATGTCCGATTTTAAAATGCATTTCTTATAAAACCTTTCGATCAAGAAATGCTTTTATAGTATATATATAGGTTTATTATATAAAACTTTGAGGTACAAAGCTAATCATTAACACTAAACACGACTGGTCAAATGACCGGTTCTAGACTTTTTTATTTCACATTTAATGAAATTATAATGATGCAACCACGTTTTACAAGGCAACCACGTGCCTGTTACTTTTATAGTTTTATATTTATTATATAATTTTACTTCTAAATGAAGTTTATTTCAACCAACGCGACCGTCGTGTGTTCCTTTTATATGTCTGAAAAAAATAACTTATTTTTTTAAATTTTTGGTCAAAATGTGGTGATTAATTAACGTACTAGTCGTTGATGGTAAAAAGGACTACAAAATCAAGATAATAATAATAATATCTTATTTTTACCGTAATACAATCAAGAAACTTAAAATTTGTAGATAGAATACATTGGGTATACAAAATTACGTTTGTTTAATGTCACTGCTAAAAATCGGACATTTCATATGCAACAACTTAATATTTTTAACTGTTCTTCAGGTACGAACAGCTGAGAATCAAGATCCTGGGCGACTGCTACTATTGTATAAGTGGGGCGCCTGTCGAGAGGCCTGATCATGCTGTCCTCTGCGTATACATGGGGTTGTCCATGGTGGATGCCATCAAGTATGTCCAGCAAACGACGAAAAGCCCCGTTGACATGAGGGTTGGCATACACACTGGGGCAGTGTTAGCTGGCGTTCTTGGTCAAAGACAGTGGCAGTTCGATGTCTACAGCAAGGACGTCGAACTGGCGAACAAAATGGAGAGCAGTGGAATGGCAGGGTGAGTTAACGATCTCATTTAACAATATCCCAAAATCATCTGCCAGTGAACATTCACGTAGAACAATTTATAGCTCGAATATTCTTTCCGGCGTTATCCCCTAACTCTTAAACCCTTCATTCGAAAAAACAAACTGAATTAATTTTTAACAGAGGGTTGGCTTAAAAATGTTATTAATAGACTGCGGATCTTTATGCGTTTATAAGAAAATTGAGTAGATGAATTTCAAAATCATTGGAAAATTGAAAAAATTGAAAATGCCAATATATGATTTCTCCTCTATTCATCATTATGTAAGGGAAGAAATAACATTCAATTTGGTTTCCATTTCTTGCAATCGATGCAGGCAATTTTTATTTTGAATAAAGGTCCGCGAGTCTAACGGGAAATTAAAGAAATGTTTTACAGTTAAAAAATTCAATCAATAGAAAACTTATTGTGGACTTATTGATGAACTTATTTTCTTGGTACTCGTAAATTAAAATTGTCTATAATTGAAATCGCTTTGAAATTGATAAAAGTGCTCCAGCTTCTCGAGTTAAAAATTGAATACAATTGTAATTTGTTTAAAACGTGTAAAAAGGTAGTGCAGGAAATGGTATGTTGGTTGGATGATTTTCCCAAGGGTGGAAAGATGTTGGCGTTCTAATGAATGGCGTGCGATTAGACTCATTGTCGAGGTTCGAGCGGTTCATATATTCTATAAATGTGGGAAACCGGTTCGACCCGTGTGAAAATAGTAAATCGGAAGACAGGCGGCTGGTAATTTTAGCATAGTTACACGTATCGAGGATACGTCTGCTGTTATAGTTATCAGATAGAAGCCTTTATTAAATGGACGGTGTAGGAAGCGTGTATTTAAAGCTCGAATTCAATATTTTTACTCCGTGCCGTTCTAGGCGGAGGGTAATCTCTCCCCCGAGGCGAGGAGGATCGGAGAGGATCCTTCCATTATTACCTAGCAAATAAAAACGGTGGCCCGGGACCGACTTTGCTATCTCCTCTTCGCATATTTCAACCCCCGAAATGCGAAAACGTTCCGTTTCGACGCGAAATTCCTCGGAAACAAATGTGCCGGTTATTATGAAAATAGTGCAAGTCGAAATTACAAAAAATTTTACGGTTTTACTTATTATGTCTTACGTTGATTGATTTTAGTAATAATAATATTATGAAGTGAAAAAATAAAATTTCTATATTAACCGGAGCGAAATTTCATTCATGAATTCCTTTCTAAATTAATGTTCCAAACGATTATAAAAATAGGGATTTCAATACGTATCCCAGAATTTTTGTAAAATATTTATTTACAAATATTTTATATAATTTTAATGATCACCGGCACAAATCCTTCAGCATTTCACCTAATTTAGCTATGAAAGCTTCTTTGATCTGTTCTTCTTTCGTCGACGTATGACGTGTAAACATTCTTCACTCGGTAAATAATTATTAATAAATTCACTCTGACAGGCGCGACTACAAAAAACGAAATAACAAAACAAGGTCTAAGTAAAAGAGCTAAAGACAAATTTTTTTCTTCTGGGGATTGAAGTTTTTTAATTATCGAGCAGCAACGGCGTGCCACAGGAAGAGTTAATTATTGGAAAGTTGCTCACCCGGAGTAAACTGAATTTCGTGTTTTTTTGAAGAGTTGACAGGTGCGCTATAAAAGACAATTGTAAAACTGGGAAAGAATATCTATGCTGCCTGTTTTATTCAAGAAGAAAAATTTTATTGAAAGGGGTTGAGACTGTTTAAGAAAAAAATTAGAATTTTATTTTCCTTTATCTCTTCGAACTAAATGCTTCTTGGAGCGGGTTGAAATGAGAGGTTGCTCAATCCTTCATTAAAAACTGCTCCGGATGAAAAATCAATAAAAACTCGTCAAAAAGGGGTAGAATATTCCTTTATATTCTTTGAAAAATGGACATTATAATTGCGAGCAGAATATAAAGGAAGGCGAGGATGTTTTCGAGAATATAATGGCGCCGACAAGCGAATTCAGTGGCTGTTCGAATGGTATCGATGCCGCGGCGCATAAAATACGTCCTTGATGCTCGCGAGCACACAATGAACGGAGCCAGGTCCGCGTGTATATCTTTGATGTTAATTACCTAGCGAAACGCCCGGCGAGCAGTTTTTAATGCGCTGTCGTACGTCTATTTTAGCGGGCCGAGTTAAAGGGCGAGGTGTCTGAATCAACGCGTCAGAAACGGTCTCTCCCTATCTCTCTCTCTCTCTGTCACTCTTTCTCTCTCACCTTGCCGCCCCATTCACTTTAAGCCACGGCCTAACACAATTCCTCCGGCTATTTTTGTGTCAACCTGCACTATTTCATAAAATCGCGAATCAATCTTTTAGAAATCGCTGCTCGTGCCTATCCGGCGATATTAAATTACCTTCTGGGGATTGAATTATCGTCTACCGAGAGATTCAGCATACAGAAGTTTGCACACTTTGTTTATATGTTACAATTTACTCGATCATCCACGGAAATTTTTCATTCCAATTTCGAAGCTGCTTCATGAGATATAACTAGACTGCGGATTTTATGCATTTATGACAAAAATGGGTACGTGCAATTTAAAACAGTGGAGGTATTAAAAAGATTTAAGGCCACCAGTGTATTAGTTTCACCATAATAAGATAATTGAAAGAAGGATGAAATTGTTATTTGGCTCCTGTGTCTTGCAATCAATGCAAACATTTTTTATTTTGCATAAAGATCCGCAGTCTAGATATAACATATACAGTAAAGTCGCGTTATTTCTCAGCGACTGCCTGTCCAGAATTTGTCAAGTGCCCACCCCCTCCACTGAGGGGCAACGCCGCAGGGGCCACGAAGCTCGAGCGGCCTCGGTCTCCGAGCAGTGTAAACATGCCGCATAATCTGATCTCGGCTCGGGTATATCGGTGTGAACCGCTACTAATCCAATTACAAAACTTCTTTATTCTTCATTATTTTTTTATCGGACTTTCACCAACTTATTTGTGACATTTTTCTGATTAAAATGACACCAAACATTGTATAATTTCAACTGTATTTAATTGGTTTAATTGACGATGAAAGTTTTGGGCGCAAGGAAGGACAGCGAGATCCGTGTTTACATGCTGTCCTTTTAGTAGACTCAGTCATAAAAAAATAGTGTCCCTACACGATATTTCTCCGTGCAGAACACAGCCGTTTGCAAAATAACGCGACTTTACTGTACTTCTGAATCTGAAGAAAATATTGTAGAAGCTGGAAGATATTGTAGAATTTATTTTTCATAGATAAAATTGAAGATCAACTATTTAACTTAAAATGATATATTAAAAATAATAGTATATTAATGATTATGTGAATCCGCCGAATCCCTCGCTCCGAAATGACGGCCGAGCGGGAGCCGATCGAGGCCCGTGCCGTTGGAATAATCGGAGCGAGGGATCCGGTAAACAATATGGCTGGCTTGCGAATAACCCGGCTGAATAAATACTCGAAGGAGAGTGCACATCTCGAACGCGACGCTGAGCTTCCTGAACGGGGAGTTCGAGGTCGAGCCGGCCCACGGCGAGGACAGAGAGGAGGCGTTGCAGAAAGCGGGCATCGTCACTTACTTCATCGTCAGGGCGTTGAAACCGTTCAAACCTGCCGTGACCAAGAGCCTCGCGTCTTTGACGGACGCGGAGAACATTAGGAAAACGATGGACAACAGGAACAACAAGGAGGACTCGGAGGAATTCAGGCAGAGGCTGCGCAAGGAGCTAGATAGCAAAGGTACAATTAGAATAATAGCTACCAATCCCTTATTACTTGGAAAAAGACCGAGGACGAGTTGAGCCATCTATCTTGAGCTAGAATAATTAATACAAACAGTTCCTGATGATGAGTGAACTGGCAGCCTTCATAGTCTGTCCTGTAGCAAAGTGTAATTACTACCGCGGATCTTTATACAAAATAAAAATTTATGCATTGACATGCTTGCATTCTAGCACTTTAGTAATTACTGTTGGAGCATCAACTGAATCCCAACACATCGCCTAAATGAACAGTCGAAAATGTTACGTCTTGCAGAGTTGGTACACGTTAGGATTGAATTGTTACCAACGTCAACGAATCGCCGACGTCTTCGCGGCCGACAGGTTTAATTAACGAAGATAATTGGGTTCGTAGGAGGAGCAGCGGACTTGAAGGGTCGCGCGCATTGGCTGACGCTGAGGTTCAAGGACACGAAAGTGGAGTCCGCGTTCCATCACGCCGAAGAAGCGTTCTCGCCGTTGTCCCTTATCGGCGGTCCATTGGCGATGATCTGCGCCGCCCCTGTTTGGAGGTTTCAACCGTGGGGACCCTTCACGTGGGGTGGATTGGGGGTGGTCGTGCTCTTCGGGGTCGTGCTGGCAGGTGCCACCTGTTTGGGCGGCGCTGTCAAGGCTATGTGGCTGAGAACGTCCCTGGCCTTGCTGATGACGTTCTCTCTCGGGGTGTTCTTGCTTCTGGACATGGTGAGCGATCCAATTAACATCTCCGATAACACTGAACATCCATTGTTTTGATTCCGGGATCGTATTCCCGGAAACATCAATCGATATCCTGGTTGGACCAGGTGAACTACGTTGTACTTGGAGAACCAATCTGTGGAGCAGCCTTTACGATTATTGCGCTAGGTTGTACTCTAAATCCTAGTTTTGGTCCACTTTCTCGGACGGACACCAGCTACCGTAGCTTCTGAACGAACTGAAGGGTATTGACCGAGGCGCTTCCTTAATTTCAGAGCAACTGCGTGGTGATCCAGGAGCCAATCCCAGTGCTGAACGCGTCGGTGACCCCCTCGCCAAGGTGTCCGTACCCATCCTACTACTCCTACATCGGTGTTCTCACCCTGGTGGCGATCTCGATGCCGACCTACATCTGTTACCTCGGCAAGGCGACGCTAATGTATGGCATCGCAGGCGTGCAGTGCGTCATCAACCTCCGACTCCTCGGACCGCGGTTGGACTGGGAGGATCATGCTTCTTCACCCCTCGACCCCACAGCTTATCCCTCGAAATGCAGCCTATCGACGACGCTGGTCATCGTTGCCACTGCTCTGGTCATCGTGGCGAGATACGTAAGTAACGGAATCGTTCTATTTGCTGTGCAAATAAATTCGGTGCCCTCTCCTACCTTACCTACCGGAAGCCTACTAATAGGATTTTCAATAATTCTGTACCGAAAGAAAGCACAGATATTTATATTGCAATCTTAAATGAAACTATTATATGATGTTGTTGAGGGTGTGACTTGTTAGTTCACAATAAAATACCTGTTGCTATTGAAGGTTTCATTAAAAGATGTTTAGCCATGTACCATAGATTTTTCAAAATTATGCAATAATTCGGTAATGTGTTAGTAAATGTTTGTGGAACAGTAGAGGCGATAGACACTTCTTAATTGAACGACTAAATTCCCCAAACTAAAAGTTGTCGAAACGCGGCTAAAGCCCGCAAAAGAAAAAGTGGTACTGGACAAAACGATATTTCGTTTGCGAAGGAATAAAAATAGGAAGTAGGAGCCACGAATAAATTTGTTATCGATTGTCGAACGGTTCCAGAAAGTGGTTTCACCGCGGTGCTTCAGCTCCCAATTAAGAACCGAGTACGTAGAATGTACAAAAGCAGTTCGAGGATTCCAAGTGGAGAGAAGGGAAAAAAGTTCGCGTGGGGATTGTCAGAAAAATATCCACGTCCCGGTCCGTGAAGAGAAATGAATAATCGATCTTCGGAGCACGCGAAGCCCGTCCGACAAATTCATCAGAGTCGAGGACGTGCTCGTCCCGAGGCTCGAGTGTCCATTCTTCATCCCCGAAACGCTTCAACCCTGTCCGTCAACATTTTATTCATCGAGGGGGTAGTATACACCCTCCACCTTCGCTTCCGCGAATTAATTCGAGGCGGAATCGTCTTGTTACGATCGAACGTAATCGCCGGAACCTCGTCCGTGGATCGAACGGAACTGTCGGCTGCAACCCCTTGAAAAAGACCACCCCTGACTCGTGGCTTTCATTGTTCCCTCGATTTTTTTTCTCTCTGTAACTACGCGTAATTGTTCGGTGAACCAGGGGGAAACTTTGATTGTCGGCTGCCCTTTGAAGGGGGAGAACATCCTTTTCGAAAAAGTCACCCCGTGTATTTATTCGCCGGCGAAGTGTAATGTCGAAAAAACATTTACACGAATTTTCTGGCCTTTGAGAAGGTCAGTCTGTCTGTAGAAAAGAAAATTTCGATGATCTCTTTCGGGGAAGAACACAAAAGAGGGTTAATCTTGACAATATTTTAAAAATAAATTTTTTTGCGGAATATTTTCTTACGGGCTTGTAAATCTTCGTAGATAGAATGATATTGATTTAAACATTTTTTCTGAGTACCATCTCAGCCATGTTTCTTTTCACACAATAGTTTAAAGGCACCGCCCAGCTATTCATGGCAATTAATCTCAAAAATTATCGAAATCTAAAAATATGTTTTTTCTTCGTCGCAGTCATCCGCCTTCCGAGTGTTAAGAATCTAACCTTACATAGTGGTCAGGTAAATAATCGTTCTCGCAGTCTCTGTTGTATCGAAGATGAGTCTCTGAAGGGGAGAGATGCCTATACGGGTGGCTAAAAAAACCCTTGTTGCGTGGTCAGGAGGGACATCGGACGTCGAAAGGTTAATAGGGGGGTGGAGGTGTATCGGTGTGGTGTGGTTGTTGCGATGACTGGAAGATGACTCGATCGATTGGTTGCAGGCGGAGAAAGCTCGGAGGATGCTGTACCTCCGTGGCCGTGAGGTGGTCGAGCAACGGGAAAGGGTGGCGGACATGAAGCGTAGAAATGGCGCCCTGATATACAACATACTTCCGCCGCACGTGGCCGCCTATTTCCTCAGCAGAGCGAGACACCACGACGACCTATACAGCCAGAGCTACTCGGAGGTGGGCGTGCTCTTCGCCAGCATGCCGAACTTCGCAGACTTCTACAGCGAGGAGAGCATCAACAACCAGGGTCTAGAGTGCCTCAGGTTCCTCAACGAGGTCATCTCCGACTTTGACGCGGTGAGCGCACCCACCATTCCAACCCCCAATCAACCCTTCAATTTCATCCCTATATTCATTCAGTATCTCCATCAGTATTCATCATGATTTTTTTCTGTTAAATTTAAATTGTATCAATATCTCACAAGGGAAGTACGTCGATAAAACATTTTAACAATGTCGTTATTCACAATATTGCTTAAATTATTAAATATGTTGGTATCTAATCAATTACTTCACATTGAAGTATTGTATAAGGTATTATGTCAATTTCATATCATATACGATAGAATTATTCTAGGTCGGAAGAAATGTTTAATTTTCAAGTTAAAATAGCTCCGACTGCGAAGGGTTAACAATGAAGGTGACCAAAGAACAAATTCTGATACCGAACGTATTAAATAATAATTTGAGCAACGAGGATTAACTCTTTGCACTACTATTTATTTTTTTAACGACGAAATTTTTGCGACGAAGAATTTAATAGAAAAAAAAAGAAAGTTTATATTTATTAGACTCTGCTCAGAATCCTCGTGAAGAGTCCGACTCGATATTGCAGGGCAGAGGGTTTAAATTTTAAGGGGGATGGTTTTGCTGCTCTGGAATGAATGATTGCCTCGATTGCTGTAGATCCTCGACCAGAACAAGTTCAAAAGCATCATCAAGATAAAAACGATCGGCTCGACGTACATGGCAGCGTCCGGTATAATGGAGTCCGAGGACACCGAGGAATCGCCTAGATGGGGTCACCTGTCCACTTTGGTGGAGTTCGCTCTGGAGCTGAAGAAGGCTTTGTCCAGCATCAACGAGCAGAGCTTCAATCATTTTGTCCTGAAGATGGGCATCAATCACGGGCCGGTCACCGCTGGGGTGATAGGTGCCAGGAAACCTCATTACGACATATGGGGGAACACTGTTAATGTCGCATCCAGAATGGAGAGCACTGGCAAGGTTGGCTGCATTCAGGTAACTACCCTCAAGCTACCTAATGCATATCATTAGTGAATTCAGACCCTTTGCCAAGAATCTGATTGGACCCTATAGCTACGGTGACTATACATATCGTTGGTGCACAAGAACAGTGGCACAACTAAAAAATTTCCAATTTCGAGTTTATTGTAAAAATGCATAGCAGAATCCCCATATTTCTATGTGGAAGAACGACATATTGCTACTTCCGAAAATGATCCTGGAATGCGGTTGTGTCGTTCTTCCCAAATCCAAGATCACGACAAGCCTTGCAGGAAACAAGAAACTTTTAAACGGCTGTCCTGGGAAATCTATTTTTTTGAGTTGTGTCACTATTCTTGATATTAGATATTATGTTAGAGAAATAGACAACAAATCAAGAACTGTTTCGTCGTAAGAAAAATTTGATACTTTTCACAAGAATGAACCAGTTTTATTACAATTCACAAAATAGAGGACAAAATGGCCATTCTAGAAAAGAAAAATAAATTTAAAGGGCAGAGCAATGAAACGAAGGACTGTCCCTCTTAAATAAAGAACTTTCCTCTGGAACAAATGGCTGTGCTCTTAAATAAAGGACGCGTGGTGACCCATAGATCAAAGGGTTGGTGTCCTCACGCACGAAGGGGCATCCATAAATTGTAACCTCAAAGTACAAAAGGGTCTAGAATGTGCTGTACTCCATTTCTCCGATATTAACGAAATAATGATGAACGTATCGATGTTAGGTGACAGACGAGACCAGGAGGATCCTCGAGCCCTTCGGTTTCGGGTTCGAGCAACGGGGTCTGGTGTTCGTGAAAGGCAAGGGCCAGCTGCTGACACACTACCTTGTATCGAAGGACGGCGTGTCCTTGAACCTGGACAGCGATCTTCCGATCGAACCGACTCACCCGATCATCTACCAGTAGGCTACTACTCGAAGGCTCTAAGAAAAACATCAACGCAAATCTCTTCCTCGTTCACGAAGTGAAACCTAACCAGTGTCGCGACGAAAGGTTCTCGCCGTTCCAGGCGAGCCCAGCGAACGAACTATGGCACGCACAAGGTCACCAGTCTCGGCTCAGCGATCAGGATGCCGGCAGAACCCAGAAGACAGTCAACGACTCAAGGACGAAGAGGAACCTGTCGGCTGAGAATCGAAGCAGGATCGGGAAAAATTGTTTCGGTCCGAAAGAACCTGGCGGATCGATTCTCATTGAAAGTAGAGGATCAACGGGTGATCTATAGGCGATTTAGATCTATCCCATGAGAGATCGTTCAAATTCGATTCGAATACAGTTCCTTTTTCCGGTTCGAAAATTGTTCGGCGAGCACCTGCGAGAATTATGCGAGAGGCTCGCCTCCGGGACGCGATTGTGGCAGTTCAGAGGCAAGATGGACGTCGCCGTCGGCCGCCGACGCGACGCAGTGATTCTCGATTCGCTGTTCGAAAGGGATCGGAAGCGAAACCGTGTTCAACGGAGACGAAGTACAGGGTACAAATTGAGGATTAAGTAGGCTTAGGGATCGATCGAACGAGAGCTTTCGGATCCAGGGGTTCTCTCGAACCTCAGGCCGGGAGCGATCGGCGAGGGCAACGTTGAAGTTCGAATAATAATTGAACTAATTTAATAATTTTATCGGCGACGCCCGGGCGTCCCGCGTTGATCTTAAACTAGGATTAGGTCTTTAAAAGTGTCCTATTTTACATAGAACGGGGAAGGAACATGGCCGCCGACGACGGCGCCTCTCGCGGAACTCGCGGCGGATTCCGACCGGGAATCAGCGAAACGCTGTCGATTTCTGCGAGCAAGGAAACGCGGATTGTCGTGATCGATGGATCGTTCGGCTGTCTGGGAGCGATTAGGTGTTAACGGCGGATTCTTGTACATGGGCTCGCGAGTTGTATTATTTAAAAGTTTGTGGTCTGCAGCTCTTGAAATCAATGCAGACTTTTGTGATTACACTATTGCGATCGTTAAATTGCAACTTTTTTATTTGACAAGGATTTGATGGCTAACAAAGTGATGGTCAAATCACGTACTCATTTAAAAAATAATATCGGGAGCTTAAAAAATGACTTCTTTAGATATTGTAGAGGTCGGAGCTCGCGGGCCCAATAAAAATCGATCACAGGCAATTCCCTAGGATCTCAATGGTTAAGAAAGTGTCTAGGACGTAATCGTTGTAGGCCGCTGATCGTCACTCTATTTTTCTAGATCCGACGAGCACGCTCGACATTAACCCTCTTAATACCGTCGCCCGAAAGATCGACGATCGTGACCACAGAAACCGATTTTCTAGGAATATCGAGGAAGAAAGTGGATCGCAGAGGTGATTAAGAGGGTTGATCGGAGCGGTCAGTTAGTGGTAGGGCTTTTTTCCTAACGTGGCTCGCGGAGGATCGTTAATGTCTCTCTGAAATCGGTATTTTTCCTCGATCAATCGGTGCCGTCGACTTGCCGCTTTTCTACGATCCGATATTCAAAGGAACTCGCAGGGGAAGCTGATGGAACTGTGCGTGTACCATAATACTCGAACTAAACTAACAATAAACTAAACTAAACGCGTCGGCGGACTCTTCGAGGCGCGGCGTAAGCGGACTGCGTTCCGGTGGACTCACTGTCAGAATTTCGAAAATTTCATTTCTCTCCAAACGATCTCGCCGTTCTTGGCGATCGGATCGCTCGAATTTCTCCGGGATCCATTCGGCGTCGCTTCTCTGCTTGTTTTTCGAAATGCAGCCGCCGCATTCAATCTAGAAAAATGATAACGTTTGAGCAATTAAATTAAATTCAATTAAATGGGAATTAAATTCTTCATTTTATGATTGAAATTAACTAAGACTTCTTTCGATTTATTGCGGCATTTCATTTTCTTGTTGATTTAGTTCATATTTCATTCTACTTCAGGTTTTTCGAAATGCAGCCACTGCATTCAATCTAGAAAATTAAATTAAATTAAATTAAATTAAATTAAATTGGTATTGAATTCTTCATCTTATGAAGAACATGATTTTTGTGATTAGTTGCATGCAGACGAGCAGTTCGGCGACTACGATTGGGTCCAGCGCGATCGCGCGTGTATTTATTATATTAGCCGGGGTTTCACGGTGTAATTATTGTAATAATCGAATCTCGGGTCACGGTTGTTGTAACGTGAATCACAGATCGGTGTATCGTAGGTACTATGAAAGTAAGGATCGTCGTGCTGCATTGTGGATCCAGCGTTCCGTGACGAAACGCGACGGTACGGGGGGGAGACATCGAAACACCATGGGATACGGTTCCATGGTAAAATTTCGAACAGTTTTTTCAAATGTCTGACTGATGGAAACGCGTGTGAGAAAAGTTTGGAAATCTCGACAAGCGAGAGTGGGGAGATTGTGCAGGGTGGTTCATTTGATAATTTTTTACAAGAACGATCCAGAATTATAAATTGAATTCGACTTCAATTTTATTCTGTTCGGTGGAGTTTGTTTAGCAGTTTATTCTAGTACGAGTACCGATAAGTAGATTACGATGGACCACTCTGTATATCAAAGTGTGTGTTCAGAGAGTGCAATTAAAAATATATACTGCAGAGCGCAAGTTTCATTTCGACTGTCATTTGTTTAACGATCTCACACTGTCGGGATAGTGCTCGAGTGTTTGACAGCGACTCGGTCGAACCAGGATTCTATTAACTCGAGGACGCTGGAGGAGTCTCTGTAGTCTTAATTTAACTATACTTTCCTGCGGACAGTTTTCTATTAAGAGTCTCCTAGGAATTTATTGAAATTGAATTGTCGAACGTAGAACTTCATCTAGAAACCAGCGCTGGGTTGGACGATTTCCAAGATCCAATGATTGTAATAGAAAAAATACGAATGGGTGAAATAGAACCGAAATAATAGAGTTAATTTGTCAGTAATTGAACTATTTTCTTAAATTTCTCAAATAAAAAGTTTCCCAGCTGATTTATTAAAATTATATTCGAGCATTCTGTAGACTTTAATAATCTTTAAATTTGTTTACAAAATTCGCAACAGAGATTGTTTTGAGGTACCAGACTCAATTAAAAATTTAAATTATCACGTGATCTTATCAGTGATTTTAGTTAGTATCGTTTAATGTTGAAGTGAATGGACTTCAACATTAGATTTTGGAAATCGTTGGATGGCAGCGCGATGGCAGCAGCATCGAGTCATCCAATCGCGTTCAAGAGCCAGGCTCGCCGATAATTTATTTTTCTACAATTTTGAGTCGATCGTTAGACCAAAAACAGTAACAAACAAATGACTCGAGCACACACGCAACGCACACAGGAGGACGACTGAATCCTTTCGTCGGCGACTATTAGAACACGAAAGACCCGGCGGGAGCTAGTCTCGCCGGTCTCGATCATACAAAAGAACCGTTAAGTACAAAATACTATCGAATTAGCGAACCTTCTAATTACTCCTCTGTTTTTTCTAACGAGAGACGGCTCGCTTGAATTCCACGTCACACTTTTATTCCCGTTCGACTCGCAACGTGTTTCTTCGGGATTGCGTTCGCGGTTTCGTGACCGGGAGGATCAAAGATTAAGAGAGGAAAGCGAGAGTGAGAGAGAGATAGGAGAATGTGTAATTTAGAAACGAGAAAGCACGGCCTAAGCGCGACGAAAAACGGACCGACTGGGAAAACACGATTTCGAAAATCGTTCCGAGACCTTCAAGAATTTTCTGTCGATTTTGAGTCACGAATTGAGTCGTGAATTTTGAGTGGAGACTACTCGATTGTTGAGTTTATCGAAAATGTTATTAAGAGGACGCTTCGTTGCTCAAAATTGACAGATTTCGGGATTCATTTGTTGCATCGAGTTCGAGGAGTTATTAAAACCTGACTGCACATTTCGTTAAGGTCTCGGACGATCAAAATGGCGCCGGCACGCTCCGTTTAAAATTTTTTTCTCTGATCGCGCGCTTCCAGTCGGTTTCCGGCGCTCGACACACACGGAAAAATAGTTAAAAAGAAAAAACGAAAGCATGAGGGAGGAAATGGACGATATGGGGGCGGGGGCGTCGGGACAATGGCGTCAGACCAGATCTTGTAAAGTAGCAATAAAAGGAACTTCGTGTATATATATACATATATGCAGAGCGCCTCGTAACGCGTGGGCGTACAACCTCGTTGTACCAGGTAACAAAGGATAATCTACAAAAATAATTTGTATTATTTCTCTATATTTAGTTTCTTCATGACAATTTCTCTAGTTCACGAAACAATTTTTATAAATAATATCCGCATCTCTGGTAGCTGCACGACACGTCACAATTTATTTTAAAGTGAAAGTTAAAATAGGGGTTCTGTGTTGCACAGATTTAGAGTTGTATTTTATTTTTTAAATACATTTTTTCACCGAATTTGAGCTCGAACGGACGTCCACGCGTTTCGAAGCGGCCCGCATGTGTATCGAATAGAATTAAAGAGAAGAAAAGCGCACGGGTCGAGTAAAACGGGGCTGGAATTGATAGAAAAATTGGCGTTCTCCTGACGTCGTCGGGTTCAGGGGCGGGTAGTAAAGGGGATTGCACGAGGGTTAGGGGGTTGGTACTGGGGATATGGGGGAAGGGGGGCCACGACCCGGCCGAGTCTGTGTATAGCCGTGTAAGGAGAATTATATCATTGTAGATATCATAGTATCTTAGATGTGAGAACTACGAAGAGGGAACACTTGTTGTAAACTATCAAAGTATACTTCTTCTGGCTGGATTTTGTTGATTGTGGTGGGGGCGGGGGGCTGGGGGGCACGCCGGGAACTCGTGGGGGACTGAGTGGAATCACGCGACTGTATAATAAATGGCTCCTTTGCCGATGTAAATCGCGGTGACTATTTATTCACCCCTCCTTCATCCGAAACGTTATCAAGGTATATCCTGATTTTCCAAAATTTTTTTTCAGGAAAGCTATTGAACCGCTTGCATCGAGATTTTTTGTACACATTCATTGGTAGATGAAGTATATGTGTGATTTTTTTCCAGTAAAAATAATCAAAGTTACATATGTTATATGTCTTTTTGTAGTCCGCATTACCGATTTTTTAAATACTTTCGGCCGATAGCACGGTTTCGAAATAAGAAAAAATTATCGGATTTTAAAAATTTTGTGATTCTCTAAAAATTTCAAGTCCGAAAAACCAGAATACCCTCTCAAGTGAAAAATGTCAATGAAGTACACGCTAAAAATTTCATCTACGTTAATGTCGCTGTATAAACAATTTAAAATGGCGATAACCGCAATTTTTAACCATTTTCAGCCTAGAACTGCAAAAAGGCGAATTATTAGCGACATTCGCTGGAATATCGTTCACGAAATTTTTCCGATAGGTTTTTTTTATCTCTTCTGAATTGTCCATTGTATTTCTGTGACATTTTTATTGGAAACTCTGTTACCTGTGACATTTTTCTTGAACGGGACAAAGAATAATTGGCTGCTGGCGAGGACAGTTTTCCGAAGGTCGTCGCAGAGGATTGACATTTCACTGAACATTGAATGAAATCCACGTGGCGAATGTTTGTTATAAACGAACGTTTATTTTCTCTTAGGTAACAAGATTCATACATGAAATTTTGGACCACGCTACGTGGTCCTTTAAATTTGAAATCGATAGTCCCTCGCTGGAAGGATTGAAGTTTCGAAGGACCACTGTTAACGCGTCGACTGCCATTACAGTTAAAATTAAATCAACGCAATATATTTAATATCACATAATATATTTAACAACAGCAAAAAGAACGTGCTAGAATTTGCAATATTAATTTTCAATCTCACCATCAACATTTATTTCTTAAATAAAATGTTTCGTTAGGTATTATATAATAATTCTCTTAATGTTATCCTGGGTACTATGAATATAAACGTAGTGTATAAAATTGATTTGACAATCTTTAAGTTAATCTGTGACTTTCTGAGTCTATGATTTTTTAAATATTTCTTAAGCTCTTGAGAAAAGATAGCCTCGGACCGCATTTTCAAATCTGCGTAAACAATTCTGTCAGTGAAGAATATTACTGTCAAGACAGTCAACGCGTCAATCGCAATAGTTAATAAAACGTAGGCTAAAATATAAAACTTACATTCGTATGAAATCTCAAGGAGTTTGGAACGCTCTGTGAATCGTGTCGAGTACATTTCGGTTTAAGTAGAACGAGGATCGTTATGGTCAGACAATCTGTCGCTGGATTCGCTGAGGTCGATTGCTGATCGAGAACATAGCAGGCCAAGGCACGAAAGAAATCCGAAAAAATCCTTGGAACATGAGAAATTTACAACTCGAAGCGATCGATCGGAGAAAACTGGCAGATGTTTATTATACATGTATTTCTCAAAAGATAGAAGGTAGAGAAAACGAGGAGAATCAGTTTCCATTAGAGTCTAGATTAATCGTAGGTACATCTACGTGAACAGTGATCGAATTGCGGTTTCTTTTTCGAATAGAAATTTCGTACGGTTCTCGGAAGCTTCGATTTTTAAAAAATGTGGCTTTGATTTTTCGAGGTAAAAAAGAATTTCTCTCACTACAGAGCGCCTCGGTTCCTCCAATGTTGCACATTAAGAGAGGACGATCAAGAGCGTAATCGCTCGCCGGAATTATAATTTGCAATGTTCGTTGCTTAACAACGTCTACACAGAACGTCAAAGAAACGAATGCGCGATCTCGCAATGTTTCTCGCGTACAGGTTGTTCCAAAAGATGCGAGTCCAATTTTCACAATGTACCCTAATCCAGAGGTAGCGATTATTTGTTTGTTTGATTTTTGGATTCGTTTACGACAGATACAATTTATACTTTCATGTTCGGCCGCGTCTTTCGAAACGACCTGTACGTCTTTACTATGTATAGTACATACGTGTATATATACAGTTCACGATTATCTTGTGCAAAGTATCAACAGTACGCTTGAGAAAAATCCCCCGTTCAATCTTTTCGTTTATAAAATTGTGATCATTGAATCGAAAATTCATTAATTTAGTAAGTCAATTTTTATTTTAGATTCAGGTCAATTTTCAATGCATGTAAATATTGGAGTCTGCGCTGTTCGAAAATGTTTCGTCGCTTTTTATATTATTTAAAGAGTACATTCCGGGAAATAGGTCAATTGCAATTTTTCATGATTGTCGACTGCCATTTTGTTATAGTCTGTTTTTTTCAGAGATCTGAACAAAACAGTATCTATCTACTCTGCATTATGCTACTATAATGCATATAATATTTAAAAAACATTTCTACTCCTGTCTTAAATTTTGTTCGTATATTCTACGCCAAGCTTTAAAATATGCAAAATAATCTCCCAACGAATAAAAAGGAATCACTGACTACAAGAACACATCAAAATCGAAATAGCTATTTTTAAATGTTCAACACAACAAACTAAAATAAATTTACAAAATCTACTGTTGATTAAATATTGCGAATAACAAGTCGGGTCTTTTAAAAAGCAGACTATAATTATTTCAAATGCACATGATTGTATATATTGTTTCACGATCGATACAAATCGTCCGCCAATAGAGCGACGAAACATTTCGGGCCACTTACCGCGGAACAGAACGCCGGGAAAAATTCTGCATGCCTCGGATCCGGCTTCGAGTATCGTTTACAATGACGGGGCACTCGATCGAGCTGCCTAATTGCCGCAATTACCACAGAAACGGGATGATTTCATCGATCCCGCTGCACCAATTATCGGAGCGACTCGATTCCTCGGGACTGTCGACGTTTCCGCAGAAAATTGCAGGCTGAAACGTCGAACGCGATTGTCATCAGGATCGTGTAAAGCACTTGTAGAGCCGCGGGTTTACCTGCCGGGAATTGCAAATTCTCGCATGAACGTGGCACAGAGATAAAATTCCCCACCACCGTGGTGTAATTCCGATTCGTCGAAACCTTTGCGAGACTGTCTCGAAGCAAGCGAATTATAATACTCGAATGCTATAGTCGGTGGTTGAATCAAGTACTCGGATGTCGTGGTTCGCAAAAAATCGAATTGTTTGATCGACGCGCGCTATTGCCATTTGCTCCGCCATTCTCGCAGTAAAAACGCTCGTCAACGCTGCCGCGAACTGGGTCTCGTTCGCGCCAGCACCGTATCAAAATTTAAACGACCCCGCGGTTTTTATTGTTTCCGGTCAAGCTCGTTCGTTACTTCCTACTTTTTGACTAATTCGCAAATCCCGAGTTCTCAGACCGTTTCAGAATCACCTTGAAGCCCCGTTTCTGGCGGGCACGGGGGGCTCACTCTCGGTCAGACACCTTCAAACTTCTTCAAACATTATCAGAATCAATCGTTATTGAATTCGCTTTGGAGTTCATCCCAATTTCTTAACTTATCGGTCGAAATATATGGTACACTATCATTTACCCGAAGTTTCCAAACTTCAAACATCGTCAAACGCATACTGAATCGACCACTCCGTTTCTATCGATTTCTTAACCTATCGCTCAAAATATATGGTATATCGACTATCTGAGGGCTTCAAACTTCTTCAAACAGCTGTATACATTTTCAAGCCCTGACTGGGCACGTGATTTTCGCACGACCTCTTGCAAATAATCTTAAATATCTCTGTCAGATTTCCTTGAATGCTTCGAAAGAACCTCAGATAAAACATCGTCGCTTGTGCAATTTCATCTCAAACCCTCCACTCTCACAACAACATCACTCTTAATCATACGCTGCCCCTTACAAACTTATCAGACACCTTCATACTGCCTAGAAACACGTTCAAACCGTCTCACACACTGTCCAACCAGTTCCTCCTCGAGTTCCACAGGATCTTTACCGCTCCGAATTCTCTTGGTCAACCCGTAGCGTCCTCGAACCACATCGGACGTCTCCAAATAACTTCAAACCAGCACAAACTACATCGAAGATCAACGATCTTCAGGCTTTCCAGCGCAACGTCGAACACCGATCACTGAGACAATCCACAGGCTCGATTGAGTCAATCGTCGAGAGGATTGCCGGCGCCCGAGCGGTCTAACTCCTGCGATGGAGCAGACTGTCGATCGGGCACCAGCAGCCAGCCTCACGTCCTCACGAACTTGTACACGACACCGAAGACCAACACGCTGACCAGAACCAGAACCAACGCTGTCACAACCTTCGCGAACGCGTTCAAACCGCTTTCGGTGTGCTGCTGAGGTCTTCTGGTCGGGATACTCTGTTTTGATGCCAATCCACGGGCCAGGGCTGGGAATGCCAGGCTCTGGGTCAAGGTCAGCTTGTGCAGGGACTCCGAGAGAGAGTATGGGCCCACGGACCCTCGAGCTGCGGCCCTCAGAAGGGCGTACTCCAGGTCCAACGCGTCGAACATGCTATACCTGTTGATCGAAGTCGAGTTAGTTGCGATTCACAGGGAACATTTTTGTGTAGTTTGGTCTGACGGGTTGAATATAACCCCCGAAGATTTTTTATACGATAAGATTTCGACGATAAGATTTAAAATTACAATTTCATCCAATTCTAGGTACCCCGATACATTTTACTTAGCCCAATATTTTATAAAAGATGATATACAATTTTGATGTCGACATTGCCTGTATATTCCACAGATGGTTTCTACAATTTTTCCCAACTCTGTATCACTCTGAAATATTTCCAGCCAGGGACGTAATCGACGGGGACCGGTATCCGCGTTTCGTCCTCGAACTTCCTGCCATTAGGGAGCCACTCGTACCCAGCGAAAAGACTCTCGAATGAAACTAAAACCGAGTACTTTGTCGGATCGATTCAGTGTCTGGGTGAAGGTTCCACCCTTGAAACTTCCCGGAGAACGTTAGGATGGAAAAAAGAGAAAGAGAGGGGGAATAAAAAGAACGTATGTCCATGAGGCATTTGACATTGCTTAAAATCAGATTAGGAATCTACTAGAAACTAGCAGAGTTTCAATTTTTTAGATCCATCCCCGGTGAGGGTAATTTTACAATAGAAAGTTTCTAGCAAATAGATAATACCAGAATTAGATTCTACGACCCCGGGAGCTCCTAAAATAATTAACAGAGACGTAAATTTTGTTCAGCTTCTGCGATCGAGTGGGATTAAAGGGAGTGGTGGCTCGCCACGTGGTCGGGGTGGCTGCTCGTCGTATTTGCATGGTGCCAGGGTCGCTCGCGCCTTGACACGTGCCAAGATCGACGTCGGAACACATCAGCCCGAAGGGATTATTTCTAGCTACACTTTCCCCGCTACCAGTCTCAGTCATCAGACGTCGGCCACTTTCTCTCTCCTGCTGCGATGAGAGAAACATCCGATGACGAGACAGCTCTTCCTCGAAATTGCTCTTCCTCATTGTCTCAGGAAATCCTCATTTGTATGGAAATGTCGACATAAATTGCTACGCACCCCTCGCACTTTTACTGAAGTCCTAGAGACTCGATTCGTACTGTGTCTTTGCTTTCACTATGATTTTGAGACTGTGGCTTTTACACGCATGTAGCTGCGATTTAAAAAGTGACAGAAAGTAAAATTTTTTAAAATTGTTAAAGAAATGAAAGACCAACACACCAAGTGACTCCTGTTTCATTGTCCAAGTAAATTGTAAAACCGAAGTTAATGTATTTTAATCATCTCAAAACGTCGAGAAAATAATATAATAGTGTCCTTAAATTTTTCTAATGACTTCTTCATTCTATGTTTGACCTATTTATTTTTTCTCATATTTGCATAACGTTAATGAATGTGTTACCGATGATGCTGTGGTATAATCTAGAAAGTGATTCACTGCCAAGAATTTTAAAATTAATTTTTTAACCCTCTAGGGAGGAGCCGTTTTCATCGAACATTACACAACTTTTCTTGGTCACACCTGTGACTTCTGGCAAACAGAAAGAGCCTTGGCCACGGTAATTAGTCGAAGGATATAATTTTCGATGTATGATAACAGCTGAGCTCATAGCACGATCAATGGCAAGGGCGCCGAAGTGTACATGAAGTTTCACTATCGATTATTTAATTAAGATGGGGATCGGGTAACTGAACGAGAACAAAGTCTCGTGTAAATATTGTTCCACGGCGATTGTTATCCGTCTAGTACAGAATGCTTCCGAAATCGTGGTACGAGCAAACAAGACTAACAGAAGGAATAAAATTTTGTTGTTCGGCAAGAAAATCGCAGGACTCGTCTGGCGTGTCTGATCGTGGTCAACCAATTCTACTTCCTTCGTTCATGAACAGGGTGGGGCATTTCAAACCTGAATAACTCGCTTGCTTTTGAAGATAGAAGAAAATGCATGAGACCAAAAGTACTATTGAGGGACTCATAATCTGATGTTCCTAATTCTCTTACAGTTACATGTGTCAAGGACACATAAAGGTCAACTCTGTTTTCTTAAATGGAATGGTACGGTTGTCCATATACATTTCGATAATGTCTTTCGAGACGAATACGATTACCTATTACGAAGGTCGTTCAAGGTTACTCAAGGTCAAATGTAATAGAAAATAAATTGTCTCCGCCAGAATTTTGATAACACCCTATGTACGTTTGAATTAATGTGGGCAGGAATTAGCTTGCCGCGTGGGGAGTGATATCGCGGGACTGTGAGCATTAAGATCGCCGGCAGTATTTTCTTTTTTAAAGTATCTGCGCCCAGATCGCGGAACAGAGATCGGATCGAAGGACTGATTCTATTTGTGGAAATTTTATGGACGTTATTCGGACCGTTCTCTTGCTATGAATCGATTCACCCCGGGGAACAAAAATTGGAAAGTATTCATCGGATAGTATATCTAGTGCACCGTTAATTTTTTAAAGTTATTTGAATTTTCAAATAATTTTTAAACAGCAGATTTTTTATACAAATTGCTAAAATTCTGAAAGATGATCCCCGTTATTTTATAAAGAGGGGTAAGAGATTAGTGACACGTTTGGTAGCCTAACGGTAAGATTGCATGCGTTTCGAGTACGAAATTAGGGGTTTACCTGCTGCTACGCCTCCTGTCCTGCGAGTGCATGGACGTAATTGCAGAGCTAGGCATCGAGCGAAGGCTGCTGGTGGTTGAACTCGATGGACTCGGTGGAAGCGGGGGTGGTTCCTCGTCGATGGACGTACGGTCCGGTGTCGGCGGACTCTTAGTTCCGGAATTGTGGTGATTGTGATGCAAATGGTGCAGCTGCAGTCGAGCATGGTCCGGATGCAACAGACTGGCGCGACGGGACTGCTGAGGCGTCACCGCGGGACTAGTGCTCGCCACGCCACATGGCGACGGTGATGCCTTCGAAAGACGACAAACATCCATGAAAAACCATTTTAAAACCTCAAGTAGCGCATAACATACTCCTTTGCCCAACTCATTAAATTACTCGAAACATTCCAATTAAAATCCAAATTAACCAGAAATCACAGACGCCAAAATATTAGATATTATTACTAGTCTGTCTTCCTTTCGACAGTTTTCTTCCTTTCGCCTTATTTCGGATCAGGAGACCTGTGCGTTTTGATTTTGTCCTCGAGTGTTATCTTGCGTTGGAAAAGAATAGAATCTGACTTTTTCTTTCGAAGATTATGGATGAAAAGATTTTTAATTGTGAAATTAATAATTTTGTTCGGATATAAGGAAATTGCTATCCCCTCATAATCTTCAAAAGAAGAAGGGATAGCAATTTCCTTATATCCAAACAATATTATTAATTTCACAGTTAATACCCCATGAAAATATCTTTTTATTCCGTTTTCAACCTCTTCCACAATACGCATGAAAGAATTGATTTAGAACTACTTTGGCGTATACTTGTCAATTGAAAATAATCTTTGGTCTTCCGAGTTTTTTCTGGCAGGAGATGTTACATGTGCAAAAGAAAATTTGCAAAGTGCGAGAAATGTTCGGAATGGTTTCGACTCGAGAGAGAAGCTTAATGAAGATTGTCTTGTTGGTACCTACGGAACTGGTTCCAGTGATTGGTACCTGTATGGACTCGATCCCGCTGTCGTTGACGTTCTCCTGGACATCGGGGAAGACGAAGGCCTGTGCCTGTCCGTCGGCCTCGCCCCTCGGCGAATCGCTCGGCCATACTTGCAAAAGAGGAAGTCCGCTACGCGTCTCCGTGCAAACTTCCGCCGTGACGTTGCTCTGCTCACCTGTACCGAGGCACAGTCGGCCCAGCTCTCTCAGTGGCTTCTGCAAAAACACAATCCACCAATCACCTACCAATCTACGAAATTAACAAAATACACTGGCTCGCAACATTAAAGCATCATTAAATTCTCCTTCGAAAATTGTCCATGTTCCATGCGCCGTAACGTCACGAAAAAATTTCATATAATATTCATTTTGATCCGATTTTAAAGAACCTTCCACTTTCGAAAATCATTATTCATTTTTCTGGAGAACTTTTATTTAAGAAAGCGAACTTACTTTTAGTTTAGAAAATTTTGCAAATTATGAATTTAGTCTAGATTTGAAGGATTTGGAGTCTCGCCTTTATTGGTTCATTGTCTTAAAGAATAAACAAGGTAATTGATATTTTAATTATTAACAGGTACTAAATTAATTCGCACATAGAATATTCATTAAAATATATGTATTTTTCAGGACATTTCTTTGAGAAGCAGCTTCTCTAGGGCTCGGAATCCCGACAAAATGGCTGCGACTTCCCAGCCGCGGTGTCTGGAGCTGACATAATCGCGTTCCCGTTCCGATAATACCATTTCCCATCGCCGTTGTCACTCGCAGCAGACGGACAGGTAATTCTCGTTGCATTCGCGTCACGTTAGACCTGTCACTCGGTTGAGTCTACCAGTGAAACGATAATTTCTATTTGGATTCGAACGATTAGAACGATTATTTCGAACTATACCGGAAGCGTGTATCTTTGATTGTTCGAGGGACGTTCGAGCGGAGAGGTTTGACCGACCGGTTGCTTTTCTGTTGGGTATCGAAGTCTAGGATGGAGCCAGAACAGGAAATATTAGATCGACGAAGCCGGAAACTCGAATCGGCTTATCGACTTAGTGTCGTTGCGGTTTAGTGTAGTTTGCTCGAACAATAGCGCGCCGTTCGATCCGCGTCTTTGGTAAATAGCTGGCCGTGTTTCAGTCATTTAATGATTTATACAGCCGTTTGTCAACTTGTCGGCTGTCGATGGATAATTTATTAACGCTGTCTCATGCTATTATGCGAACTAGTTATGGCTTCGCCGCTAGTCTAATGGCTGGAACGCGATTTCTTGACGATTCGTGCTTAAAAGTAATTTGTTCAGCCCATGATTATCAAGATTATTGAACAATCGGATTTTATGCGTGTCAACAATTTCATTGCGAAACAGTGAAAACATTTAACATAAGTCTCGTGATTCTAGTGTTAATGCAGACAATTCTTATTTTGCATATTTACACTAATCGGTGTTTGAAGTCTCCAGCTGTTTGGATCCAGAAGTTCTGCGAATAATGGACAAAGCCGAAGTAGAATGAAATATTGATTACGACTGTAGTCACATGTGCTCGAGCAGAAAGCCTCCAAGAGTACTCGAACAGCTTTACGAGCGGAAGCAATTTGATGATTCCATTTACCCCGCGGAAAGAACGCAAAAATAAATGATTCATCGAAGCATTTTACTTGCTCATTTATTATACATATACAATATTAGCATATATACGTGACGCTCTATCTTGATAGAAAATGTACGAGAAAAAAGAGTTACGAGGAGAATATAAATAGCGGAGATTGCGGCAACGATTGGATCGCGGCTCGTCGATTCTGCGAGCTAGCCTCATCAAAAATTGATGAAGTCTCCGAAGAAAATTTCGTCGAATGGCTGGGGAACAACGGTGGCTATTGTTTATTGTCAGAAGACAATAACGGATACAAAAATGCCGATAGATAGAAAATTACGATCTCTTTCGCAAAATCAAGGCAATTTCTTCAGAAAATTATAATACTTGTTCAGATTCGAGCGATTCTGATTGAATAATCAATTATTCAATTCGTTCGACTTCCTCGATACGTACTGTATAATGCATTACACATTATTTCCTGTATAATGCATCAGAATATTTGTTTTATTAAAAGTATGGGAAAAATATAGTGCTGGGAATTTGTTAAGACCTCTGTTGGAATTTTCAATTAAAGTGCACAGTGATTATTTTTACTTTTATTTTCTAATGCATATTTTAAATGTACATTTAAGATGAGAGTTTTATTTTCTGCAGCGACGTAACATTGTTTTATTTTAAGCAGGATTGACAGACGCGGTACATTATTGTCGTTATCAGCAAGCGGACTTCCCCTTCTAATAAATAACCTAACCCGAGTCGTTGTTTCACAGTTTCAGTCTGATATGCACTAAAGAGGTTTACGATAAGGTCGCGCCTATTTATCAGAGATTTGTCACGTGTGCGTTTGCTCGCCGCGGCGTTCTTAATGGAAGAACAAGTTCGAAAGAGACCGTGGATGCACGTCAAGAATGACTGAACCTTGCACTTTTATTATCGCTGGCCGTGATAAATATTGCCGGTGAACTGTTGCACATCCCTTCGTGCGTCTGTTCCGACGTCATCGCGCTACAAAGAACCGCCCGATGACCTTCAGCGCCTCCGCGTAAACAGCAGCTTAATGAGCATCCGATCTCTCGAAATAATCCAGGAAACCGATACCACCTTAAACCGTGCGGACCTTCAAACTTCCGTGGGATCAGAGGTCCGACCCTTTTCGATCATGCGACGCTTTTGGGGAAATACAAAACTTTCTTTTAGTAATTTTTAAATAAAATGAAAATGTCTTTTCAGGGGATATTTAGCAACACCTTGACTTAAATATCCCCTGAAAAGATATTTTCATTTTATTTGAGAATTACATCGAGAATTAAGTGCACCTTCAAAATTTAAAAAATGCAGTGATTCAATTATATTATTATTAGACTACGGATCTTTCTGTAATTATGACTTTCGAAAATTTTCAAAAAGTGCTAGCGTATAAAATATGACAGAATTTAGTATGATCTTAATTTATCTCAGATCTGAAAAAGCAACTCTACCACGGAAAATAAGATTCTATTTTACTCCACTTTCTTAAAATTCGTCTACAAAAATTGAAAACTGCATGAACATCCGCAGTCTAATTATTATATTTAATATTTATCCTCACGTGAATCCACAAATAGGACATTCAAAATCGTCTAGAAGAAAATTAAGAAACCAGAATGTACTTGCAGGGAAACGTAGGTATTGATTGTTTTGCTATATTCAGTTAGCCGACTTGTTTGGGAAGACTCATTATTCATAATAGGGGAGGATAGCTCACAATCGGTAAAACTTTAGTACCGCCCACTGCGAAGGTAAAATAATGACGTGGCAACCAACCGCTTGACCATGATTCGCAATCAAAGTTAAAGGAGCCGAAGCTTTTCTGCAATGTTGCGGGTTTGCGAGAAGTTTCCCCATCCGCAAACAGAAAAAAGCGAGAAAGAGGAAGAGAGAGAGAGAGAGGGAAATCGTCGGGGTCGAATCGATACCGAACAAGTCGGAAGTATCGCGATGGAGTGGTTCTTTTTTAGCGTTCTGCGGCTATTGTTTAGACCATATCGCAATCGAAAAATTCTTTTGTCCTGTCGCACTGAAATATCAAAATGGAATTCGTAAAACACAGTAGAGAATATTGTAATAAATTTTTTCGCTGTCAACGAGCATGAAATAAAAAAAATAACTTCTGGTGTGTTTTTCTATATTTTTTTTCGTTAGTGCTCGAGCTATTTGTTGGGCACTGTTTAAGCATGGCTTCGAAAAAATAAAAAATTTAGAACAGGATACTAACATTTGATCGAGCAAATTTCCTTCTAGACAGAACGTCCGATACAGAATAATTTTTCTGTGTGCATATTCTCCATTGTTTTTGTCTATTTCAGCTACCACAATGGTCCCTTTCGTGATTAGAGGGGCTCAGGGGGGTGGAGAGGGTAGAAAGGAATAAATTTTCGCGCCTCTTGATGTTTCCTTTCGTCAGTATCCGAGATTTCTATGTCTCAATGCCGGGGAGCTGAAAGGAGAACGTGATTTCTTTTCCTTATCGGCGGAACAAACTGGTTTCGCACCCCTTCCGCGGCGTTTTTATCCGGGGATTTGGAACTGCGGCGAACAAAGCGACACGGAACCAGTAGAACAAGAATCTTGGCCACGGTCCAGACCTTTTTTCCGTGGGAAAAACGACACCCGACAATGACACCAAGCCAACTGTTAATACAAAAACGCGAATTTGCATAATCCTTTCCGACCGTGTTGCTCGCTGACTTCCTCGGAGGAGGCACGGCAGACTCGTTCGAATAATTATAAACTTCTGCGCCCCTGCTGGAGTCGATACAAGCTTAAATTCACTTTGGAGGTTTACTTTAAATTCACTGCCAAAATTTACTCTCAGCCGTTCCGCGCGGTGAAAATTTACTTTGGATCATTTTACGCAGCCAAAATTGACTTTACGCCATTTCGTGTACAGGGGAAATTTACTTTGGACAGTTCCACGCACTTTGGATATTTATCTTCGGTCATCTCATTCTGACTGGAAATTATTCCGGATCGCTGTGCAATCTTGAATAACCCATAAATAAATTTTGCACGTTCAGTTTGTACAAGCTAAAACTGTACGAACAAGTTCTTCCACGTGTAGTTTATGCACTCCATAATATACTTTGAAAATTTATTAATAACTTTGACCTCTGTAGTTTATGCATACACCGTGGCACAGTTTTATAATTAAAAGTAGAATTACATTTTATTGGTAACCCGAGGTTGATCAGAGAATATTAATTACTTGGACAGCAGGTGAGGATTGCAACCGATAATGATTCGCAACGAGAATTCCCTGCAACAATCATTCTTCCGATATCGATATAATAGTTAACCATACACGGCCGAGCAGACGGAACAAACGTGGCGGGCAAATTCATCGTTTGCAAACAATTCGAGTGAAATAACTGATGGCTTGCTCGCTGCGATATATGCGGAACAGCGCTCGTGTAAATTTAGCCTAAAAATATGTTCGTCGAGCGGAGGATAATTAAATTTTTCCTGCAACCCTCCACATATTTTTCAACCCCCGAACTTTCCCCCAAAAATAAAATTCGCGAGACCATTAAACCGAAAAGAAATCCATGTATCCGGAATTAAAAATGAATCGCCCCGATCAGGAAATTTAAAATTAATACTTAGGGGTATAATAAATAGGGGTGGTTCCTGAAAAATTATCATATTTCTGATTCATTTTTAAATAAACAGTTAGACACTCTGATAAAACTTAAATTTAATGATTCATAAATTCCGATGGTTTTTTGCGCAATCAGTAAACATAATTCAGGATGTACATTAAAAATAACTAACGTTTCAATTTAATTTTTAATGGAACAGCTTCGCCGGATATCTCATCAGGTGTTATTTTAAGAACGACAAGAGGCATCGTGGGATTTAAATCCGACAGCGATAAATTAATCGCGCGGCTCGCGACATTTTTACCAAATTGAAACGCCTGTAATTAATTAATCTCGACCGGTCTACCTCCGGGGAATATTAGAAAGCTTGTCGGGCATAAAACCGGGGTGAATGTTATCTTCGACGCTGCGTTATCACAAACTTAATAAATTATAAATCTACCGGGGAAACTTTCGCGCCTGGAGAGTGTAAAGTTTTCAATGATCTTCATTTTTCATCGTTCAGCTTCCCTGGGCAGTGAACTTTGTTAATTGAGAACGTAGCGGAAAGTTCGTCAACAGCTTGTTGACTGATGCAGTTTACTAAAACGTTTACGAGACATTACGAACGCGATCCTACAATCATTCTTGTCACAACCATTTATTGCAATAAGCGGATTTTATACAATTATAACAAAAATGAGTGGATAAAATTCGATATGGTAAACGAATTAAAAGAATTTGAGAACATTGCATTAGAGGCTAAGCTTAATAAAATTATATAAAGAATTTATATAATTATATAAAATTTTATTTTGCATGAAGATCCACAGTCTACTTATTAGCCTGCGGATTGTATGCGTGAGTAGGTGCAATTTAAAACAGCGGACAGTTTCCAAGAATTAAAAGATGTCGATATATGACATTCAACATATTAAAATTATTAACGGGGGAAATAAATGTTAATTTAGCTTCTGTACCTTGGAATTGAACAATTTGATTTTGCAAGGAGTCTACTTATTACAGTCGGTGCTCTTTCAGTTCGTAGCACCAGTCAGTTTACCCAATGAGAGTAAAGGTACTAATTGCTTGATGCTCAAAGGAAAGAGTCCGATTTCCTCGAGGGTGCGAAGAGGAGGAGTCGAGGAGAGGGATTTGGTTGAAGAGGACGATGATTGCGGAGGAGGCTCGGTTAATTGACTCTTAAAAATTAATCGAACGTCGCTTCTCTGTTTACACGCGTAAACGCGCCTCGGTTTAGCGCGAGCGAAGGAGAGCTAACTCCCTTTTTCTTTCCCTTCATCGACCAAGTCTCGTGTCAAGGCCGTCACCGCCAAGAATCTTTCAGTCACGGTCACGAACATCGTTCTCTGTCCATTCGACACGCTTTGCAAATCATTAGCCGCGTTTATGGGCTCGCCCAACTTCTACCTCCCACTCTACCACCCCTAACCATACGAACCGCCCCCCCCCGAGCCTTCGGTTTCTGCAAAGCTCGTGAAATTTTTAATGGATTATGCGAGCCACTGCTGGCTCGACTGCACACCCTGTTTGCCTGGGAATCGCGAGCTTAATTCGGGGTTAATGGATACCGACGCGTATGAATTTTTCGGGGATGGTTTCGCCATGAACTCTCCAGTGCAAGGACTTGGCGGACGAGCTTGGCAACGTAGGAATTCGGTTCCGGTTAAATTTTTGTTATTTGGTGTCTTTTACAGTTATTGCGATGGTGATTTGTAGATTTTCAACTTTTCGACCGAATAAAATGACTAACAGCAGCAATACATTTTTCTTTGACTTCTGCTTCGTACAGTCGAGGTAGACAATTTTGATTTTGCATAAAGATCTGCGGTCCGGTGATTATATCTATTAACTTCAGCCAAGGGTAAGATCGTGCTTGATTAAATTTCTAGTTTAATTGCGGATCGTTATCGATAATTACAATATCAATTTAGTAGATGAATCGTTGACTCCATTTTGCAGAAAGACACTCGAGCAGGAGAGTACGCGTGGTTGGGTCAAGGGTTAGGTTAGTCGACACTCGCAAAGCGATCTCCAAAGCATGGAAAGTCGATCAAGGGGTTGGCGAAAAAATTTCGGTGCTGTCCAAGCTGAGATTAATTGAAACCAGAGGTCTGAAAGGCCGAGGCGGGGGTGGGAAAGTCAAAGGTACTCGAGTCGCAAGGTTTTTGCACACAGGATCGCCCCGTTCGCGATCGCTGAAAGCGAAAAGAGGGTTTTTTCACTCACCCTTTGGCGGCCGTGTATGCTCGGGGGTGGGTTGTCAACCCCCTTTGACAGTCTCGCAAACATTTAAATATTCTTTGTTAACGACTGGCCTGGCGGCGTTTGGATAATCCCGGGAAGTTGGAGAGTGAACTCTTTTCAGCGACGTATGAAGCTGTGTTACAGTATTAATTTTCTAAAAATTAACTTTCCATTCCTGCAGTTTGATTTGCTCTTGGCACTTCTCAAATTGTCATTTTAAAAGTAAATCGGTGGATAGTGTGAAAATTACGAAGTGGATGAACGAATGTTTATTATTCCGCATTATTGTTCCCGTCGTTCTAAACAAATTCGAGGAAGAAGCTACATCGTAGGGTCGCGTTAAAGAATTAATTAGCCCCTCGTTGATAGCGCGTCAAGTGTCAGGCCGCGCGAACCGCCTCGCGGAAATTAATTAAAATTATCAGTGGTTCTGTCGGTTTCGTGCCACGGCTTTTCAAGAGGTTTCGTGCCCGGAGAAAAAACGAAGTGAAAGTCTTGATAAGAGCCGTCCCTCTTTTCAATCTAGCTCGAGACTCCTTCGCGGTTCACTGGAAACCGAGAGAACGATCGCAGATAGCTATCGTCGGGGGTGTTTTCCCCTATTCGTGACTGACTTTCGGTGATCTGGCTCTTTTCGAGTAACCCCTGAAGAAATGAGGGGATGAATTCAGTATAGAGCTCGCCCTCCTCGTCCTACTATCGAGCCGGAATCGAAAATCAAGTTGGATATGGGTCGGGAAGAGAAAATGATGAATTGTTTCGCAGGAAACAACCCGTGCCGGAAGTCCGCATTCTTCCGGCCCCCGGAGAACTATAGCAGACCTCGAGCTATAGTAATGTCAAGGGGATGATCACGGAAAAAAGGGCAGTGCTTTTTTTAGACTCGAGCGTGATATCGGAAGTACTCGTGGCATATTACTTTTTTTCATTAAGCTGTAAATTACGAGTGAAATGCCAAATGATGTGTATATTGTTCTTAAAATAATTTCTTTTAAATAGTTGTAGAAGTAGTTTCTTTTTCTTTGATTGTGAATTGGTGCAGTTAAATAAATATCGTATATGTCATCGCGTTGGGAGATGATAGTCAACAGGTCTAGGCACTGTGGTCATTTTGTAACATATTAATGCAAGTTTTAATACAAATGAAGCAACCCAAGGAGGACTCGTGAATTATATTCAAAATTCGACCTGACTCATAGCAAAACTGGACGTCAAACTTTGCCAAACGCGTCTCTAGAATTTCATCCGAAGGTCGCAGAAAAAAACAATTTTGAAACAGAGACCGCAACTGGCCCATGCAGTCTACTAGAAATCTTTAAAATGCAGAATGAATGGACCTCAAACTCTTCCAAACTTGATCAAACTCACTTCGTTAAAAATTCATCTGAGAATCCTCGAATTCTAATAATATCTGACTCGTACAGAAAGCAAAACGTACAAAGCAAAGTCTCAAACCCTATCAAACTCCAGAAAACATTAGCAAAACACCAAATTCTACTAAAGGAAGCCCAACAACCACCAATAAGAACTCTCCAAAAGCTCAATAAGCAGTCATCCTCCATAACTCCCGAGCAAAACAAATTTGCTCTTCAACCAATGCACTATCATACTCTACCAAACCCTATCAAACTCTATCAAACTATAGCAGAACACCACATTCTCAGAAACAGGGGCCAACAGACACCACAAAGAACTCCCCAAACTCCGGAAGACCTCAACTATCAAAGCCCCTATCAAAACAAACTAACTACTGAAAAAATACATCAAAGTCCTACAGAAAAGAGTAACAAAATCGACAACAGTCTGCACAGGTCACACACATCGCAGAACAGCACTGTTAGCATCCAGGGGGGGATGTACAATCGAGATGAACCGAGGTCAGCACGATGAAAAATCGCGAGATCCGATTCGGGGGATGGCAGGTGGAAAAGAAGGTCGCATTGGCGACGGTGAGAACGCGTGATGAACTTCTCTGGCGACCCACCTGCATGCTTTTGGGGCCGAGCTCATGGCCAAGGGTTGTCCGGCACGATCTCCAGGTGGTTGACTCGCGCCAGGTGTTGGCCGGGTGTCGCCAGGTGTGGAACCTCGATCGCCTCGGTCGACTCGGGCTGCTAGGTGGCTCGAAACTGCGGCTGGTTCCGTGTTCCGTGCCAGGAGAGACAGAAGCGGCATGCTCCGCACTCGAGGGGTGGCTCGGGGGTGGTTTAGGGGTGGTTCTCGCCTGCCCTCTCGGTCCGGCGGCTCGACGAGAGTGGGGATACACGACTCCGTTCCGCCATTTCGCCAGGGGCCGAGGAGGTAGCCCGCGGATCCTGACGAGAGTTTCATTTACCCCCTCATCCCCCTGATACATCACCCTTCCCCCCTCTATAATATTCTGATCGTCAGCCCGGGGTTGATTCGATCTTTATCAGGACGCGAGCACTATTATTATTAGGCTGTTGCATGCGAAATGTCCGATTTTGAACGGTCACGCTAAACAAACAGGTTAATCAACATATTCTGACAATGAATTATGAGACTCTTGATTGCATGATCTTATTTGTATTGGGTTGTTGTATGAGATCCAAACTCTTCTTTTATAATTGATAACGGGAGGAAAGGATAACTTAAAAATAATTCAATTAAATCATTTAGAATAAAATGTCATCTCGAATTTATTTGCGGACCTAATAGATCGTTGTTGATAGCGTATGCTGGGGGCGCTCCCCGAGGGTTGTTGTGCTCGGATGTGGTTGCCAGTTGATAGCGGACGGATTAATTGAGAGAGTGGAGGGAGGATAGGGGTGAGTATTTTCGGATGATGCTTGTTTGGAATTGTTTGTGCGTGGCCTGGATTGAATTGAATTTTCTGTAGGAAAATAGAAGTGGTACAGCTTTATTTTTGGAAGCTATCTATAGATTTTAATCTATAAAATTGACTTTTGGTTCGACATGAACTTTTCTGAATTAATTCCTCGCTCGTGGTATAAGAAAATGTTATTTTTAGCGACCCTAAAGCGCGGTTGGTCTCTGAACTTTATGGCTGTAATTATAGCGCAACAAGTTTGAGATTACTTTTTTCAGAAAGAAGGGAAACGGAATCCCTCGGATGATAGAGGTTTAATGCACTCTGAGCTTTATAATTAAATTCGAATAGAGATAATGACTAGACCGCGGATTTTATGCATTTATGGTAAACGTGGAATTTAAAACAGTAGAAAGGTTAAAAGAACTTTAAAGTATCGTGATATTATTTCCAACATTTAAAAAGTACGACTTTGATAAATATTAGATATACATTAACCCCTTGCCTTACAATATCGTGTCAGACTCGTGATGGAGATTCTGAACAGAGTCTAATAAATATGTATGCTATTAATTTCCTGTAAATCGAAATAAAATTCTATTTTGGTTTCGTTAATGTACTTTTTCAGGAAATTAAGAATTACAAAAAAAGTTTAAATCACTGAAATCGTAAACTAAATCGTAACGCAAGGGGTTAAATATAAAAATACATAATCAATTTTATTAAAAAATGGACGTACACAGTTGCAGCTTCAGTATTGTAGATTCTGTCAAAAGTGTATTTTTGGAACAACGATTCCCTGAAAAATGATAGTGTCAACCGACGAGTGACACACACAGCTCAACAATCGGTTGATCGAAGATAGCAGAAACAATGTTGTCGGTGGTTTGTTCGTGGAAAAACTCTGGATAGGTAGGAATGAATCAGGAAACAGAGATTGCAGAAGAAGGTCCGCATTACCAGCTGATTGAAAACGTAAAGGACACCGAGGAGCAAAGTGGATGGAGGCATTCCGGAGTGCTTAGAGGAGGTTCTCGGGATAACGAACAGCCCGGGAAATCCGGAGGAAGCCCGAGGGAAAAATCTCGCCGGCTAAGAGGCTTAGACGGAGCCGGATCTCCAGGATACACGGAACTAAAAAATGTTGGTGCAATTAAAGAAGTGATAGCGACCGGCCTTAAACTGTTCCGGTTTCCGCGATGGAAATAACCGAGCATTTTCTGTGTTTATAACATTTTTATCTTTCGGAAGTCTGCCCGGAAAAATTCGTAAAAAACTGTGACGAGTAGACTGCGGATTTTATGGATTTACGATTTTTATGCAAAATGAAAATCATCTGAATTAGTTCTAAGACTGTCCATTTCTTTTCTTAATAACTTGAATGAATTGGAAATAATGCAACAGTGTTCTTAAATTATTTAAAAGATTTTACTCTTTTCCACTTGATGAATTTACCATAAAATCCACAATCCACTAGTAAGTATTCAGAGGGTTGGAGCAGTAAAAGAACTTTCATAAAAAATATCGTGACAGGGTGAAAGAACAGGGGGACAATGGTCGAATAAAAGAGGGGAAAAAAGGGATGATTAAAATCTTCAAGTAAATGTTCAAAGGTTTGAAGCAATAAAGGAAGTTCGATAAGAAAATTAATAAAAAATATCGTAACAGAGTGGAACAGCGATGGGATGAAGAGGAGGTTGAAGTCATAAAATGAGCATTATAAAAACCATGGAGTAAAATGAATAATGAAAATCACGAAATAAATATTCAAAGGGTTGAAAAGCAACGAAATAACTGGTCGAAAAAATTAATAAAAAATATCATAACAAGGTGGAAGAGCAAAGGCAACAGACTGGAAGCGACGCAGAGAGACGGCACAAAGGGCGAGGACTCCAAAATTGCTGAAATAAAATCACGAGCAAAAATCGTTAATAAAATTCTCTAAATAAATGTTCAGGGGGTTGAAGCACTGGAAATAGTTCGAGAAAAAATTAATAAAAAACATATCGAGACGGAAACCCGAAGGTGACCCAGAGAAGAAGATTGCTGATATAAAATTATAAAGAGAGAAGCTAAAATGTCCAAGCAAATATCGTAGGGGTCGAAGCGAATAAAAAGAGCGATAGAAAAAGGGAATAAAAGTTAATGACAGGGGCGGAAGAGCGATAGTAGCGGATTGGAGGCGACTGTGGAATGGGTATGGGGTTAGGTTAGGGTTAGGGAAAGTGATGGTGGCCGGGGTAATAGGACGGAAGGAGACGCTAGGACACGCCGGGCCTCGGAGAAGAAGCTGAAGAGAGGAAGAGTAGGAAAGAGGATGATGGTAGAGAGGAGGACGCGACGCCGGCGCGAGAGAAACCCCGTAGGTCAAGGTCGTCTCGCAGGTGGCTTGTGGAGCCCCTTGGTACGGCCCTGAAGCCCCACTCGACCGCCAGAAAGCTTCGTGCAGCTTGCAGGACGATCTTCGCCAACGTTCTGATCGATATACCCCAGCCCGGTGAAGCTAAACCGGTCTCTCCCTCTCTCTCTCGTTCTACCCAGCTCTCTCCAGCGTGCTCCATGTGCAAGGGAAACTGGCCTGCTCCTCCTGCAACCAGAGACTGATAAGGGTCGCTAGGCTCTCCCGCAAATCGATCAACCCCCTAGTTCGTTAACCTATTTACACGGATCTTTATTCGGGCATGTTGCACACCCGCGTGGGAACCATTTAATTGTCCAGTGTGCTCTTATTATCCTCGCCAGCCACCCCTCTTTAGGGGTGCGTGCAATCTACCCCCTGCGGATCAGCAAACTTGCGAAATTCGGAGCTGACATGCGGGCGGTGGTTTTTGGGATCTGTTTCCGGGCGAGGGAATTATTGATAACGGCGCACAGTGGAATATTTATGCGAAAATTTATTTATCTAATTTAGACCGATGTCTCTTCTTTCATTTTCTCACTCGGGAAGCGTGCTTTATTATAAAAGTATTAAAGCTTTGACTTCGACTAACTTGAATAAAAATTCACCCACCCCTTCTTTTTAAATCTCTTCGAGGAAATGGTAAGCGGTGGCTAGGATTTTTATTCGTAAGAATTGGAACTATTATTTTGTAATATGGGACACGCGGACGCCACCAATTGATTAGCCGAAATTTACGAGCGGAATTGTCGTCAAACATTTCATTTTGCAGTCCACGGTCCAGCAGGTCCGTTTCGTTTCAGAATTCGACTCCATAATTAATTAACTGTGCGACACAAACATACTTGCGAGGGACGCAAGGACGCACATTTTTTCGCTCATTTCAAGATGGCGACGGGCTCCAGTTGCCAAGAAATGGATCGAGGATGGAATTGGTAATGCAACTGCATCTCACGCGTCCTCCGATGCCTTGTAACGCGTACCTCGTGCAATAAATAATTCTTCACTCAATGGTAAGTGCGCCTCCAGATTCCCCAGCCCATTTTTCACGAGATTTTCCCCGTCCCACGATTCCTTTACGTCGGAGGAACAATATGTTCGAGACTGATTAGGCGTCCACGATGAATGTGTCTCCACAGTGGTCTAGGCCAAGAATTCACGCATGCGAAAGTTTGCCGTTCCGTTCGCGTGATTTCAATCTGATTTGCTAGCGTTTCCCTGCGGGAACCTCGTCCCATTCCGACTTCGTGGCGACAGCCTCTCCGAAAAGCAAGAAACTGTTCGATCTTCGAGAGATCGCTCGAGCACGAATTTATTCTGAGATCGCTATCGATCCATTCGAAGAAAACGCTACTGTATAATTTGTCCATGAATAGCATTTGTCCTCCGATGTATTAATTTTAGTTCCCTTTGATCCGTACACGCGAAATATTTGTGGATTTCAGCAGAAGTTGAAACTGCTTAATACTTTGATTGCTGCGGCTCCCAGAAGTGGAAATTATTATTTGTCTAGATTTGTACTCTCAGCAGAAATCTTGACATTTTAATTTTTATTTCATACATTCCTTCAATTTTATGGTATTTCTGAGGTTGCTAGGTTGCCACTCAAAGGCATTTTCAAACTCTAATAAAATACCAACATTTAAACACTGATTTTTACAGCTTTTTTAAATTTGTTCGAATTTATCGTAGACATTTTCATGTTCCTGTTTCGTGGAGCGACAAACGATGGTTTCGAGGGAATTTTACTCCCGAAACATTTCCTCTGCAAATAACCAAACGTTAACTGTGAATGTCGGTGCATTTATTCGGACGGTGAATAATAATAACGATATCATGGAACGACAATCAGTCCGCCCACGTGCTTTGATGAAAACGGTGCAGAATTAGCTTGCGGTGATGTTCCGCGATAGCTTCGAAAGGTTAAAAGTCCTGATATCGTTTCCGAACTGTAATTGTATTGCGATGCACAATGCGGCTGACTATTAATCCTTTTACTGTAACTAACCTTTAAAACAAAAAAGAAATAAATATAAAACTTGTCTGTTTTTCATCTTAGAATTCAGCAATTATGGAGAAGCCATTTTAAAGTCACTAACAAAAATAAATAGGACTTATTAAGAATTTATTAAGGATAAATATAAAAATCGTATCTCCCTCATCTCGGAAATCGGAGGTAAATCGAGAAATCCGAGCAACAGCATTCCCCGCAAAAAGCTATACTAACTGCAGACTCGGTAGGATCTCGAAGACGCCAGTTTCCAAACAATTATGCGTTGCATTAAAGAGGCCAGGCAGTTCGGGCCACCCCTAAATCGTCGTCCCCGCAGCAATGCAGAATAGGAAGTATCACGCTGTTACGACGGTACCAGTCGAGCTTCCGTGGCTCCTAAACGTTGAAGACTTGCCAAAGAATGTTTCCAGGAGCGGGTCGGACGTCGAAAGTTCCGTTCCACGGGTCTCCTTTAACTCCCACGGCGGCGGTTCTATCAAAGAAGTGACTGTTGGATCAAAGAAGAGACGGTTGGATCAGCTGCGGCGCGCCGATTACGTGATCGAGCGATCGCGAACAACGAATGAGCAATATGCCAGGCTTTAAAGCTTCTGTCGCTAAAGGCTGCTACAGTCCCTTGTCCCTGACCATTCTGCATCTTAAAAAGAATTTTCCTACCCTCTGCGCGGGTAAAAACAGCCCCTAACCTTTTCTTAACGCCCACTCTACCCCATCAAGCAATTTTCAGCTGTTACATAATAGCGATGATGGATACGACACTCAGCCTTCTGGCCTGGAATTGGAATTTGATCCACTGATCTTGGCAGAAGATTTTCGAAACGAATAAAAATGGAATTTTCCCGCGTTGCAGTTGTTGAATAATTTTTAAAAAGGAATAAATATAAAATTTGGGAGCGTTGCAATTTCTTATTTATTTTTTTATTAAATATTCAGAATTCATTCTTTTCTACTATTTCTGAAGATTTTAAATATAAGATTAAGAATGTACTTCGAACTGTTTTTTAGTTGCATCACGTTTTTAAAGGGGACGATTTGTTATTTTTGTAGAACTGTTATTCGTAGTTCACTCTTGATTTCCGGGTGAATAATGACGGAGACTCGGATTTAAAAAATTAAGGAAGGGTTTCAAGGTTGAACCGCGAACAGATGAGGCTGCAGCCCCTGCGGCTGCACTTTAAAAATTGTGCAAGCAGCGTTTACGTCTTCCCGACCAAGGGCTGCTCGTGTTCGTCTTGAGGAGTGAATGTTTAACCGGAAGCTGCTGCGAAACGGCTACCTAGAACACAAAATTAAACGTGGTACATTCTGTAGACACCGTCGGGGTCCAAACAGTGCATTTTCCACTCGTGCACTTTTTCATCCAGGTATAAAGAGAGTCCAACTTCGTTCGAAGTGTCTTGAGGCTTAAACTTTTTGACTCTAATGAAATGCATTTTTTAACGGGAGCAAAAATTTATATTCTTAGCCGCGGTGGAGTCTATATTCTCCAATTAACGAACAAAATTTTAATCCAAAGTTTGTACCTCAGAAATACGGTTAAAAAATCATTCATCTAGTTCTCTCGCTTCCAGACTGCATATTTTACTGATTTACTTCACTTCCACGTACTTCCATCACACATGAAACATAAAATACAATAAATTCAGAGCAACCTAAAAATATACTTAATTAATTTTCAACTTGTTAAAGCATTTAAAAGAGCATATGACTGTTTCATTCCACTCTGGTTGCTTGGAACAGCGTCGAAATGTTCAGATTCTCGAAATGATAATTCCCACTAAAAAACACAACAGATGGAACAGACAAATGAGCTTTCAGCGGAAAATGACATGCACAAAGGCTGCGGCATTCTCTTCTACGGTTAAATAATACATTTCGATGTAATTGAATTTCTCTTTTCTCGGTAAGAGCGAAATAATGCAACTAGGAAAGAGAATTACCAGGGAGAGAGCAGAGATAAACATAAATAACGTCGCAGCTTGAGATAAAACGTGACGCAGAGGCAGACATGAACATTATCGTTTCAAACTGCATTGGGGATGCTGCGGGAGCCATTTTTGCCGCGTTGAATGCTGTTTGCAATCACTATGCCCGTAATCCCTGCCTTGTATTTAGAATAGTGGTTTCCCAAGATGGAGACGCGGTCACGGAGGCCATTTCAAAGCTTTGCGCTCGACGGCTCTTGCTCAAAATGGCGGATACACACCTAAAGAATACACTCAATTTAATTCTCCGTGAATAACATTAATTCGCGCATTTATCATCAAGAAAAGCCGAGAGCTCTCTTGTTCAATTTCGTCCGAAGCGCGCCGCTGTTGCTTTTGCAATGCAACTGTATTATGCAAACAGGGGATGCAACCCCCACCGCATTGTTCCGCAGCGTTATCGACTAACGCGCCTCTTCGTTCCCGAATTTCTCTCACCTTCGAATTAATTTATGCCGCCGAAAATTGCCAATGTACATCGGCTGTCCATCGAATTCTTAGGAGCCTCGTGATTATTCAATGATCCGGTAACTTCGGCACGTTCGAGCATGATCTATAATTTTCTGGCTCCCGAGCACCGTTCGATAGACGAACAAATTATTCGTTTGCGTGTCTGACTGGAATTTGATTATTTAATTCAGAAGGTTTAAAATTATCTACACATTTGATTCCTATAAAATTCTATTCTAATCTCCAAATGAAGTAAAAATTTGCTTACTTTACTTTCTACTGTATTATTAATAAAACTCAGAATCGTTTCAACAATATCTATTGAACTGTATGAATTATTTTTGTATGAATCCCCAAAGGTTCCCTCGAATAAAACAATTATTTTGCATATCTTGAATAAAAGAGGAAAAAAGTCAAGTTTTTTATTATAAAGAAGTATCTTCCACCCGATGCTTTTACCTCAGATAAAAGAACACGCCTACCACTCTAGATTTTTATTTCTCATAAAAGAGCGTACACATTTTATTCGACCCTATTTAGACAATAAGTTTATCCGAACTCAGAGGTCGCCTTTAACCCAATACAAGACACCATATCGAAAGAAAAAGGACAGCATATCGGACTGTTGCTCAAATTAATTAAATTAGCCGCAGACTGTTAATTGGATCCAGGAAGAGATATCCGGGCTGCAAATGGCCGTGACTGCAACAGCTTCCTGCTCGAACAGCACGTAAACTGGAGAGCTAACACTGGAATTTGCGACAGGATTACGAGGGATCGGGACGGAAAAAAAAGACAGTGCGAAAACGTTCGATACGTATATCCGTAGGATAGAGCGAATGACCATGGCTGGATTAAAATTAAATCTCTCGGGAACCGATGTACCTCGTATCTCGACGTTCGAAATTCACGCAGAATTGCAGCCTGGCCAGGGAAGAAACTTTTCTCCTGGAGGAAATCGCGCGCGAGGGAATGAAATTTTCATCCGGTGCATCCGGAATTAGTTTGTTTCCTATGCTGCAGGGAGCATCTTCGCGAGTGTTCACCACTCGCGCTGGAAACGCATCCCAGTGCACTCAGCGTCCTGGTGCATTTTATTCGATCTTTTCCGTGAACATTAGCAATTTGTTTGATTACTTGACTGCAAGGGATTGGGAAAATTATCAGACAATATTCATTTTTGGATTTTATGCATTTATGGCAAAGATGTGGTATAATATAAAAATGTTTGAGTGAGTCTTATCATTAACTCATTAAAATGATTCCAGGAAGAAATAAATTTTTATTTGAAATTTTTATTTTTATTTGATTCTAGTAATTGATGAAGAAAATTTTTATTTTGCAAACACTGTCTATGTATGTATTACATTAACAAGGACCCAGAGAAGCAAAACTAAAAAGGATCTGAGAATTTTGATTGATTATGTTCTCAATTCCAATTAGCCCAAGATGTTCTAAAGACATTGAGCTCTCATTACACAGTCTCAGACTTTCAGATAAAGAGCTCGACAGTCGCCGTGAACAATAATAACGTCATCGCAGGTACGCATCGCGTCGGGGGCGAGGGTGGAGGACCGCAGCGGGGAGGGTGGTATAAGGGTGGCTCGCGCGAGGATTCGGCCAAGGACAGATGGGGTCAAGTCCTCGGGACGCAACAGATAGCCCCGGCACGACGTGGTCGCCTTGGGATCGCCGGATGAAACAAAAGAAGCTGCTTCGATTTCCTGCTCGAATTACTGCGGCAGAACTCTCCCCGGAACTACCCCCGATGCGTCAGGAACGGGCTGCGCTGGATCACGAATAGTATATTAACGAGCCGGAATCCTTTTCTCTACCCCTTCTCTACTCCCTTCTCCCTCTTCTTTAGAAGATGAATATGCTCACGGCGACGAGCCTCGGATTCTTTTATATGAATACCTCGCTCGCAGTCGGCCTTTATTGAATTCTCGTTTTGAAATTCCCGCGCTACTTCCTCACCCTTCGGGGGCGCATTACATTGAATTTAGTGTGGGATTGCGGAAGAATTTTTAAATAATTATTTCTGCGTGGTTCATGGGGAAATTTGTTGAGATGCTTGGAGTTGGAGACCTGGTAGCCTGAGGAGAGATTTTATGGTATTTGTTGAAAAGTGATTCAATCACTGTCTTTAAGATTTTTATTCAAAGATTGCAATGAAGATTTCTATTCAACGATTTTATTCAAAATTTATAATAAACGATTTTATTTGATACACTGTACTCAAAATTGTATTAAAGGATTTATAAATGATGATAAATCAAAGACAAATTGTTTCAATTGCTGTGACCTATCGGGAGCAGTTGACATATATGACGCTTAGCATCAGCGTTCCATACACACACCGAACGTCAGAAATATTCTCGCACGCAGTCTAGATATCCCGGCTCGATCGGTCGATCATAGATCATTGATCGCGAGGGGAATCGCGTAAGAAACGGTAGATGGAGCTGAGAGTATACTAAGCGAGCGATACAAAAATCCGCTCGTCTTGGCCGCAGGCAGAGAAAGCTCGAGCCAGCCTCCAGCTGATAGCTTCTTCTTCTTGTTCTTCCTCTTAGTTTTCTTGGTCTTCTTGTTATTCTTGGCCTTCCCCTTTCCCTTTCACCGGGACGCCATATGTAACGATTTCCAATGGGATCGTGCCTCGTGATAACGATCGAGATCGTTTCTCGCGCCTCGATCGAGGAAATTCGTGATCTTCGATCTTGGGAAGTGTATTTTTAAATTTCCCGCGCCGTGAAAGAATCGCACAATTCTTTTAGAGACCATTTTCGAAAAGAATAAAATTCGATGCAAAATGCATCGCATGTAGAAATGTGCATTAACCACGTGCATTTTGCTCGAAGCGTGCAACCGGAAATGCGATTCTGATATTAGAAACTGTGGGAGGCCTGCTGTGGGAAATTATGTGGCTTTTCGGTGCTAATTCTTTGCCGGAAGTATGGTTGCCGGTTTAATTCGGTTCCTGATCGTGATCTACGATCGCTGTGAGATTTCGGCCAATTTAAATTTGTGCTGATTTATTAGCATTAGAATAGAGGATATTGTTAAAATTTTGTTACATTTATACATTGTTCGTATGCGGAGAGAGATGCGTTTCAAGAGATCAAACACGTTCGTTTGTTAATTACTATCAGTGATTGATGGTGAAGAGAAGATAAATTTACAATTTCTCAGACTCGTTTATAAAAAGAGTCTACTTAAGCTGCCACTTCTAGCACTAGATAGATTTAGCCACCCGTAACGTGAAGTTTGATTAAAATCTGGATTCTACAGCGTTTCGCAGACAATGGGAAGCAGTCATTGCTGCGAACCCCTGCAGCGTGCTAAATGGACTGCGGAAGTTCCTGCTAACTCGCGTTCTCGCAGACAAATTTAGGGAAATAAACAAAATTAAATAAAATTCAATTTCCTGTGCATTTGCTTCCAATAAATTCGAAACAGGGAATACACTAAACATACTTTGCATTTTAACACAAAGACATACTGCAAACGACACCGAATAAAATTCTACTTGCTGATTCAGTGATTTGAGCGAATAATAGATGTAATGAGAAAATGAATTGAAATATATTATTTTTCATTCATTAAAATGATTACGGGAAGGAATAACATTCTATTCGGTTTCCATACCTTACAATTGATGAAGACAATTTCTGGTTTTAAGATCCACGGTCTAGTGATCAAGGTGATCAATAAAATATTTAAAAATGCCACTTCAACCCTTTGCACTCCGAATTATTTTTCAATTTTGTTGCTAATAACTCCCTACTATTTTAAGTGTTTCATTTGAAATTTACATCGAAGTCTTTCATTTTAAAGACAGTTCCTTGACTGCAACAATGAAATAAATATAGCTTTCAAACTTTGTTGTAATTTATATTTGTGGAACTTACATTTGTTTCTAACTAAAGAATAAGACAATTAAATACATAAAGGAAGAACCGAATACATATAAAAATCCGTTTTATTTACATTTTTCCTTTTCTGATGTCGAGTCACACTCGACAAAGGAGCGCAGAGGGTTAGAAATCGAGCTACGAGAGGTTAATAATTCTAATAAATTGGAGACACGGCTTACGTCGTCGTCCTTGAAGTCTCTTAATTATCCTACAGCCCAGCTACGAATCTCCACCGCATAAGCATAAATCCCGGCAGTTTATCATTCACCGGAGCTTGTTGCCGGGAGTACATTAATAAATTATCAAAGATTTGATACGGTGAGACGAGCGCTCGCGTTACCACGAAGCCGGAAGACCGGGCCTAATTGAATCACCTAATTGAATCGCCGACAGGGTTGGTGGCCAGTGGCGGCGGCTGCGTGTCGAATTCATAAACGCAATTAATCAGGCACGCGTTTCATTGAATCACCCGTACGGATCGGAACGCGAGTCGTTTAACGGTGGATTTCGGCGGTTGCGCGGTTTTCGAGGGACGAACATACGATCGACGGCATTCCGAGCGATCATTCCTTTAAATAGAAATAGTGCTCGAAGGATACCGGAACGCTCGTTCCTTTCTTCGGGTTCCTCTTCCTTCGCGATCCTACGAGGAAAAAATAGATAAACCCGAGGCTCGCGATTCCTTCCCCGCTATGTCCTTTCTTTTGATCCTTGAACGTTGTCTCATGGAAAGCTGTTTGAGACAGTATGCTGAGGAAGGACTCTTTTATGTGATACATCCTGCGTATCGGGTCTAGAAATATTTCTTCATATTTTTCTGTGTTTCTGGTGGACTTTTCTTTGGTCTTCTACAACAAAATTAGTACGAATATATTATTAATATTTAACAATTTTTACAAAAGTGTCTTAACCAGACAAGACTCGGATGCTCGACTTTGAAATTAATTTCTGCAACTCTAAACAACAATTATGCAAGAATAAAGTATACCATTAGTTTCGTCTTAAATCCCTCTACAAGCTCACAAAGTTTCATCCTAGTCGATGAATCAGGCTTGTCGGTATTCCCACGTAAACGGCACCTGCATCACTGGAATCAAATTTCTCTACAGAAATGTGCAATTCCAGTGATCTATCCCAATTTCGAAGGATCTGTGGGATTTAAATTTTGGATGATGTAACAAACGATCAGTCCCGGTTGCCATAACATTTCCCAGGAAAAAAATTCTACAGAATCCTGTGCTGAAGAAGTGAAATCGAGTTTCTGCTCGCCAAACGACTCTTCTTTTCTAACCGAATCGAATGGCAGTATCGATTATGGCACCACGAAACGTGACCGTATCATGGTCTATTCTCGCATCGAAATTTGGTTGTGAAACGAGAGGATCGCGCCAGCTTGATCATCGATTATCGATCGTCCCGAGGAATTTGCCCTTTGAGACGTAATCGAAGAATGGCGAACGTCGGGGAATCGCGTGTGCACACGATTAGGGTAATCCCGTTGCTCGATCACACGGAGCCCTGTCATAATTTCCTGGAAATCATTATGAAAAATGAATGGAAAAAGGGAAACGATCGTTCCAGAGAACAAGATGGCAATTTGCGAAGGAAATTGCATATAGTTAGCATCGATCGCTTTCTAAGTGTAACCTGGCCTGTTCGAGACCGAAGATCCGAGATCCATTGATCATAGAGGATCCTCTCGCTCTTCCTCTCTTTCTCTCTCGGGCGAACTTACTTTCGATCATGCGAGGCAGGAAGCGCGATGAGCACTTCCTCCTCGACCCTCGGTGATCGAGCACCGCTATTACCGGGATCTATGGATCTCTCGAGGAAGCGGTAACCGTTGCGATCGCGGTGCTTGCAATTATTCTTCCGCGCGGGAGTCTTTACGCTGCGTGAAATCCAATTAACTTTAGATCAGAGCCAACGTGAATAACGAAGGATCGTTTTATAGCTCTTGTTTTGGATTATAGTGATTTGGCGTGCAGCGAACGAGAAATTTTAGAGATCCAGCAGAATGTATATCATTAGTAAATATTAGTTCAATGTGAAACAGTAAACTCATTCAAAGAATTAAAATGCACTTGTATCACTTTGAATACAATAACATTATTATTATAACTGTGGATTTTATGAATTAAAATTAGAAATCAATAGATCTACTGTAAAACAGTGGAAATATTCGAGGAATTTAAAAATATACATTATTTCCGATCTATTAAAATAATTAAGAAAAGAAATAAATGTCTGTCAGCTCCGGTGTCTTGCAACTAATGCAGACAATTTTGATTTTGATTTTAATGAAGTGATCGACAGAGGAAATTTTCAAAGATTGTTTGATTTGCAAGAAACAGGAGCCAAGTTTTTTCTTTCTTTAAGAATTTTAATAAGTTGGAAATAGTATATTGGTGTTACTAACTTCTCTTAATCATTTCACTATTGCAAATTGTCTATATCTATTTTTTCGATAAATCCATAAAATCTGTAGTCCAATCACGAGACAAGAAACTCCGCAGAACGGGACAAGGGGAATCCCGCGATTTCGTAAACGGTGAGTGGCAGCAGAACTTCGGAATGACTTCTGACCGAGTCATCGGCCGGCGAATCGTTGGCAATCGTTCGCCGAAAGATTCGCGGGAATCTTGGCATTTAGTGGTCGACTATAGTGCTCTCTTCTGGCGAGACAGAGGCGAGATAGCGCAATAGAAGATAGCTCGAGACTTCCTATGAGGATCGTCACTTGCTCCGAAATGCCAAGCCTGCCCTTCCCCCGCATTGACATTTCGGGGTTAGCTCCGAGCAAACTCGAGGAGTCGGATTTTCGTGACCCCTCCGCTAATGGGATCGAGGAATCCAACGTGGCGGCGAGCGTAATCCCTGGAACAAAGAATGAATCAATTGTTTTTCATAGATCCACAAGAAATTACTTCAACGCGCTCTTGACCCTTTTAGTTAATTATTTTAATCATGGAACACGCAATCTTTTCAAAATGAGATGACAGATGCAAAATTTAATATTTGAGGTTGTGGCACCAGCGGCTGCCATCTTGTGCGAAACAAGGAGCAAAATGAAATTGTTAAACTAAATTAATTTGTGAGTTCAATTAAATTTTGTTTCCCTCAACTAAATAATAATTCCTTGCTGTGTTAATGTAGCGTTGAATTTTGTGATTTTAATAAATTTATATATTAAAATAAAATTTGTCCAAATTAAGATCCAAGGTAAATTGCAATGGCTCCTTCAATTATTTGGCCGAGGAAGAGCATTCCAGATGAAGTAACTCGGAATTTTCCACATGTACCGAATTTTCTACATGTATCGTGTTAATGTTGCACGTGCGAAGGGTCGGGTTACGTGAAAAATGCGTCTCCTTGATGGATTGCAACTCTGTTGCACCGATCGGCCGGCTTAACGAACGCAGCCGTGTCCGTTTCACTTTCGACTGGATGGCAAATGAGCTCGCGTCTCCGAACCGACGGAAAACTCTATTTTCTCTGTTGCGTAAAATTCCTCGTTGCGAAAATCCTCGAATTACGACATCCCGTTTTTCCCGCGTCCTCTCTCCGGCCTTTTTATTTCCGATAGAGAACGATCCTGCTCGCTAGAACGATCGAACGATCAACGGCTTGGATCCATCGAGCGCATCGAACCTCGGTTTTAATGGGATTTCGATCGACTCTTTTTCCAGAAAATGTTCTTAACCCTTAACTGGTACCATGTTTAATCGATCTGTGATGCGAAATAAAAATTTTCTACCCGAGTTAGATGGAACAAAAAATTTTGTTTCTTAATACTTTTAATAAGTTGAGAATAATTATTTCTTAGTAAAGTATTTTACTTATTTTCGTCATATTATTTGTATCAAAGCTGCAGTTTAGCGATGTATCACAGAGTTTCGAATATTCTGAAAAAATTGATTAAGACGGTATAAAAGGTAATAGGATATTTTTAAAGTAACAGAATACTTTTTCGGAGGCAGAAGTTGTCTCGAGCACTGTGTAGATTGAATCTCGTAGCCGAAGTTCCGTCGTAAACACTGTTTTATGGGGAAGCTCGGTCGCAGATCGTAAACGATTCATCGATCCGCGCCAGTTTTACGGCGATCTCGATCTTGGGGGAGTGCGAGGACACAGTTACCCGGTTAAAGTTATTGCGGGTTGTGGGAAATCGGTCCGAACGATGACCTGAAACTTTCGACTCGTAAAATTTCGAAGAAAGTTAGAGTCGACGGGGGTAGCTAACTTTTCCTTGGAAAAGTATCAAAAACTCATGTCACAACTAACGTTGTTGAATAAAGTGTTGAATGAAAAAACATTCGATATAGTCTAAATTGTTCACGTTGTATCAGACGATCCCCTGCCACCTGCAACAACTTCAAACTACAGGTAGATCACGTTTATATACGTTTATTACGTAACCGATACCTTAAACAGAGTATGGTCACGTTATGAATAATGTGTGTTTTTAAATGGCCTTTTGTTTGCATTCATTATAAATCTTTGTGACAAGAAGATCCATTTAACTCTACCGAGGATCCAAGGTCCTTTAGCCATTAAAAACATTTTTAAATATTTTAAGGAAGAATATTTTAGGGTTGCAGCCTACCTGTGTCTGGATGATCCGAAATGATCCAGGAATCCCGATCGAAGTCCTCCCCTTGGCCACTCCTACGCCACTGGGTGCTCGATCGCTCGAGCAGCTCCTGGATCAGACCCGTGCACCAGACACCGATGGCGCCCGAGTCCCGTAGTAAGAGGGGGTCCAGTTCGCAGGCACGGTGGTGGTGGAAATATAAGGCTGGCCGAGTGTCGGGCCTCAGTCAGTCCGTGAGAGCGGTACCCTACACCTTCAAGGTCCGTGTCCTTGAAGCGCCGAGTCGAGGCCCGAAGCTGCTCGAGGGAATCCAGAATACCCGCGGCGCCCGCGAGCGCTGATCACACGCACGCACACACACGGGTAATCGATCTGTGGACACAGGATCGTAGAAAAAGATTCAGCGGAAGTGTGGAAGTAGTCGTGGCCCCTTTGGGACCTATCCTGGACCGGTGACGACAGGTGTAACCGAGGAGGAACCGTGGATACGACGGTGATCACGTGAGAACGGACCCAGAGTAGCTTTGCTACTTCAGCTCGAGGAGAGGATGAGGTCCTCGTTGGTGCTGCTGTTTCTGGCAGCGATCGTCTTCGCCGGTGAGTACCTCTATTGGGACCCATACTCGATCCTCTTTCTGAGGCCCATGACCAGGTCGGCGATCAATTCGCATAGCCTTCGGACACCCAGCTTCAGGGTAGTTTTATTTGAAAGGGTTGAAAGTTAGGGGATAGTGGGTCCAAAGTCGGATCAAGACTGGTGATCTAGAGTGGAACGAGCTGGCGACGGGAACATGGAGTCGTCCGGCGAATTCGGTCGTCGATCCTCAATATGGGACTGAATTTCGACACCCGCTGGGCCCCCGAGGCTACTCGTATCGATCGTTTACGATCCTCCGGTGGTAAAGAGAGGTTCAAATGGGTTTTTAGCGTCGGGATTAGAGTAACGAGGTTGTGGGCACCTGATGGGCAGGTCGGTCAAGTCGGCTTAATTGGAGTTCGTTCGGGTCCGATTTGGTGCCGCTGAGGCCCCTCGTGTTGTGTCTGTTCGAGGTTCTTTTTCTTTTTTCGGGATTGGGAAAGAAGAGTCGGGAGACTGGAGAGAATAGAGAGGCTGAACTCAGGCGATGTTACGGGTCACCGGGAACAATTGTGGGCCTATGGAATAGCGATTGGGCTCAGCAGACCGTGGATAGTCTTTTTTGTATCGTGGTTTCCCGGACGGAGGTTCGCGGGCATCGCGATTGAAAATCGATTCTCCGGCGGTCGCCAGAGACGACGACAGGTTGCATAAGAGATTAGAGCGTGAAAGCCTCTCTGGGCCTGGTCGGTCCCGGATGGGTGACGTCACTGCCGTGCCCTGAAAATCAACGGGGTGGGGGCCACAACTTTCCCCGTTTGTCGCGGCCCCGGCCAGCCTCGGGGACCTACGCAGATATATCCCGACTGAAATTGTCCCTCGAGACGAGATTCGAGCGACGTGGGCCCTACGAGTCTGAAACTGCCTGTAGAATAGGCACTATATTCGGAATTCCTCGTAGAGTGACCTTTGTGTTCGACGTGTAATAATGGACTTGATCTTCCAATCGGGAGCATCATGTCAAAATTAATTTGGAAGCGTCTGCGTGGGCCAGTGACTTTGAAAATGCCTGTAGGATGAGCCGGAAAATTTTTAAATCCTAATCGTATGACTGCTGTGTTAGATATAGGATTCATTACGAATATAGTCGGACAAATAAGATAGAAGCATATGTATGGACCACCTTTTTTTAACTGCCTGTAGAATGACCTATAAATTCAATCATTATTATAGAAGGTCTCTTGAATCATTCATCACTTAATGTTACGATCGAAAAGGTCAACTGTGCATCAAAAAATTAAACTATGGAAGCATCTTTATGACCTGTCATTTTTGGAAAATAGACAATTATATATTTGTGGACTACCAATTTTGACCTCGCCTGTATAAATCTCCTAAAACTACAGAAACAATTTTAACTTTTTACTATATATTCTAAAATCGTCGTCCTTGACCACCCTGTTTGAGTCAGCCTGTAGATTATTCTATTTTCCAACTCTTGTATATCACCATCTTCTTAACTTTAAAAATTTCTACACAGATATTTAACTAAAATCGATCAATTCTTCCCCGAGAAAAAATCCAACCATTATTTTTGGAGCCTCCTGTAGCAGTTTGTCCAATTTTCAAGCAGATTCGGAACGTCTGACCAGTTTCCAAAGTCGACGTCCTCTTCGATCCCCCGCAGGACATCAGACCGAGTTCTGCCTCGCGTTCGCTAACGCAATTGGACGCAAAGTTCCCGATTTCGTTCCTGCAAGTTTTAATCCTCCCATTCAGTTTCACAACTCGCGAAACTGCGAGCCACAGCGGATTGAGAGAATTCCATTTTTCCCGGGAATTCGCGAAAGTTTTTTCTTGAATGGTGCTCGAGGCTGGTCCTCGCCGTTTGCTTTCCTACTTAGATGATGGTTTCTACAGAAACGCCACCGAAATCAGCGAAGTTCCCACTCCGATCGGGAACGACCTTCTCGAGGAACTTCTTCGACGACTTTCTCCTGAAATGATCGGAGAACGAATCGCCCTTGCACGTAGCATTGCCTGAATTGTTGCTGACTGCGGATATTTGTGCAAAAGAAACATTGTTTATACTCGTTACAAGTTGTAGCAGTTAACCTCTTGCACTATAATTTATTTTACGGTTATTACAACTTCTCTTTAATGTTCATTATCTGCGAGCGGAGGAAAACGATAGCAAAATAGAATTTTATTTTGGTTTGAACGTTCGACGAAGAATTATTTAATAGAAATATATTTAAATTTATGAATTGTCTTTAGCCCAATTGAAGCAAAGTTATGTAATAGAATATAAACATTATACACAGTCGTAAATAGACGTATTAAATCGGTCTTAATTTTCTTGATTCCCCAAACTGTGTACTCATTGCAAATGATTTTATTAAACTGAAAGCAATTTTATTAAACTGAAATGTATATTATTAAAAATATGAATAACTGAAAATAGTGATTTTCAATGACTCGTTTATTTTTTTGAAGCTCAGTTTACTCAGGATTATTTTATTCTGATTTCACTATTCTTTAGAACTTTATAACTGATTTTTCCTTATGGCGGATATTTCGTTTGTCGAGCTAGATGAACATCGTGGTAATTATTAATTCGGTCAGGTTTTCCGAGGAACTAATAGGTATTGCGACGGACGAATTCGGAACTAATAAAACAATGTCGTTCGAAACGTGCCGGAACAGCTTTCTCCGTTCGCTGCTTTGATATAAAATTAACGCGAGCTCCAAACTGCAAAGAGAAGAAAGCAAACACGTGTTCCGCCGTACGTAAAAATACGCGGCTCGCCTCCGCTTTCACGACGTAAGCGTTTCCTACACGGAATGGGTTTCATTGGGACAATAATCTCGTCTGGCGACCACGCTCCTTTGTCCGTGCACATAATTAACCGTAAACAGCCGACAAATTCAGAACCGCACCGCGAATTTGCGTGCGAAACAAAAATCCCTTAATGAACATTTCATTAAAAGTCTTTGTCAATCGCCAGCGGGAAGAGTAAAACACGAATTCTCGTCTCCATGAATTTAAAATAATGTGACAGCATTCGAACATATTTCTTTTATATGTACACCAAAGAATTTCTTAAAATAAATAATTTCAAACTTTGTATAATACTTCACAGTTTTTGTTGCTATTGTCTGTCAATATGTATGCACAAGCATCCTCTCATTATTAAATATCAAAATAGTTATTTATCTGGTCACACGAATGTTTAAATTTTTAATAACTGAAATTATTTTCATAACCACACTGCGAATTTTATGAATTTGTAACTAAAATGGGTATTTTAAATTAATATTAAAATTATAATATTATGATATATTAAAAACATTAGATTTGTAAAATATTGTGATATTATTTTCAATCTATCAAATATATTATGAAAATAAATTTCTATTTCCCTGTTTGTTGCAATTCAGGTAGGAAATTTTTATCTTACATAAAGGTGCTATATTTAAATAGTATTTTTTAATTTAACTATTGAGCCACGTGTTTTACCGTTTCTCTTCTGCCCGACACAGGAAGTGCACTTTTCCTCGAGCCAGCTTTATTTATATTTTTCCCGAGCACTGCGGGTAGAATCATTAAATAGAACATATTAGTCGATGTTCAGTTACGCAAACAAGATAAATATTGGTCAAATCGTACGAGGCGCGCCGACAGCGCGTTACGTAAAATAATAAGATTGCTTTTCACTTCCTAGTCGGGCATACATAAAGCGTTAATTTGATCGTAGGAGAAAAAAGAAATGTGTGTAATTGGTAGCAGGGTCTTGTCCGTCTGTTGGGCAAGGCTGCGATGCAAAAACAGAGTATTACACTATCCAACAATTTTTTGCTCGTGTTTTCGTAATCGGTCGCGAGCGATTCTTGTACCAATAAATTCTGGAGACTCCGCAAAATTATTCTGTGCAAGAATCGCTCGCAATAATATTCTGTCACTCTTAGAAAGGCGATAACTTTTTTAATATCGAATCATACGACTTGGATTTTCTTTTAAAATCAAGAACATTTTATACTACATGATATATGAAAAATAAATTTGGAGAAAATAAATCGCACAGTTAGTGTTGGCCAGTGTCATGAACACGCGTCCATGGAATAAGCGATGCGAGCTATCGTTGGACAACGCTCGGCGACGACGGTATCGATCCACGAATAAATAACCGCCGGCTAAACTTATATTGACGCTAATCTCTCTCTCCCTCTCTCGCTCTTTCTCTCTCTCTATTCCACTTTCCATAATCTCGCAACTGATATCGCCAGCCCGAGTTACGTAACTCTGTAAATCTCAGCGTTCCGCCGAAGAAATTCGCGACTGGCCAATTTTGTTTGCGAGACGCTCTCTCGAGGACACGCTAGAACTTTTTGGAATGTCGCTGTTTGTCGCGAAAGCGAATCAGCCGGGGTCCCAGCGGCGATATTCTGTTGCCAAAATTTGCGACTATCCTCCAGTAAAAATGTACACAGCGGAAGACATAGGAACAGTGAAAGACATAATTTTTTAAAGACATATCTTAATTAAAGTTTAGTTCAGTGTCAATGTGATTGTCGATTATTTTTTGTATATAAAAATAACATATTGACGGCGGTGTCCGGATCTATTTTAACCCAGAGAGTATTAAAACTGTCACTTAATTAAAATTCCCGCGATTCAATTGAACGAACCACAGTTACATTCAGAACAATAGAAAGGCTAATATACGAAATATCTCTAAAACCGTGTTTAAAGAATTGCTAAATAAATCACAAAGTCCTATGAAAAACAGTAAAAATATTTAAAGAATTTAAGAATACTGTTGTACCGTTTTCATCTCGATAAAATTGATGAGAAAATAAGTAAATGCTCTTGCTTCTCGTAATGAACACAATTTTTGTTCCGCATAAAAATCCCCAATCTAATTATTATAACGGAATATGTATCAGTCTCGTTCAGGTAGCTGTAGCGTAAATTGGAAAAAAGGGAAAATAAATTTAAAAAATGGACGAACGAACGTGTTTTCAGAGGGCTTGGACCGAGTGAAGCGGCAAGAGGACGCGAAAAAGGAGGAGAGCTTCGAGAGCGAGATCTGCAAGGACAAAGACGCGGGAGAATGGTTCCGATTGGTAGCGGGCGAGGGTGACAACTGTCGTGACGTCATCCAGTGCACCAGCTCCGGGCTGCAGGCGATCAGGTGTCCCGCAGGACTCTACTTCGACATCGACAAGCAGACCTGCGACTGGAAGGACTCTGTGAACAATTGCAAACTGAAGAACAAAGAGCGAAAAGCGAAACCGTTGCTCTACACCGAGGAACCGCTCTGTCAAGATGGTTTCCTTGCTTGCGGGGACGGGTCCTGTATCGAGAGAGGACTCTTCTGTAACGGCGAAAAGGATTGTACCGATGGATCCGACGAGAACATTTGCGGTGAGTGAATCGTTGCGATTTATTTAAATACTTCTCCGAATTCTGACGAGAGCCGCTCTGAAACAGAGATTGATTGGAGGTGATTGTTAGGATTAGGAATAAGTGGCAGTGATTGTTACCATTGGGAGTAATTGGCAGCGGTCGTGGGGATTGGGAGTAATTGGCAGCGGTTGTAGCAATCCAGAGTAATTGGATTCGATGGCTGCCAGAGCGCTAATTGGACGTTCGCGGGAAATTTCTTCGGTTCTAGCTTCTTCCGAAATTAGGGGATTCGTTCGGTTTTCGATGAACAGATAAACAGATCGTTTCGGGGCGCGCTAATTTTTAGAGTATCCATAAAGATCGGAGTGGCATTTGATTGGAAATGTAAATTAATTGTAGAACTTATAATAATTTATCAAGTAACTAACATCGTGTTAAAAAGTCTGTCTTGCGCGTTTCAACGGCGCCCGGAGACTACCGTCATACCAATATGGCGCCTGTATCTTTCCCGGAGTCTTTGTCCTTCCTGGACTCGCTCAGGAATGCGAATACAAATGAAAACGAAGGCGGAAAAGGGGGAACAATCGGACCATTTGCAATTCCAGACATGGACAACGACCCTAACAGAGCGCCCCCATGCGACCCCACAGTCTGTGTCCTTCCCGATTGCTTCTGTTCCGAGGACGGTACCCTGATCCCCGGCGACCTCCCCTCGAAAGACGTCCCCCAGATGATCACGATCACCTTCGACGACGCCATCAATAACAACAACATCGGCCTCTACAAGGAGATCTTCAACGGGAAACGAAAGAATCCGAACGGCTGCGACATCAAGGCCAGCTTCTTCGTCTCCCACAAGTACACCAACTACTCGGCGGTGCAGGAAATGCACCGGAAAGGACACGAGATCGCCGTTCACTCTATCTCGTAAGCAAATCGTCCCTGGGACACCCGTTCAAACCCGTCTCTCTAATCTGCATTATCTAGATCCGCATTATCAGGATCGCTGGCTCTACATCGCCGGGGGCCATTTTGATTCTTGATCCTCTGGACCTTTATACACTTGAAGTATGTTTAGCGATGACATTTTCTGCAGATTGTTTAATGATCACTTCAATTTTTCATAGCTTTTCTAATATTTTGTACGAACATGGTAAAAAGGTCGCCCAGAAGTAAATTGATCAAAAGGTGCTCAATCTAAGGGACTTGCTCATTAGTTAGGGCGATGTGTACAAACTTTGCTCTGAGATCCTTAATGGTAGGACATAGTATTAAATAGACAAAAATTCATTTCCCCCAAAGACACAACGACGACGAGCGCTTCTGGTCGGACGCGACCGTCGACGACTGGGCAAAGGAGATGGCCGGTATGAGGATCATCGCCGAGAAGTTCGCTAATTTGACCGACAACAGCGTTGTCGGAGTCAGAGCACCTTACCTGAGAGTGGGTGGCAATAATCAGTTCACCATGATGGAGGAGCAGGCGTTCCTCTACGATTCTACCATCACCGCGGCCTTGAACAACCCGCCGCTGTGGCCTTACACCATGTACTTCAGGATGCCGCATCGCTGCCATGGAAACCTTCAACATTGCCCCACCAGGTAACCTAAGTCTCTTGACACTTTGTGTGCCAATCCATTAACCTCCCCACATTAAAGTAATGTAAAATAGTCTCGGTGAACCTAGTGTTAAGCTACTTCCTTGCTCCGCCAGAGGAAGCAGCGGTCACACACCTAACCATAATTCCTCCCCAGGTCGCATGCAGTCTGGGAGATGGTGATGAACGAGCTAGACCGTCGCGAGGACCCTCAGAACGACGAGTACCTTCCGGGCTGCGCCATGGTGGACTCCTGCAGCAACATCCTAACCGGCGACCAGTTCTACAACTTCCTGAACCATAACTTCGAACGACACTATGAGCAGAACCGTGCCCCGTTGGGTCTCTACTTCCACGCGGCCTGGCTGAAGAACAACCCCGAGTTCCTGGACGCGTTCCTCTATTGGATCGACGAGATCCTGAAGGACCGCAACGACGTGTACTTCGTGACGATGACCCAGGTGATCCAGTGGATCCAGAACCCGCGCACGGTCACCGAGTCGAAGAACTTCGAGCCCTGGAGAGAGAAGTGTGTCGTTGACGGTAATCCAGCCTGCTGGGTGCCACACACCTGCAAATTGACCTCGAAAGAGGTACCCGGCGAGACCATCAACCTGCAGACCTGCGTGCGCTGCCCGAACAACTACCCGTGGGTGAACGACCCGACCGGAGACGGTTTCTTCTAGATCCCCAGGCCCCGATCTCGTCTAAGTCAGACCCCGCAAGCGTTCACCTAATCCCCGACGATCCTCTTCAATCCCCTGAATCTGATTCTTCACGAGTTTCAAGGTGGGCGTCGCACACGTTTTCGACCGGGAGCCGGCTCGACTACGGTACAGGGTAACCCTGGACCCTGGACCAACGCAAATCAAGGTTATCCAAGGTCATCCATAGTGATAGGGTCCTGGGAAACTGCCGAGCCGTCCCCTGGACGCGCGAAAACGCTCGACGCGTCGCACCAGCGATCTGTGATAAGCTACGCGAACGCCACGACGACGACGAGACAGCGGATCCCATCATTCCATGGTGTTCACGGGACGCCCCACCCCACGACACTCCATCACCCAACCCGCCACGGACCCAAAAAAAACGACTGGGCCTCACCCGGCAAAAACGGGGCCCGCCCCGATTGTGTATAGTAGAGAACGCGCGTGACCCCCCACTTCTCTTCGCTCCCCCCACGAGGAACCCCGTTCAAACAGCCGGGGAGGAGGCCAGAGAGTGGATCAGCTGATCTAGTTGGCCCCGGCGTGATCCTGCTGGCCCCCGGGAGCTCCGTTGTCCCGAGGAGCTTCCACTTCCCGCTCGGTGCCCTTATTTTTCTAAGGGTCTGCCGAACTTTTATATATATATATGAATATAATGATAATAAATGATGTATGTACATTATTAAAGCTAAGTGATACTATCAATTACCGAACGGAGCCTTTAATAAAAGAGAAACTTGCGAGAACGTGCACGGAGTTGTTTGTTTTACGTATCTTCTGATCCTAGATCCTATGTGGCCGTATATTTTGGTGATGATTCTTGTTTGATTACGTTTTCGTTTGAGTTCTTGGCGAAAGGGAGGTTTGAAGGAGTCGGGAGTTTTTGAGATTTGTTGAGTCTGGCGAAAGTGGGACGCAGGATGATGGATTTAGGGGATGCTGAAGTCAAGGTCAGATGCTGAGGAAGTTGCAAAAGTGGATTGGAAAATGGGTTTATCTATTCTGTGTTGGGAATTGGAACTAAGGAGTGAAGAGGTAATGGTTGAAGACGTCAGAAGAATTTAATGATGTTGTTATATCATTTTCGGCTTATCAAAATGATTAAAAGAGGAAATGCATTTTCAGTTAACTTCTGTCTCTTGCCATTGACTTGGACCATTGTTATTTTGCATAAATATCTGCAGTCAATTCGTAACAACGTTTAAATTCAATTCGTGCAACAGGACTATAATGAACTTGAGTAATCGGGGAATTAATGGTAACTTTGAACCATGCATCTAAATATAGAACGATGAACAAACGAAGGAAGCTTGCAAAGCGAGAAACGTGACGAATAGAATAATTTCACAATGTTAAACAGGCGTTACATGATTTTAATCACCTAGCACCTTCGGTTCTCTCCGCGTCCGTTTAATCAGATAAAACAACATGGCCGCAGCACGCACTGATTACAACCAGATACCGCAACGTGTAACTGTTAAGTCTTTCTAATTGGCATTGTTCGAAGAAATATGTTTGAGATGCACCTAGCGATTTCTGGTTTACGTCAGAATGAACAATATAGAATATCTTTAGACGTTCAAGACAACAACCTGCTGCATATTCAATCCGATGATTAATCTCAACGTAAAAATGGCCATTACTAGAAATCCATGTAAGAAGACCGGAAATTCTTTTTCGCGAACGAATAAAAAGTACACGACTACTCTTCATCTTTCTTGCATGAAAAGTCCAAAAAAAATCGTACAACAGTTTTTAAAAATTCGTTGTAAAGAGAAAGCTCCAATCTTCGAAACCATGATGGATTCGTTCACCAGAAAATTTTTTCAATATTTTTAGAGCCGTTCCAAATGGTACCATCTTTCCGTCTGCATCTCTCTTCATCAGAGTCTTCTTAAAACGAGCCCAGGCTTATGGTTGAACAATGCTCTTTCATGACTAATAATAGTTCAAGCATCAAGAATCCAGAAGGCAGTTTGAATACAGAATCGCACAGTAGCCGGCGTGTTAATCGAGTAAAATAAAACAGCGTGGACCTTTTCACGGTATAATGAAGAAATGGCACCTCGAGGGGACCGATCAATCGCCCCAGGGTCCAAGAAAGGAAACGATTCTGGTCGAGCGAGCAGCTGGAGGCTTTGCTGCGAACAAAAGATCGCGATTACGATCTGCGTCGGCCGCGAAAGTAAAACGGCACTTAATGGCACGGTAGCCCGTTCGGGAACGTGATGGGATCACAATGGTAATCGATTGACTTGTCGATTGCGATCAGCCGGGACAATTTGTTAGATCGAGCCGCGGACAGAAATTACCGGTGCCGTTATTTTCCGCGTGGCGGACTCGCGCTTGCCAGATGAAAAGAAACAGAGGAAAGGGAGAAAGAGAATTGTAATCTCGCGAAATACCAGCAGTTTGCATTCCGATGCGGCCTCTCTTTCCTCGCCGTTTATGCATCGTTTCCATTCCGCGACGATCCCAGCCGCCTCTACCCTCCCCTCGAAAGCGCGATCTTTCGCCGCGAAAAATCCGCGAAATGCCTCCGCAAATATTCCCCGCCGTTTCCAGGAGTTGTCTCCGCGGTAACCTTACACATTTTCCTCGCCGGGAAAAGCGACGTTTAATTCATGCGATTTTATTTGACGCGAATTGACGATGTCTCGCGGACCTGTCCATTTTTGCATCGCTGTGAAGCGTGTGTGGATTTAGGAACTTGTTTGACGTAAAGTATAAATTATACTCTGATAGTGGACTGCGAATTTTTATATTTCAAGTGTTTTACTTGTAGTCGATTCAGCGTCAGGGGGTCGTGATTTATCTAGTAGAGATTATTGAAATGGTCCTCACTGAGAAAATGTAGCAGGACTGATGTTAATATTGTACCCTGTGTTAAATCTGCATTTTAATTATGTTCTACAAAATATATTCTTGAAGATATCGTTTGCCTCCCCAGCAAAATGGTAACTTGTAAGATCGTATTTATTGATAAACATGAACGCAGGTTTGTTAGAGATGTTCGTAAGAGGATCTCCGTCGCCGCGGCACAATTCACAAGCAATCGCATCCCGTGCAGCTTCATAAAGAATTTAGTCGATGAATTTTCCAACGCATCGGCGGAATCGCGTGCACCCACGCACTGCGGAGGCAATCAGCAAATGTCGCAATTAAATTCCGATCTCCCGGCCGCATAAATCTTTGGTAAGCCGGTGCCGATTCGAACGGGGGCCGTGTTTTATTGTCGAGCGATGCGTTTCGCTCGACGACACGCGAAATCACCGACACAATTTGCTCAACTGCTTTTTTACTCCTCGCACGACGATTCCTCATCGATCCCGCCGAGCGAGCTGCGAGTATGTACTATGCATCCGACTTTGCACTTAATTCGTAATTTGTACACAGGAAGAATGTTCAATCTGTGGAAATTTATCGATTGGAATTTTCGGTACCTTCCAAAAATATTAAGAGGCCATCTTATGTACCATTTTGTGGAGGAAAGGAATTTTTACACTGAAGAATTATCGAAGTTGTAGGTGATTTTTCGTCTAAGTAGACAAAGCAACCTCCATTTTGTGGAGAAAAAAATATTTATACTAGAAAATTATTAATTATTGTGAATAGACGAAGAGTATAATTTTTTTATACCGAAGAATTGTTGAAAGTTCAGACGATTTTTCGTCTAAATGGTCATACTGAGGGCCGTTTTACGTGCCATTTTTTTTTAAGAAAAGGATTAGACAAAGCACATCTTCCCAGAGATTTTAATTTTTTTTTTTTCGTGGTCGAGCACTTTCATCTCCAACAATTCGTTGTGTTTCCGGCTTCATCAGGTTTCACCAGGTGCCATTCGGAATTTCTTCGTGTAGCGGTTTATTGCATCGATTCACGCTTTCCATCGTAAACCATTGGTTCCATCATTGTACCTCTTCGGATTCTCCTAGCTCCGAACCTGTTTCTCAATCCAGCTCGAGAAAATATTGCTATTATCATTATTAGGCATGTCCTCGAGCCCAGTGCTGTACAACATGAATATTGACCATAAAGCCAACATGCCAATAAATAAGGAAAAATAGGAAGAAAAGTAAAAGCGAAATACATCGACAGGTACAGAAATAATACTTCGCGATTGATCGAAGGTATTATACCACGTTAAGTAGATGGTTCGTTTTACATTACAGGATAGTGTTCATCGTTCGAAACTACTCCAATTAACCCAATTTTATTGCAACATACTGCAGACGAGTTAATACACTTTAATATTTTCTTTTACCGATTCACTTTTACTGAATGAATAGTGATGATGTTCTACAGAATTGCATGGAAAGTTCACTTCATGTTAGAAAATTATCATCTGCATTGCAACGATTGCAGTGAACCCAGATTTATTTATCCTGCAGATAAACCGCTGCAAATAAAATCCAAGCTAATAGAATTCTTCTTTTACCGACTCACTTTTACTGAATGTGTAGTGCCGATGTTCCACAAGATTATTTTATGGTAGGAGATAACGATCCTACATTCGAACAATTTCAATTGGCCAAAGACTAAAATACAGACAATAATCTTACTTCTCTACCTCCATTCGTTCAAAAAATCCATGACAATACAATTTCTCATTTCATTCAAAACGACTCATTGTCTTAATTAGACTGCGAATTTTTATGCGAGATAAAAATTGTCTGCATTAATTTCAAGCTACAGAAGCTGCATACACAAATTTATTTCTCATTTTAAAATAATACAATCTTTAAATGTGTTTACAAAATCTGCAGTCTAGTCATAATACATATTAAATTCAATGAAATTATTTGTCCTTTAATTTCGCAAAAATTCAAAAGAATTTGTTTAGAAATATAAAAATTGAAGGCCCACGCGACTCCACTCGAACAAATGCAGGAACTTTGTCAGCGAGCGGGATCGATCGTAGAAGGATCGAGAGGATCGAGCGACGACAATGGCGAGGCCGGGTCGGTTGAAAATCTCGCGCGCAAGCGAAAGTAGAGAAAGCTGCGTATCTCGGCGCCGGGCAAGGCCGTCCCTGGCTAAGGCTCCTTCGATAGGATGCCGAGCATGATCTTTCGAGCGGATCATGCAGGAATCTCGTTAACGTTCTCCAGACGACGGCGGAGCTTCGGAAGAATCCGCTCGTTAAGGAAACCGCTTCGAAGAAACTCGCAGTTTCCGAAGTCGTTTCTGTATCGCTCGCCACGATAATAATAGTAACTTCTTCGTCGCGACCTTTATAAACAAGCTGGATGCGCCGATCCGTAGAAAATCGAGAATCTCTGTTTCATTTTCACCGATAGTTTCTACTTTACAATCTCTCAACCCTGCATTATCGGTTCATTAATTCACTCTATTCCTTTCGAAGCTGTGCAAGAATTATATTCGAAATAAACACGTTCCCAACATTTGTTGCTAACCTGCATTGCTGAAATGTTTTAGTACCTCCTTTATCAAATAGAGCAGAATAAGATGCTAGAACAGCATCAACATAATAGAGCGTCCGCCATTTTGTCGGTAAAAGTGGCGCATCGAATATTTTTTCCGATAACCATTATTGCGAAACAGGTATCGCCAACGCAATATTTGGCTGCGTGGAGCATAATTTTCGAGAATCAAAAATGGTACTCATTCGAGAAGTTAGTCTTGAACGAGCTGTGACGTAAAAGATAGAAGATAAGATAGCGACGAAGAAGTTCTTCGGAAGAACCATGATAGAAAACCAGATTCGTCGAGATTCATGGAAATCGTTCTGCGTTTGCAGATATGAAAAAGTGTTGATGAAATAACAACTTTGTTACCATTTTTATTTTACAGCAAATAGGTACTCTTAAAATTGGGTATTTGTACTGATCGATCGAACATTTATCGAATTAATTAATGTCAATTTATTCTGATTTATAGAGAAATCGTTTAATTACATGCCTAAGAATATGAAATGTGTATTACCATTTTCAATGCAAGAGATTTTTATTTAGCACGAAGAGTGGACTATTTATCACAAGTTTATGCCTACTCACCTACACACAAGAAAGTATCAGTGAAATGACAGCTCCGTTACCATTTCTGCAGCACAGAGATTTCTCCGGCACAGAAAAACCATATTTATTCCCGACTCATAGATCTTCCGAGCATGGATATCAACGCCAATTACTTACGTGCCGTTTCAATTGCGATCTCCCACAAGCATATCCGCAATGAAAAAGGAAATACTCGATCGGAAGTCGCTCGATCGAACGAGTAAAAGTACCAAAAGCCAGCTCGTTGCCATTCCGAGCACCCTCTCGTTTCAATCCTGACCCGATTTCTCCGTACAATTCCGAGATAACAGAGGCCGATCGATCCGCAGCCGCGTTCCTAGACACAATGACAGTGTCAGTGTCAGGGAACGCGCGTGGTCTTACATTATTAATCTCGCCGTTTCTCCGATAAGCATCGCGACACCGTTTATCACGGATCATCCGATTATCCGCGCCTGAATGGACTCGATCGTCGACGGAATTCCGTGTCAAAATCAATTTTCAAAAAATAGTGACCTCGTAGAAATTGAGAATCTGTTTTTCAGAAGAAGAGACATGAAAATATTGCTTTCTCTTACCAATTATAACTAATCGGCGAATTTTTAAGCTTGAAAATAATTACATGAAGCAATTATGACATACAAGAGTTAAATAAAAATGCATTTCTCATCTTAATAATTTCATTAAATTGCCAGTTACGTCAATATTATGTGGGTGACTCAATTCATCTTTACAATTTCCTTGTGGTCTTTATGTGATTAATTAACTAAAGTGGATCGATTTTGTGGGATGTTTCATAAAAGAATTCTAATTTTATGGAACGTCTAAAATTTTGAACTTAATATGTTCATTTCGGCCATTAGCTTGGATCATGGGAGTATAGTGGTCGATTACAGTGGCTGTCAGCGTTCCAGATCCCTTTCATAGGAAAAGAGACTGTAATATCTCGTCGACTACAGCACAGAAGCCGAATAGCTGAATTATTTGTCCCTCTATTGGCTCCTTTGGAGTCACGCGATTAATCTGCACCGCGTTAATTGAAATTCTCTGGGGAAGGGGGTGAAGGGAGTCGATGCCAGCGATTGGATTTCCTTGGTGGTTTCACCTGAATATAATCGCATTGCCTTCATCGGAGATAATTGCACTTTAAAACGAAGTGAATGAAATATTTCCTCCCTTGAATGTTTCTAACATCACAGTATGGTGATTAGGCTTGTGAAGACATTAAATAAATAATTGACACAACAAGTTCGTTTTGTTTAACCTTAACAAAGCGATGTATTTCGGGGCCATTTATTTTTAATCGCCTCACAATTCCGCGTTAAAAAATTTAATTTCGAGTTTGTAGATTCAGAAATATAGTATGCGCAACAATGGCGAATAAACATTGCATAAAAATGATTGTTCCGTGAAAAAAAAAATCCTTCCTTCGAGCCGGATTCGAACCAGCGACCTATGGATGACTACAATCGAACGTAACCTCTACAGTCCACCGCTCTACCAACTGAGCTATCGAAGGATCGTGGAAGACCTTGCTTAAATATGAGTAACATGATACGTTTTTTGTAATTCGTAACACTTAATTGATTCACTGATTACAGCGTAAAGTATTTACGAAAAAGTTAATTGAATATTATAACGATCACTCGATATACTCTGTACACGGAGGAATTATAAAATTTAAGGAAAAACGAAAGAAGAAATGGCAAAAAGTATTCTCCTTCGAGCCGGATTTGAACCAGCGACCTATGGATGTCTCTTTTTGCCATTATTTAACCAACTACAGTCCACCGCTCTACCAACTGAGCTATCGAAGGTGCTGGAGAAGTGCCATTTTTTTAACGGTCTCTTCTGATCGGAAAAAAAATATTTAATTAACCGCTATACGTTCTTATACTTTCATATTCAAATGGTCACTTTCAACCCTTATTTAATTGTTCATTAGGTGGCCAAATTTTTACATTCTCTGCGGAACGAACCGGTCAAATTAATTTACTAGCAAGCATATATTTAGTAATACAAAAATTATATTCTCAGTAGATATAGGTATAGTATTTATTTTAAAAATATCATTGTCACAGACGGTTGGTCACGATGATTAACTCTCCGAGTTGGATTTGAACCAGGGACCTATGGGGCTCTCAGTTTGCCATTTTCAGCTATGGGGGTGTTCATAAAAGTTTTAATGAACGAGGGTTCGTTGCAAATTCGCGAAAATTATCGACGGAAAACGAATTCAGCTAACAAAAATTTTACCATTTCCAGCCAACTAAAATCCACCAACTGAGTCATCAAAGTCGTTCTTAAAAATTCGTACAAACGAGGATTGATTAAAAATTAGCGAAAGTCGTCGCCGTAAGCAGAGTTCAGCTAACAAAAATGGTTCCTTCGAGCCGGATTTGAACCAGCGACCTATGGATGTCTTTTTTGCCAATTTTCAACTACAGTCCACCGCTCTACCAACTGAGCTATCGAAGGTACTCTCGAACTTCTTCTTCGACAACAATTCATGACCAATTAGCGGAACTAAACGAAACGGGAATGCAGCTAACAAAAATGATTCCTTCGAGCCGGATTTGAACCAGCGACCTATGGATATCTCAGCAATCTCGTCAGCCAACTACAGTCCACCGCTCTACCAACTGAGCTATCGAAGGCTCTTGATCGCGGACTCGTCTCCCGGCTCTCATAACTCAAACGGTTTGCCACTAAAGCGTCAAAGAGAAAGGTAGGCTCCCCGTCATGTCCGACAAGGAAAAATTCCGAAGTCGAAGCCGGATTCAAACCGGCGACCTATGCTTCGCCATTCGTGGGATTCGAGCGGTTCTCTCGGCTCGTCAACCTCGCCGGGCATTCGATTCGATCGATTGATGGGCTCGGTATGTGCATAATGGAAATGATTATATATCGTTCACCTCGGAATTGGTAGCCTCTCGCGGGGGCGATCGGTTAGCTCGGCGTCAATTCAATTGCGGACTCGTCAAATTCTTCGCGAGGAATCGATCCTCCTGCGAGGGTCTATAGCGAAGAGGACACGCTCGTTTATGGAATGATCTAGGGATTGGGATTTCAGGAAAGTTCACTGCCAAGATCAGGGGAGATCGTGATCGTCCATTTTAATGTTTCATCCGTCAGCCAATATTAGCGTTGCATGCTCTATAAATTTGATAAATGTCTAAATGTTTGTGACGATAAAAAAATACTATCCTGTTCAGGAGAGTCTGCAGAATCATCCCTGGTAAAATTCATCCCCATAGCTTTCACGGTTGAGTCAAAAAAAATTCCCAAAGTTAAAAATTCACCTCCTTCAAAATGAAATCTCGGAAAACTTGAATGCCGCTTGAGAAAACGCTTCACACGAAATTTTGTGGACTTCATCTATGATCTATTCGGAACATAAGAGGCTTGCTTCTGCCAAGCGTAATCTGCTGGCAGAAGAAGAGGAGAGGAAAGCCCGATTCGTAATGTCGCAATCGTAATCGCAATCGCGGGGAAACGGTATCGTTTGGAGCCGATTGCGGGGAACCGCGAGTTATGTCGTCGCTGTCAAAGCGTGGACAAAGTGAGAGGGGGGATCGTGTCGGAAGGGGAGGGGGTAAATGAAAAGAGACAGCCGGCGAATTTATGGGGCTCTTAGCGTCGTTTCTTCGACGCGTTCCGGTGCAGGACGCATTAGCGTAACCGCCGCGCGGCGCGGCGACGTAACGCATAATAATAAACCCCGTGTTCCGCTACCGGCGTTACGGGATCGTCACGGATGGCCGAGCAAAAATTCTCCTCGCTTCTCGCACCCTTTCATTCCGGCGTTGAACGAGGAATAAATCGCTGGAAACGTGGCGCTGATCGATAGACCCGGCCCCCGGGAAAAAACTCAGTCAATGGAAAAACGATTACGCGGGGATCGACGGTTTCCACGGCCCGTTGAAAACCTAATCCGCGACCCGTCCGGGGCTGTTCATCGATCACGATACGGTCGATAGTGTCGGACCACCCTTTTCCACTGCCGCGACCATTTCCGCTTAAGAAATTTGAAAAGCTCGATTCGAATACTAACGTTCGCAAGAATGATTCGTTAGCCTCTTTGTATTGAGAAGTCAATTGCCTATAGAGCTAGATGGGTTCGATGATGATTTATATCCAAGGTGAGCTAGAGAAATTTCGCCCATATTATAATAAAAAAACCCCACTCCACCTTATTATAAATTATAATTCTTAAATAAATCGTAATTAACCTTCGTGAACGCCATGTGACAATTGATTACGTGGACCTTGCGAGAGCTATAACAGCGATTTCTATTTAAAAATCTGAGAAGGTTGATTCCTAACACTTTCTCTTAGGTGGCTTTCTTCAGCCTATTATTAGGCAATGTAACCAATTTTTCCCTGTTTCAAAAAGAATGTAGATTGTACATCGTTTTATATCTCGTTTAGAAGAAGGATCTTTTTTTACTAACTGTGTTGGTCCGATACGAAGGAAACATTTTGCTTCAGGGACCGAGGATTGAATTGTTGTATTCCTGGAGCGGAAGTACCCTTCAATTCAAATCTCCCGCGCTCCCACGAGCCGCCCCATTAAGAAGTCGTTCGACAGCGAATTGAATTATGCATGCGTTTTAAATTAGAATCCCATTAGCTGACAGTATCCGACCCGAGACAGCTATTCCATCGATATACATATAGTAGGTCAGTGAATTAGGTACATACACGGACAACTGAATTCCGTTCTTTATCAATCAGGAACAAGATGGCGGCGTAAGTGAGAAAAAGTTCGTTCCCACCGAATCTGTGGAATAAATCAAACTAGGTGGAATAACTCGTTGTATCCGTTGAAAATTATTTGCTAATGGTTTCTTCACTCCCGATCAATTTCTAAACAACTTTGTTTCTATCTTTGCGAGGTGGACATTCGTTTGGCGAGCGTGCGACAAGATGGCGGCTAAGGAGGTTACTGCCATAATAATTATTATTAGCTCTTGCTGTTGCAAAAATCATGTTTAAAATAGTTAGAAAATAAAAATGAATGCCACAGAATAAATGGAACCTAACCGAGAACGCTATTGAGCCTGTGAAGAAAAAATGCTTCACATTGTAGAGCAATATTCAACGTTCCAGATGTTGGTAATTTTCTGTCTTTGAAGATTAACATTTATGAAACGATAATATATGAAATCGGGTCTGAAAAATTCATTCAACGCCCACAATCTACAGGATAAATGAAGATTCTAAGAATTAACATTTATACAAGGATGTTGAATAAAATCAAAGACGAAAGAGTAAAATGTTAGATTTATAGTAATGCTGCGATAGTAAAGTTTGCAGACAGCACCTCGAAAATCGAAAAAGCAGCCGGATCAAGTCATGGTGATTTGAAGATTTTTTAGATTAGGAGGTTGCAGCGAGTTCGCAGAATCCTCGAGCAGGTCCAGGATCGAGGCGCCGTCGATCGATCGGCGCGTTGATCGGCGCGAAATCGGTAAAAGTGATCCCGTCAAGGTTCCCGCGAAGGAGCCGAGCGGCAAACGAGTCCGAAAGTGCGCGAAATAAAAGCCGCTCGGCTCTCGGTTCGTCCTTCGTCGATCATCGAATCGAACGAATCGAAAGTCGACGACCCCGAGGATTCATCGCCCCGTGAAACCGGAGCAGATCCGTGTGTAACTCGCGCGAAACGCCTCGCTGACCCATTTTAAAGCGAGGCTCGTTCTCTGAATCGGCCGCTCGCTCGAATTCGCGTTGTTGCATTGTCCTCGAGCCTCTCGACCACACCTCTCTTCAACGCCCACGCACATTCCTCGGCTTCTCCGTGGATTCTCTACTCCGAGATCGTTGTTCTCCAGTATTGTGCACGATTAAGTTTCATAGATTTTAAATTTTATTATGATAGACAGGTTCATAGAGGCACGTTCTTAATTATATTTATAAAATCCTATTAAATCCCAAGGGAAATTTGATCCAGAAATCAACCACAGTTCGTTGTCCTTTACAATACTCACACTAGTTACATTTAGTCGATTTATTATTTTCGCACGAGTACCAGACTGCGGATTTTTATGCAGAATAAACATATTGCATATCGCTTGCAAGAAACTCTTAATGATTTTAACAAATAATATAATTTTTTAGAACGTTTGATGTTCTCACTATTTTATGTTTCGCTCCTTGATTTTTCGAATTTAAGCGAGTACTGCTGTATTACGTAGAATGTAAATCGTTGACCGTCGTTTCCGGTTCGAGTCTAAACGGAGTCTAGACGATGGCCGTCCTTCCGAGGATCGCGTGATTGATCGAATAAGGTCTCGTCCTCGAAATACCTTCACTGTCAGGATCACGGAGAAAAGAGGGACAAGGCGCCTCTATTGTCGCGTTCGATCCGCCCGGACGTTTTTCCCGGCGATTTTGCAACCGACCCGACGAGGAAGGTGAAAGGAATGGAAATTGTCGTAGGAAGTGCTGTAATTACGTTTTCTCAGCCGTGACGGTGATAGCTCTGTTGTGCGAGCCGTGAACGGAACGCTGTTGACTCGATCCGACAACAAATCCCCCCAAACGAATCAATTTAATTATTAACGCAACGAACTCGGCGATGAAAATGCTACTGCTCTAGTTTGTCGAGCTTCGCTTTCCAATCAAGAAATTTTGAAGAAATTTTATGAAGACTGTGGATGATTTTAGAAATTCCTTGAAGATACAGAGGTTGAGAAATAAAATTGATTTAAAATTCAAATGGAAAAAGCTGGGATTGTTGAAATCATTAATGAAGCCGATTACATACCGAATGCATTAATGTCAGTCATCTGCGGCATGATCGAAACTTGACCTTTTAAAGAAGGTCATCGGATTGGTCGCAAGGTGTTCCCGTTTTTCTTTTCAGTGTAATTATGGTACTAAAGATAAATAAGTACAAGCAAATGCATCCAAGGTAGCAGGACGCTTTCGAATAAAATTGGCAGTGGTACACACTTCATACAGCTTATATCTTTTTCTTAACTGGTTTGTTACTTGCGCTTGTAAAAAGAATATTATACCAGCTTTTATTTTACATCATGTATACTGTCTGCAACCTATAAATGTATACAAATAACCTATAAATGTGTACAGCCTATAATAATAATAAATATAAAATTAAAAATAGAATTGCAATAAATTCGAGAAAGATTGTAATAAATTCGTCGATAAATGCGGAATAAAATTGGAACAAACGTGTGGATGAAAATGGGTGTCAGGAGGATCCGCGAGGCGAATATGAGCAAAAGGAAAAGGAAATGGCGGACCCCGATGAACGTTGCAGGCGGCGAGAAGATCGTAGACTCCGGTTATCCTCTTCCACTGTCACTTTCAACTTTCAACTCTTGGTAATCGTCGTCCTTCCCGCGGTGGACACCTTTCCTCGTGTGGTGGATCGTGCGTCGAAGGTGTAACGGGATACCCACGCTGCGTTACAACACCTCCGCTTCATTATCTACAAGAAGAATCTGTCGAGAGAGAGAGACCCGCCCGCTCCGACGAAACCTGTAATCTTCTAATTCCTATAAATTGAATAACCATTCGAGGATTAATTGCGTAATCTCTGCGATGGGGAATGGCCTTTCGCCGTGAAAGTCGAGGACGGAAGTCCCATTCAGGAAAATTCCATATCCGACCCGTGACTGTCCTGCACCGAACGTTTTAATTACGTTCCACAGGAAAATTAAGACTGGATTCAAATTTATGCAAATCAATTTAGAAAATGTTCGGAGATTGCTGTGATATTTATCGTATGGTAAGTATTACGCTGTGTCAAAGACAATATCGCCGTCACTGACGACCTCCGCATCGATTTTGCATTGAGAAGCAAATATTGTGTAGAACATTTAATTTCATTTAAATATCAAACAAATTAATCGCAAAACATTTGACCATTCCGAGTCCCAGAATCGTGCTGCACATGTCCCAGAAAAAGTTCAGGGTGCGACGATTTTTGTTTGCAGGTCTGCGACGAAGAGTATGCGAGGAATGCCGAAGAAATGATCTCGTTACGGATTTATCATCGCTTTCACCTCGAGTATGAAATGTAGGCTCGTCGATAATACCGAAAAAGACGTGGGAGCAGCTGCGCGTATGGTTGCACGGAGTATGGCGGGGTCAAAAAATTATCGCGCGCAGATAATTACGGCAGATTAATTATGCGACGCGACGCGCGACGCTCGGACGGTTTGCGGGCGACGCTTTCACTGCAAATAAACTGGTTTCGCGTGCGCGTTCCTGACCGGGTCGTCAATTCTGCGCGGATATTTTGCACGCCCGGCGCAGAATCGAAATTCGGTCTTGTCAAAGATACTTGTCGCCGAATTGAAAAAACGCGACGAACCAATTATGAGATAATTTATTTTACTTGACATGCAATTATTCATTTCACGTGCTCTGGAAGCAGTTTAACAACCGAAGAAGTCGCAGAAATTATTTCATTATTTATTTCGTGCGTTTTAGTAATTTCCCTCGATATATGCAAGATGATCTAACGATCGTTAAATATTTTTCATGTAACTGTGTCCCACAGTTGTGCTCCACGGTCGATTCCCAGTACGTTACAGCCGCGCGACGCGATAAAATGGCGAAATTGCCGTGTACACTTATGAAATAGCGTGTATTCAGCCGTTCCGACCACTTTCTTTAATTCGCTGCGATCCTAAACCCCGCGTTTACATAATGTCCGTCGTGTGTATCGCGTCATCCGACTATCATCGGCGATATTTGCAAGCAATTAAGAATCACTTTGTACACAATCATCATCGGAATCCTCGTCTTTATGGCTCCGAGCGCGTACTTTCGAGCCGGGAATTTAAATATCATGCTTGAACACAAAAGATGCTTAGCTTTCCACTTTGGAATTGTACCAACGATGTTGCACTGTATTTCTGTGCTTACTTGTATGCATAAAATATTCAAACTTTGATATTTAGTTGCTGTGCTTCATTGATATGATTTTAACCTTTAGTACTCAAGTGGCGATTCTTACAATTGCAAAAATTGTTCTGAGGATGGTGGAAGAGGATTCGACGGGCAGAGGCGGGCACCGTGTAACGGAACACGTTGCAAAACCCATTATGCGGGGTCATTCTTATGTTTTGCGCGGATCTCCGACGGATAATCGTACGGCGGCCCTGGATTACGTGACGTTTGACAGCGAAAGTTAACCGTGGCCGGGCCCCAGGGTGCCGTGCAACACGAAAACTCTCTTCGCCATCGTCAGCCGACCTCTCCAGAGGATGATCCTGCTGGAATATTAAGCGAGGATCGCTGGCCACGATCAATTTATCACGAAACTAACGTTCCCGGACGTCGAACGGTTCTTTATCGATCATTGCGCAACCCTTTATTCGGCTCACCATTAATCCACTAATGTGGCTCGATTCACGTCTCTTCCCCCCCAATCTTTAAAAAATTGTCTACGGCTATTAACACTTCATCTGAACCCTATCATCAGAATTTTCAATAACTGTGCTGCACCAAAAGAAAAAGATCGTTCTATGCATAATAAATAATTATATAACGTCCCTGGAGGTGACGTGATATCCTCATCCATGGACCAGAAACTTTCAAAAACTATAAAATAACTATAAAAGAATTTGCAATAAAATTCTACTAAAGTATATATATAGAATAATACAGAATAAGACATTGGCGTTTAAGTTGTTTCGTTCTTCCGGCAACGTTCATCGCTTGATTAAGCTCGGACTCTAGTATAACTGTTAGTCATTCTCTGACTCATTGTCAGCCACATGTTCGTGGAACAAAGGCAAACAATAAATTAGCAATTACTTCGCGGGAGATCAGGAAACCAGTTCGAATTCGCTTGGTTCAACGCATCCATTAATCACAGACCATTGTTCAATTCCATTCCAATGGAATTTCACACGTTTCAATCCCATTGAAATTGTTAATAAATTGTTTTCTACTAAACACGTGTGCTTTGCAACGTTTGCGAGTCGATTAAAAATGCAGACTCGAGGTGAAACTGTGTTGGGAGGTTGTCGGAGGATGTTTTAGGTCTTCGAGGATGGCTGGAGAATGATTTTCGAACGGGGCCGTTTTTCAGGGGCAAGGTCGTCCTCTCGTTGGTGCACGAACCTCGTGAACACGATCGCCACTCCCCGGTGAACCGCAAACGAGAGAGCCCGTGCGCTTGGCCCCTGCAACGATTCTTTCGAAGCGGTTGACTCGTTCGGTCCACACACGGAGAGGAACCGAGTGAAAGTGACAGGACAAGGTCGTCGACGTTACAAAATCGTGAATTTCTCGAAAACGACGCCGATACATGGCGGTGTTCGATACCGGCGCCTAAGAGATGGCGCATATCGTTGCGCAACTCGAACGATCATCACTAAAGATCATTCTGCAGAGATTAGCTTCGTAGATACAATGGTAACATGTAGATTGTAAAAGCAAAGTAAAGGAAAAATTACTTGAAATGACGTCAGTGATCACTCCTTCCAAGGAAATATAATATTTTTGGGACACCCTGTATGGATACCTCTCGAGATAAATTTGTTTAAAAATTCCGATGCGATCTCAATATTCGTAAATTAAAAATGAAAACTGCTGATTCTACAGATTTAAGGCAAAAATGGCAGTGTAAGATGAACAGATAAAAGTTGGAATGAATGGCTCGAATCGAATCAAAAATTTGTTACGAGGTCGTTGTTGCGCCGCGCGTCGATTCCGCATTTCGTCCACGAGCCGCTTTGTTTTCTCTTTCTGGAGAAACTGCTCCAATTATCGTACGATTCGGACGATGATACGTTCCAGAGGACGCCATTAAGTTTCACCCGGATTTCCACGTGACATCCGCGGACGTTTTCCTCGCGAAAGCGTGGAAAACCGATACGTCCGCGCGTTCTCTCGAGTTTCATGAATATTTATCGTGGGCGTCCACTTTTGGCACGCTTTCCACGGTTATTCGATCGTCTACCGAGGCTCCTCTGTGGATACAGGCTTCTCCAGAAAGGAGTGGCTCAAACGCGAGCTTGAACATTCATTTCGAGAAGCAAGTTTTTCATAGGCAGAAAGTAGTCAATAACATTCTACTATAAATCTACATGCTAATTTATTATTTTCTGACTAATTTATGAAGTTGCACAAAATTTTATTTCATGCGCATAGGCCTCTATCATATTCAAAGCGACTCCTCCGCATTGTTTACGACCCCTTAACGCACCAATTAAAAATTCAAGAGCGGTCGTTTTTCCACCAACTTTTTTATTCTCTATTTTCTTAAAATACAAAAGAACATTAACAAATCTTGAAAAAAACAGAAAAATGTTGTTTTATGCAAAAAAGACAAAGGTAATTGACGAAAAGCTGGGAATCACCGGTGGCAACTTTTTTCGGGTTAGAGTATTTATATAGAAAACCAAAACTGCAGGTCTCACGAGTTAACTTGGGCGCGCGGAAAAAAATCGTTTTCTTAAACCCGACTTTAACTCGGGCGAGTGCGCGAAGAGGTTAAAGTTCACTAACAAAGCTATTACATCGTATCGTGAAAGGTATTACGAGAATGTATAGTATTAATTGTTTAAAAACAATATTTATGGGGTAAGATTATACATCATGGAAAATTGTGTTTAAATGTTAAGGATGGCATCGAAAGGTCAGGCAGGTAAGATTTATTGGGGATTTACGAGCGGTCGGAAATATTAATCCAGGTGTTCTTAATTATGGTTGTGGAAAGAGTGTAAACAAAGTTCCGTGGCATGGACCTTCGAATGACACGCCATTAACGAAGGGTCATCAGTCGACCGCCGTCTTCCAAAGTGAACGTCGTAGCCTGTCGATATTTCCGGTGTGAAATTATTTATTACGGTGACAACAATCCGCAAATATTCTCCCGAGTCGAGTGCGCTGTGAAAACACCGTGGGACGTCGCACCTGTTTCCAGGACGTCTTCCATTTCATCCAGGCGTCGAGACGCTGAGTACTCAAATATTAATTTCCATGTGTCCGCATTTTTTTTCAATTTCAAGCGAATTCTATTTCTCTCTGAAATATACGAATCGGATTTTTCGAATAGAAATCATGAATTCTGAGATATTTCATTTTTTAAAAACAAATAAAAATGAGCCATTGCTTGCGTTAAAATATAGAACAATTCGTTTATGCCCCATCGACTATTTCGAAGATTCTTAAATCATTAAATTGTAGTACAATTTATGGCGCCGGTTCCTCATAATTTCTCAGGTTTTGTTCATACAAGCTAAATAATCCAATGTCAATCTTTGATCGTGATTATTCCACAATATTAAACACAGTCAACCTGGAAACATTGTCTGATCGAAGAAGAGTATCCGCAACCATAGCTTTATTTTTAATTTAATTGATAATCATATTGATCGTCCCTCTCTCCTTATGCAAATCAATTTCTACGTACCTGAACGTATTGAGATCTAGAGCAGGATTTCAAACACTTAAATCCAGATCCACATATGGAATAATTAATCTAATTATTGTTTTTTCAAGTATTGTTTTTTTTAAATAATTCTTATCGATCGTAAATGTTGAGTATCAAACTTATAGATGTTTTCGGCGTTACCGTTTCGATCAATTACTAAATAACAATTTTGCAAAAACTTTTTTATTTCTTTCCTGACGTTTCGGTTCGGTTTTGAACCTTTATCAAAGGTGGAAATTTGCTTTATTGTTTTTTTAATGGGTCTTTACACACTTTTAAATGAAATTTAAATGAAATGTAAATGAAATGAGTTTTTGTGCATGTCCCTTCTCTGTTATTTTATGTAAAGTCTTTTTTCTATTGTGTAAACATTTATGTAAGAGGGTTTCGGTCCGTTTATAATAAAACAAAATGAAATAAAATAAAATGAAATAAAATAATGGCACTGTTGTCTTCCGGTTCAGAGGACAGTTCTTCGAACTAGTTTATTTTCGACTTCTCGGCGGGAGATTTGACATTCGTGGCATGCGTGTCGCCGATCATTATGCGATGTATCACACCAGTGAACAAAGGAAAAAGCACTTTATAAAGACACGGCCGTGTTGTCTGAAAACAGAGAATTTTACAAACCCCAGCACGATCTGTTCCTGTTTGCTGGCAATATTTGCCGACGCGAGTCCCATTCGAATCAATTCCGTGATCGTGGCCATTTTACGCTACCATGTCCGTTCCTCGGTGAATGGACAAATCTGTTCGTAGAACTTTGCTTAGTCATATACAATTAACTTGGATCGCACGATTGCCCGTTCCCTAATTAAACTGTACCTGTAATTCCCCTGCAAAATTCCAATTTTTTGCCGCGTTACACTATGATTACGCTGACCATATATATTTTCTGGGAGAAAATAAAGGACAAATCGTGAATTCTTTCGTATTTAAAAAAAATTCAATTTTTACACTTGTCGCACGAATTTCAATCGAATAAGTAATAATTAAATAAATAAGACTTTTTCAACAAGTCAGGTGAGCGTTTAAAAAATTCATATTTGTAGCTATCCAGGCACATTTTCGAATAAAACGGGACATTTTTAAATAATTCAAATGGTAAAAGGATGTTGTTAACTAGGCAACGATTTGAATAATGCGTACGATGTGCAAGTCAGTGTTCAACAAGTCCCGAAGAAAGTCTCTCTCGACCCGAATCTGACGGGGGCACCTTTCTAAACCGAAATTTTGGTGGGCACCTGATAAATAAACATGCCGGTCGAGAATCGAGAAGCGTGGGTGTATTCAGGGCATTGTCTCGAAAACAATCTGTTTGATCTGTTCGCGAGATTAATATTTAATGTCCTACGTGACTGCTGCAATTATGTCCTCAGAAATTTTGACAGCCAGCCAACCCGATTTGAAATTCAAAAACATTGAAATGAGATCTCTTCATTCCAGGGGGCTTTCTAGTTGCGAAAAAACGTTTAAACTGCTGGGTTTTACCAGGTTCTGTTTCATATATTTTCTTCTTTACGAGCCATATTTCATATTTTGCACGAGTCTTTTACTTTTCATACTTTTTATCGAAATCCAGTCTTTTATTTTTTTGTACAGTTGATAGTGTTTGATAAAATTCATATGAAATGTTTTTGTTAAAGTTGAAGTTATAATATAGCTTCAGAATTGGCCTGAACAATTTTTAAAAAGATTCTTTCATTGTTTGTTATCGGTCAGCCTCTTCACCACACGTTATTCAATAAACAGTATCGCATAAAATTCGTGTAAAATGTCTGCAATAAAATTAAAGCGATAACTTCGAAAATATTCCATGAAAATTTTCTTATTTGACCGTTCTGTGTCATAATAAAATATTTTAACGCATGTATAAAAATCCCGCATCGAACAGGAAGCAGCCAAGAAAAATTCCGCGGTCAAATCAATAGAATTAAATTAAATCAATAGATAAAAAAGATGGAGTCCACCAGCTGAAAATTTAATGGCAAAATCTCGAGCGCGACTCCTAGATTTCATACAGAGACCGTTCTCCGTGGCGGCGGGATCTCGTGGAAAAAAAAAGTAATTGACATTTCCAGTTTCCCTTCAGCCCGAGAAAATAAATTCGCCCTCGAGAGAGAGAGAGAGAGAGAGGGCACGTGTCCTCCTTGTCGCAGCTTTCAATGAAACTAGTTAACTGACCTTTAATTGCAAACGTCGAACAAACGTTTCTCGTCACGCGTCGACAGCACCGAGTTAACGAGACTGTTGCATTCGTCGATACTTTGCGCAATATTTATCATAACGCTTGCATAAATAGCTGAAACGTATGTACCCGTTCATTTCATAAGAGCTCGTCTTCGAAAATGTTTCTATCGATTATCAAGGAGAAAAAAATCTGAAATTCGCCGTGAATTCCAGAGAAAAAAAAATCATCGGTGTTTCCCAATCGCCGGGACACTAGAAAGCCGTTTCACGAGCGATTTGAAGTAAATGTCAGAACCATAGCAATGTTAATTCCGTCCCCGGGAGCTTCATAAATTTTCCAGCCGCCGGTGATAAACGTCGAGAAAGGGATAATCGATGTTGTTCTCTGTCTCCCTTATCTCTGTCTTGGCTTTCTCCGAATTAGAAGACAAAAGCCCCCCGGCAAAAAAACCAAAAAAAAAATTGTTGGATGGTTGTAAATGATCGTGGCCGAACCACTCTGAAATACGTGATCTAATAATTTTGTTTGGAATTATTGTGTGGAAAAATAAGAATTGGTACAGTACAATTATTGAAAAGCCTATTAATTATTAGGGACATCGATACTTCTTACTAAGTAATATTTAAAAATTGATTGGAAGAGGTCAGATTATTAGGTCAAAACGTGTTTCCATGCATTATTGCTCGCTTTCTAGAATTTTAAGATAGCTGGGGAAAATATAACATATAATACACGTCGATCATACAAATTGACAATTTTTCTTCGAATCGTCCTCGAAGGGTGAATAGGCTTCCGATAGAAAAAAATTATTAACCCTTCGCACTCGGTTGTCCCCTCTGAGGCACCACTAAAAATTGCTGTACCATTATTCGAAATATTGTTTACATTATTAAATACATCGGTATCTAATCAATTATTAAACATTTAGGTATTGTACGAGGTATTATACCAATTTCATATCCATAAAATTTCAGAAATCATAGAGAATGGAAATATTCTAGATCGGAAGAAATGTTTAATTTTCCAGTTAAAATAGCTCCCAGTGCAAAGGGTTAAAAAAACAATTTTATTAATCAATTATCCTTTCCTAATATCTTCCGCATTCAATTTAAAATTTCTGTTGGCAGCAGAATTTTTCTCTTTTCTGGTGCGTCAGGTGGAAAAGTCGAGTCGTGTGCCGATTGGAAACGCGAAGCGAAAGAGAACCGATTCGAGGAAAGCTCGAGCGCCGACTTCTCTCGATTTTCTCGCCATCGACGGCGAATCGATATCGGTCTGGCCGTGGCGTCTATTACGAGGAATAACGGAAGGCTGTGTCTGCAAGGTGAACCACCTTCTTTCTCGGCAACAGACACAGCTCGACACACGTCTACGCCTAAGCAGAATTTCTCTTTCGATGCCTTTTCTGAACGGGAGAAACGATCCTTTCGATCGCGACCTAACAGCACGTTTGTTTCCGTTTCGAGGGCTCTGCCGTCATCTATCGGTTCCAAGACGGTCTCGCTAGTTCCTGATAATGTGGAGGTTATGGTCGACAGCTCGGGAATATCGAAAAATAGGCGCGGAGTTTGTGCTGGAGCATTTTCTGGTTCTAAACTGAAGCACATAAAAATGAGAAAGGATTAGAAAGGCTGGAAACAAATTCGTTGACGCGTTGAACGCGATGCGAATTTTATCCATGAGCTTTGCGTGTTTCATTTATACAACCTCAGCATTAACAAATTCATATTCAGTGACATTAATTTTGTAATCACCTTTAACCCTCTGTGGACACGCTGGATCGTTTATGTCTAGGCGAAAATTTTAATTTCGAATCTTTTTAGAGGGAGGGGCTCATTTTTCTGAAATTAGACAGTAAAATTTTTATTTTTTATCGATAACATTATTGAAGTATATTATAATATGAAAATTGCCGAGAAAAATAAATCTGCCCATGGAGAGTTAAATAATTAAAAATGTGGTCAAAATAAATCGTCTACAATATAGACTGTATACGTAATAATTCAGCTACTCAATATGTGGGTGCGACACGTATCAAAAAGAAGAAAATTGTTGTCTCTCGTGAGTACAGAGATTGTGAAAAGTAAATACCAAAGCAGCAAGGTCCCCGGAGAACGCGAGATCAAGAATCGAAATCGGGTCACCGGGGATCGCGGTTCCCATGGCGGACCAGGGGAAGGGGAACGAGCACACAATTACACAATTATGCCAGTAATTTTCGGTTTTTAGCGTTTTCTTTTCCGATGAATGAGCCATTGGACAAGGTGAGCTGCCTTTTTCCTCGGGCGAGTTCTGTTTGGTGGCACGGTGAATGAAAGTGGCGCGGCTCCGTCGATCGAAATTGATCCAGCACGGTCAATTGGAGATCGAACGATTATCCTCGAAAATCGGTCATTATTCTCAGCTCTGTCCTCCTTTTTCTTTGATGCATTTTCATGGATTACAATTATAATTTTGGTGCAATTTCTTGGCTTATAAAACTTTTAAAAAAATCTGAAAATATCAAATTCTATACAATTTAGTACTCTTTTGACGTATTTTGGATCTACAAAAATTGAAAATCGTATAAACATCCTCAGCCTATTAATAACCATCAGGATTTTTTTTATACTAGAAGAATAAATCGCGACGATCCTTCGAGATCCTTTTCAAAGCTCGTCCTTTTTCTTCTATGTCTCGCCAACGACTGCTTAGATCGTCCGACACGTGGGTCGTCGCTACAAGGCAAACCACCTTTCTTCTTCCCCGACGGGGATGAGCATTCTACGATTTACGCTCAGCTTGAATTAGTGTAATTAAACCTTCGCGGACGGATGCGAACGACGACGTGCCGCCATCAAGTCGCTTTTTTTTCTTCTCTGTGCCTCGTCGAAAGCCGCATGTCTTGCGGCAAACAAATAATTTCTTTTGCTTCGAAGATACATCGCGATGTCAAGATTATACACCGGGTGTCGGAGAAGTCTTGTGCAACCGGAAGGAAAATCGCGGCTTGCCTAACGATTGGAAAACAATGCAGAAAATCACTGTGCTACCTGTAAAATCTCATTCTACAGAAAATTCAAGCCAGAAATTATTCTTCTTGTTATACTTGAGAAGAGCTGCAAGAGCTTCTTCTTTTTATTTGTTCAATTTAAACTCGTAATTGGACCAGGGATCCCAATTAAAAATCAAAATTTGAAAAAGCGGTTTCTTGAACATTGTTGTGACCCACTATAATTTCAGAAACATTTTACTAGCAGTAAAAAGCGAGGGTGTGGGAGCATATTCAATTTTTCGAAATCCGTCCGAAGAATCGTAACCTGGTTAGATGATGGATCGTAGATCGGAGATCAGATCAGACTCGATTCCGGTCACGTGCCGGAAGAGCTGTTTCGTATGATCGACGCGCACCTCGACGTGATTTTCACCTTGACCATGGACGGGTCATCGTCCACCGTACTGCGTCCATGGTGTTTCAGCTTCTGCTGGCCCGAAATTTAATGTGGAACAGCCGCGGATCACGTAGGCGTCATTAACATCGATATCGGTGTCCTCTATTAGAATTAGAAATTTCCTCGTCGTTGGTGCAGTCGTCTTTTGAATTTTTGATTGTTCTCCCATCGATTTTACTCGGGACTCCAACAGCCACAATTTTATCAATTCTCCCGTCACCCTCAAATTTAGACACAGCCCTTACAACATTTTGTTGCTGCAATGCAGATATTGATCGAGTCAGATGTGACTGTAGGTCGTTCAAGGTTTATTATACTGTGGATGTTTACGTATTTGTGGTGCAATTCTAAAGTGAAAATGGAAACGTATCTTAATAGTACGTAAAATACATCTTTCAAGTAATCGTGTTAATTTAAAAATTGATTGTTTTAGCACGTTCACATTTCCTATTTAACATGGAGAAAATTAACATTCTGCACGATGTTATTTCAAATTCTAACATCTGTCTGTAATAATATTCTTCTTTCAATTTTATAACCGTGAACGACGTTGTTGCTAGCGATCGTGTTGATGTGAGGTTGAACAATGGCGGGAAATGTGATAGCGAAGATGTTGTCGAGAATCGTGCACTATCACGCCGACAAGTCAGTCAATTTCCGATTGGTCACGACGCCGAGACAGTGACATTAGAATAATCGACTGGAAAAAATTCGTGGTAATCGGCGGGACACCGTGAGTATAGTAGGTATAGTGTGTGCCAGACGTCGAATTACGGTGGAGAAGACGTTATGCGCCATAAAAGGCAACAACTCTCGGGTGGCATCACAAAGGCCGATCGAAAGGTGGACGGCAGCTCGGGGCGTGCCAGAAAAACAGGGGACGACTACGTTGCATTCCCGATGCATCTAAGTAGGCGCGCATAATTATGCGCATCTCGTATTTCGAAACGGCTTCTCTCTCTCCTCGTCGGAGAGCGTCGCGCGCTCCGACGTCGGTCAGACACTCTCCACAGACTTTCCCGACCACGAAAACCGTCCCGGCACCATCGCACATCTACTTTTCTCTTGAATCATATTTTTTTATATTTTTTCGAACCCCCGGAAAATTCTGTTCGATAAAAAAAGTGTATTCTGTCATAGGGAAAAGTAGTCGATTCGCCCTCTGGAATTCTGGAACGCCTCCATAAATATTCAAGAGGCCTTCCATAAATCAAAAATCGATGCGCTTTCTACTTGGCCGTGCGCGTGCGGTTCGGATCCACTGTGTTTTGACGCGAGAGTATAGTTCGTTCGAACACTTCTTTCGGAGAAAGTTCTTCCTCGATCCTCGACGGTTATTTCGGCGGTTACGCGCCTCTAAAACTCTCCTCTTCCTGAAACCATTGTGCAGTCGTCGGACAATCGTTTGAAGAGGCTCTTCGGAAATCATTAAAACTTCTTCCTTGATCTTCTAACTGGATGATTATTTATTGTGAGCATTCACAAAGCGTAAAATTATGCAACCTTTGCTGCAGTCAACGTAGATATAGTACAGCTTGTACTAATATCGATATTGTTGAAAATGGTTGGCACATGTTCCATTATAAATATACCACGCATACATACCAAAATTCATGCATACTTCGTTTCCCACATCTTCACAATTTCAACAATTACAAAATAAACGTTAAGAAAACAATTCTAAATGGTCCAACAACTACTAAAGTACACTAGTAAACTCGGAACAACTAATTAAACTACTAAAGTACAATCCCACAACAAGAAATGAATCGTGACTCTCCACTTCAACGATCATTCATTGATCGTTTTCTCTCCTTGGAAGAGGCATCGATAATTTCAGTTGTAAATCAATTGTGCTAATCGATCCCCGTACAAGATCATCGAAGATAATCCATCGATCTTCCCGATCGAATCTCCCCTCGGTTTTATCGATCGATAATTCACGTCGATCCGAAGTCGACCGTTTTGCTCCTCGATCCTGAAGAAGCTCTCGAGGATCGTGCAAGGAGAGCTCTCGTGATTGTTTCAAGCATCAAGGAAGAAGAAAAGAGCAGGAGAAAAAGGTCTGTGGGTCACTGTGCTACTCGATTACGTAAGCGTGTAACCTTCAGCATTCGATTCTCGCGTGCGAGACGTAATTTCTGGGTTTTCTCGGAGGACAACCCCCGCGATCGACGACTATGATCTCATAATCTCCTGGAAAGAAACGCGTTATCGATCTTGCAAGTGTCGTTCTAGTCGATGAACGGCGCTTATATTCTTTTTAATAAGAAAATTTAAGGAAGTTCGAACCGTTCGAACTGTCTTCGAGAAGCAAAATGGCGGTCGTCCATCGGCAGGGTGCACGAACGAAATGAAAAGTCGAGCATTGTCATTTTTAATTCCGACACCGCAGTCTTTTTATTGGAACAACTATCCGAGAAATCGATAAAAGTCAAGGAAACGAATTCAAGAATGTTTAGACCGTTCGGACCATGTTCGAGAAGCATAATGGCGGTCGTCCACCGGCGGGGCACACGAACAAAATGAAAAGTCAACGAGGCGGAGGGTCCGAGACTCCATTAGTGGGTCTCTCGTCGATTTTTTCTGGTGGCCCGTGCGTTGCATAGGTCAACAGAGAAAGATTAAAAACAGAAAGAGAAGGAAGGGGAGGCGGGGCACGTTGCACGGCGTGGTGAACTACGAAAACTGGTTTCCCTACGGCTCCCCATATTTATTCTACGGTGAACGTGTGCCCCCGTTGGCATCCCGGCGGGTGCATCTCATCTCGTCAAGGACTCGGCTGGCTCTCAGCTCTCAGCACGCGTTTAGAAATGCCATTGGATCCTCCTGGATCACAATGCACGCTCGACCCGAGACATTAGTCTACGTCTACGATTAATTCCTGTTCGAAAATGCCTGTACGTCGAACAGAAATTCTATGGAAAGTGCGAGACATCGGGATAATTCTTACTAATTTTTTAAGAATCTTTTGAAGTCTCTTTACAATGTTAACCGACTGTGTCTACAAAGCCTCGGAGTCCTTCGACAATATTCATTTTAAAAACCATTCTCCAGGACCCCGATGTCCTTTAAACTATGCCTCACACTTCTCCCCTACGTTGATCCTCTCCGGAACACGAGGCTCGTGCAAATCGTGCAACTCGTGCAACAACTGCATGAATTATTCATAATATTCAATATCCAGTCGATCTAAAACTAAGAGACACAGCATCGCCTCGCGCGCCCAGCTCAAAGAATCGATGGAAAACAGACACGTAGAGGGAAACCGGTAAATATCTGTTATTCTCGGCAGAGATAGCGTCGTCCAAGTTCAATAACGAATACTTCGCCACTTCCGGCGTCGGCATTGTGCCATTTTCACCACGGGAATATTGGCTCTCTTCCTCTTCGCCGCCGTGCAGATACAGCGAAAACAGGATTTACAACCGTGTATCGCACGATACGGGCCTCCATTGTTCAATTTCGAACGATATTCCACGGGCGACGATGAATCTAGCGTAGGATGGCGACCATTTCAATCCTCCACGCACTGAAACAATAGTATAGTGCTCGTTCGGACGGTGGTGCTTCGACTAAATCGATTATGCAAACCAGAACTCTATATTATCGTTTCGTTTCACCATAGTGGGCCGTTTCCGTAAAATAGATTGGATTCATTCAAACATTTTCAATAGATTAAAACTAGATATCTTCAAATAGACTGGAAAGGACACATACTTATATCTGATCTCATTTGTTAAGTAAATAATAGTTTAATTTTAATTAAATAATCCTACTAAAAAAAGATGTGTGGCGTCATGTTCTGGTTGGTCCGCGTGTTTCGTTAATAACTTGAGAATCACGCGAAATTTCTCGATTCAATTTTTTTAGGAAACTTTGTATATTTACCTTCTACTGAAGTCGTAATTCACTATTACGTAAAATAATATTCGTTATTCTTCATATCGGACTAGGTTAAGAATGTTGTAACTCTTTTGGTACAGAGACGAATTATTCAAAAATTGATGAATTCAAGACTTTATTAAAATATTCATTTTACCGCACTCCGGTCATAACTGCCGAAGATCGGCGGTCCAATATTAAACAGACCAGTTCAAGATGTCGGTAAAAAAGCAATAAAATGAAACGAAATGGAACAAGGAGACATTCGACGGTTCCACAGCACTGCGGTTTCGACCCTAAACTCAACGATGCAGTTTCGAAGGCCGTTCGACGCAGCCTGCAATCTTGCCACGCTTCCAGACCCCTCGAAATTTCGCTCTAGAATTTTACGAGTCTCCGTTTTGCCGCAATTTCTACATCGAGAAACTCTTCCGAACGCCTCGCGCTTTGAACAATTAATTTCTCCGGGCACGAAAAATCACAGATGTTGCTGCAATGAAAAATTTCTATCAATGTTGCAACTCTCATCGCCGTTACATTTATCATCGACTTTATTAATCGCGGCGTGGTAAAGAGAAAGATTTGATTTACGATCGCGGGGATATGTTAAACAAGTTATCCTTAGCCAGTGATTTTTATTGACAACTTGGAACACAGTGCAGGAAAACACGTGTTCCGTGATTAACGACCAGGAAACGTCGGTTTCCTCGTAATCCGCGAATCACGGGGTTTCGCGGGATCGATGAAAACTATGGTTGTACGAGAAATCAGATTGCTACCGGTCGATCGTGAATCATTCGATCGCTTTGTGACCGATCGATCGCCCTTTTGTTCTCCTAACTGTTTCTCTTGGAAAATGAAGAAGAAACGAATCGGAAAGATGGAGTAGCTGAATATAATTTTTTATTAGAGTCGATAGTATCACATAATTACTGCGGATTGTATGTAAAATAAAAATTGTCTGTATCAACTAAAATAGAGTAAAAATCTTAATCATTTTAGGAGGTTGCAAATAATGTACCTGTAATGTTAAATTGATCCTACGTTTCTTCTATTCTGTGTTTCATCTAATAATAAAATAAATATAAAATCCTCAGGCAATTTATGACAAAAGTAGGTTAAATTTAAGAAATGGAAAAAGCATGCATCGTCTACTATTAAAATTGTTGAAAGCACGAAGACGTTTCTATTTTGCTCCTGTCTCTTCAAATTGGGACAGATCATTTTTATCTTTCAGAAAATTTCTATAATTCTTAAAATTTTACCATCCTATACGGTGGTACCGCGGCCATATTTTGTTCTCGCGAATATTCCGAGTGTACATTCACGCTGGAATCTACTCTATTTTTACCCGAAGCCTTTCATGCACCTATCTCCGAATGATTCACCGAATCACCAGACTCAGTTTCGCCATCGTCATTCGCACCGCATTCCGAGCGAACTATAAAATCAACCTAATATGCCTTCTTCAATTATTCGTGCGTTTCGACAGCCTCGTTTCCGCTCGAGTGCGTCCACGAAAGCAACTAACATCTCGTTCCCATTGTTAATTACGCTTCCAACCGGGAAAGATCCACAGATTGGATCCTATGTTCAGCCAACTATTCTCCACGCTTTTGTTTTTCGCAGACAGCACTTTATTGGCAACGTCCTGCTGGGTGAAAAGAATTGTCAGAAGTTTTCACGAATTTTTCGCCAACGGTTAAGGAAAATGCGAAACAAATCGATTTTTCGGAAATGAAAAATTCCGAATATATCCAGTATAAATGTCTTCTTCGGCGAGCTTAGAGCCAAGATGTCCGCCCAAAGGTATTCGTAACGTCGAACACGATACTGTTATTAACCATTATCTGCAACAGGTTCCCCTTATCTCAGGATTTATTGATATTCCTCGGGAGTCCTTCCTCGACCGACATTATTCGTCGCCGGTGGAACGAGCGTGTCGAGATAAAGGTGAAACACGGTTCTGTGTAGACTGCGGTCTTTATGCAAAATGAAAATGGTCTGCATCGATTGCAGGATACTGCGACCACATAAAAGTTTATTTCTTCTATTCACCCTCTTACGACGAAGTCTACTTCGATTACATTGAATGAAATGTTGCATTGAGGACATAATAATGAGTCTGTCAGAAATTCAAAAATAAGTTCTAAAAAATTCATAAATAAACCTGTGAATGATCCTAACAAGCATCAATTTTACAATTGCAAAAAGGTCCGGCCCGTCCGAAGGTTAACACTAAACCGGTCAAAATGATCGGTTCCAGATATTTTATTTTACGATTATTGACATAATAAAAATAATTTTCCTTGCTCCTTATAATAGGGAGCTGCACAAAGTCTAAATAAAATCAATCTTGTCATTTTTATAAGGGAACATGTTACTTTTAAGGCTCGGTAGGTTTGATGTTAATAACTTTAATAAGTTGATAATTATACGGAGTTCATGCATTTTTGACAAAACTGAATTGGTAAAATATAAAATCCTAATTCTCGTCGTAAAAATCAGCAGTCCAGGTTCGTGTTTACTCATTGGTGTTTCGTACCCGATCGATTTTAACATTTATGCAAAATGGGTGTCGCAAACGTTATTGGGAACGAGCGTGCGGTGAATCCGTTTTCCGGCGGGTTTCGCAGAAATTTCGCGAACGTCACCGAAAGAAACCCGAGAACAGGGCTCGTCGGACTTTACACGCGCGCAGCCTCGAAATCGATTCGAGGACTATCGCCGAAGATAGGTTGTCTATTTTCTTTTTTTTTAATCCAGCCGGGAATGTTGTTTCCGCCAATCATTGCTGGAAACGCTTTCGGAGGCGATTAGGAAGACCGGAATGTATTTCGGCGACAGGCTGCTTTGAAATCGACAGAGTGCGGAACGTTATTTACTGTGAATAGCTGACGCGGCTTTATGGCACTTTATGGATTCCGGCTAGTCAGCCGACTTTGCAGAATTTTTTAATCTATTTAGCCATTCGCTTGTGTGGCAAACAATTCCTATTCCGTTTTTAACATTCTGGGTACCAGTCTAGCAGCCTCAAAAATTCCATGGAAATTTATTCAACGAAATCAAAGTGGAAACTGTTAAAATGTGGATAACCTCTCGATTGCATTTTGTAAAATAACTCTTTTATTCCAATTTTGGTGGCACTAAAAGCGTTAATAGAAACAACTGCTGCAACGGTGTTGAACCAGCGATGTTTAAGTTGGCCCGTCGTCCAATTTATTTTCGAACGAGAGAAATAAAAATGAGAAAGCGTTATGTGTATATTACTAAAAACAACTACAGTAATTTCTAAAAGAAAGCGTCCAATTAACAATGCTGAAAAAGACGTCGGTTGGCTTTTTAGTGACAGGAAAATAGGCTATTACCATTACATCATTGAAAATAATTGCATTAATGTTTACAAATGGGCCAAATAAAAATATTTGGACGTTGACAGAAAATTGGCGCCCCGATTTTTCAGAAGGTTAATAAAATTAGAAAAATATTCGGAAGTTGGCAAGAAGATGACGACCCGATTTTTCGATAGATTTTGATAGAACAGCGAAAAACGCTGTCTAAAAAGTGGTCTTTCTGCCAACAGGGAGGAAATGGTAGAGTTCCACATGATCGAGAATGATTGCCATAATTTTCGGAAGTTTATCCAATGGGTTTTTCGACGTCCGGAGGTCCTACGAATAAAAACCGAATCGATACGAGCATCGTCATGACCGTTCCCGTCGGATTGCGATGTTCTCTCGCAATAGTACGTCTCGCAGCAGTTATTTCGCCGGGAACGACGTCGGTAACCTTTTACCGCGTAAACCGCAAATTTATTGGCCACCGGGCGCATCCCCGCGTTGCGCAAAACGCGTCGCGAAATAACAAAAGAAGAAACGGGGCATTATTGCTTTTTATACCGGCGAAGTACATATATTTCCGAAGCTCGTTCGTGAATTTATAATTTACGAGCGGGCGGGTTTAACTCCTACGAGATTGCTTTAACAATTCATATCTCGTCGACGTTGCTTTATCGGTCTTGAAGTATTTCGTCGAAGAAAATGAACGTCTGACTCTGAGGCTTAAATATTTATCGCGGAAAAGATTGATCGAATGTTTGAACGGTGTTCCGTTCGTTCCTGTCATTCTCGATCGCTTTCGATGGAGGAGACAAAGAAAATTGATACAAGAAACGATCTGGGTGCTAGAAAACTGGGGGAATCGAAGAAAGTGGAACAAAAGTTACGATATTCGGGCCGGGAGAATTTTTCCCAATCATTTCGGATGATGGCGGACTTTCTCGAGCATCAGGATCGGTTCTAGAACACGTTCGACCCTGTGCTTTTTGCTGTAAAAGTTTCAATCTTATCCCTGGCTACAATTAATTTTTCATTTGTCTTTAATCGCTATCGACAATTATTTGCAAGTTAATGCAACCGAGATCAGTTCAAATCCTTTTATAGAGACACAGTGGTCACTAGACTTCAGATCTGCATGCAAAATGAAGATTGCATTAATCTGCAAGCTGCTGGAGCTACATCGACATTTATGTCTTTTCTTAATAAGTCTAATGAGCTGAAAATGATTTTTTAAATTCCTTGAATGCTTGTACGGTTCTGCATACGACCACTCATTTCTATCGTAAATGCCTTACAGCTCATAGTAATCGCTAGACTACCGATTTGTATGAACACTAAAAATTGTCTGCATGCATCGCATGCCTCATAGACAATTATTTCTTCTTAATAACTCCAACAATTCTCATATAATAAAATCTACGATATACTTCACATGTGCCTGCAAAATTCATAATATGATAATAAAGATATAAATCGTACGGAAATAAATTTTCGTGAATCCGGGAAACCATGAGTCCTTTATTATGTATCAATGAAGTGGCGGAGCAAAGTTTTAGGTTTGTCATTTTATTTTTGAAGGAACAGAATGAGGGAGACGGGGACGAAATGGAATTCGTCGATCGGTCTCTGTTGGGATCGAAGGATCGGTTCGGATCTCAGTGTGGAAAAGATGGCAGCACCATCCGGAAGGTGAAAGTCCTTCGTCGAAGAGGAAGGAGTGGTGGTGCACATATAGAGGGGCGAGAGGGCGCGGCTTGTCCAGACACTCTTTGTCCCGACGACGACGATCACGGCGACGACGACGACGATCACCATGTCGCCGAAGTTCCTGTTCCTCCTCGGATCCCTGTTTGTGTTCGCCGGTGAGTACGCTGAAAAATCTGTTCCGTGTTTCCCGCGACACCCACGACTTTCAAATTTACCGCCGGAAATCCCTGTGTTCTCGGCTCCTCTTCGAAAATCGACGAGCCGGAGATCTCCGGCAATATACCATCGATCTCTCCGATACCATTGATCCTCGTCTATCTCCCACGATTTTTTCCAATGAAATCACTGTTACGTACATTTCTGTATATCGACAATTATATTCCGTCTCGTTCGCCAGTGAAAGTTCTTTAAAAAGCTCGAGAATCTCAGTCGACGAACGAGTTCTCTCTCGAAAGAAGCATTCAGGTTCCGACCGGCTGTTTACTGGCGGTGAAAGTTGTTTTCGACGTTCTGGACGTTCCCTCTCGATCATACGAGAACCTTTGATTCGCTGTATTACAGTTGTATTCTAAAGGATTTGTACTTCTATTTTCGTTATTCTTATCGAAACTCTTGTTCCCCCTTCGTGCGAGTCTCTTTCGATACTTCTACAATATATTTCAATTCTCCGAGCGATGTAAATGTTTATAGTGTGTTTATACGATGCCCGAGGTGTCCGAAAAGTGAACAATATGTGTAAAAATGTTAGAGATGGTTGTAATCATTGGTTGAGAGTTTAGAACGTTGGGCGAGCGCTCAGAGAGATCCGGAGACTTCAATGCCTGCATAAGCAGTGCGCTTTGCTGCGGTGTGCGACGGTCTCCTTCTGAACCTACCCATTCAATTATTTATTTATCTGTCCTAATAAGATCAACGTTGATATGTTGCTGAAACTATAGAGAATCGTTCTATGTTAATTTATTTCGTTAAATCCTCAGAACTTCAATTTTATGGACGGATTTCTACTTTAATCTTTATTGAGACTCTTGAAATTGGTTGATCTTATTTATGAATCATCATTTTCATATTACTATAATGTCGGCACTGTATTAAAACTGCACAATATTTTTCACAGACCAAAAAAATTAAAATTCTCCGGAACAAAACGACTTAAAACACTCGCTCCTGATCTCCACCAGGCAAATGACTTATTTTTCACGGATAGAATATTTTGATGTCATTAGAACAAAAAACGTTTTCGAAAAGTGTAGAAAAGATGTCAACGAGAATTTTTCATTCGAAGTGACCGCCACCGACGTGAAAGTTTAACGAAAGACGGCCGAGGTCCGGAAGCGGTCGATCACGATCGCGGATCACGATCGAGGGGGATCGAGAAGGGATCGAGGAGGCACGTTCGCCGTCTTCTGGAGTCGGCTTTAACACGAGAACCTACTTTGGAGAACCGCTGTCGCTTCCCTCCCCACCCCCGCCGCTCTGTTGCCCTGACATTTCCAAGACTTTCTACTTCTACGGGGGTTCACCGACCCCTGAACGTGTTCTCTCTGTGTCTCTACGATCTCCTTGGATCGCAGCGATCGCGACATTTTCCGCGGTCGATCCCGCCACGACCAGAGAACATACCCTTTTTATTCAAATGTCAGAAACGACGCTCCGTTGTCTCCGTGTCCTTTGGCTTCTTCGGTTCGAACGGGGGCTGATCCTTTCGTTGATCTACCGTGGGAAGCGCTTTATGGTGATCCTGCTTCTTCTTCAGATTTTTCTAGATGCTTAGACAGGATCTTTCTGTAGAGACTTTTCATTTAGCATTTTCGTGGAGATTTTTACTGCAGGACTTTTCTCAAGGATTTTTCTCGAAGATTTTTCTGGAGGATCTTTCTAGAGAATTTTGGTGCAGGATTTTCATAGAGTATCGTTGTGGAAAATTGTTGTAGGTAATCTTCTTAGAGAACAGGAAAGAGGTAAGCATTTATTTTGCTGACGTTTTTCTTCGTTTTATCAGTACCTCATCAATGGCAACTATTTTGCGTTATCATTTCAATGTCGATTCTGCCCAGTAAATTTTGATTCGATTATTAAACCGGTTCTTTCTCAATCCCTCCAGCAAAAGAATGAACTTTTTCCTTTTCCTCGCGAAAGGAACACAGTGGCAACGTGTAGGACTTTTTCCCGAGGAGCGTAGAAAGGCGTGAAGTATTATATTGATCGTGTGGTCGCGTTAGAGATTGCGCTTGTAAATCGAGAGTTGTTTATGTAATCGTCGATAGAAAGTACGTAATTGCCGATGGAGAGATGATAATGTCTTTCCTTTTAAAATTGTTTTCCTCTTTGTGAGTTATCGAGCAATCGGATTCAACATAGAATTAATGTAATCGTTGTTATTTAATTCAGGTTGTAGTAATATAATTCTTTGATTTTCAGGGTCGCTGGTCAGAGCCCAGGATGACGAGGGCGGCGATGGACTCGACGCGAATGCCGAAGAACTGTGTCAGGATCGTCCTGGAGACGAGTACTTCCGGTTGAACGTCGAAGGAGACTGTCGCGATGTCGTGAGGTAAATTTTGCAACATCGTTAATCAAAAAGATTTAAATATTTCGATCGTCAATTTTAAGAAATAGTAATTATACAAGATTAAATTAAACTCCGAATTAACACTAAAACTAAAACATAACAATCTGATTTTTAATTTTGCGATTAAAGACCAGTGTAAAGACAAGTCCGTTTTTCAATAAAATTGTACTTTTCAAGTTCCACATATTTTTGTACATCGCTGATTTATTATTATAAAGCAACATGTGTCAGTCGTGTTTGCTATCACTGTTAATTGACACAGGAAGTGTAAAACAATGTGCCCCAGCTATTTTAATACTCACAATATCAGTTGTTGCAACTAACATTTAAAAGTTCTCGGGTTAAAGGAAGTGAAAGGGTAGTCGAAGAGTAATGGCGGGAAATTCGAATCACTCGACACGGTAAAACTAGTCCAGAAGGACGCAGCGGGGAGAAACATGTCGATAAGTCATCGGAGTTAACGGTATGCAGGTTGTAGTCAACAAGTCAGTAGAAGGCAAGGCGACGTCAAAGGGGAATTAAAAATGGCAAATTCCTCCGGTTCCTTGGCGATCGAATTCCGCGTTCGAAGGTTCAAGGCGAGCCTGATACCGGATACAGGACTACTTGCCTTCCAGCTTATGCAAGTGACGACACATAATGTCCTGACTCACTCGAGCGTGAATTTACGTACCCAAGGACGCGATCCCAATCGTGTCCAGTCAAAGTGTTTCCAAAAATATAAACACTGCACAGCCCCAATAAACTGGACAGAGTACATTTTTAAACACGATTCCCATATACTAAAATAAAAAAGAAGTGTACATCACAAATTTTTTCAAAAATATGGACATTATACAGCACATTTTTACAAATTATAGCCAAACAATAATTAAAATATTGTCCACCAAAAATGTTACAAAAAATATGGACATAATACAACAGTATACACTCTAATAAAACTAAGGGATTTATCAAAATAAAATCCACTAAAAATATTTTAAGAAACATAGAACCAACAATAAAATGGCCAAGGTCAGGTCAAATAGTGCAAAAAAAACCGTTTCTGAAAACATAAACAATACAACTAATCAAAATAAAACCCAACAAAACCATTACAATACATTCTCCAAAAAGACTTCACAAAAATCGATCAACAAAAGAAAGTATCCTTCACAAGGATCACCGTAAAAAAAAAATTGAAAAAACCCACCACAAAGAATAGCAAGGTCGTGAAAAAAAAACTCTAAAAAGCGTCGCGAATTCTTGTCGAGCGTTGTCGACCGATAAAATCTCGAACCAAAGGACCGTGAAATTCGCAGATGCGACAAAGCGACCGAGATCGGCGTGACCAGATTGGCGACGGTGCGTTGTCCGACAGGGTTGGCCTTCGACATCGAGAGGCAGACCTGCGACTGGAAGACGAACGTGAAGAACTGCGACCAGCTCGAGAGTAAGCAGAACGTTTTACGAATCCGTTAACTAAACGACGCCCCGTTTTTTCTTTCTGCCCGGATCGAACAGGTGCACCAAGTCTGGACTGAAACAGATCACCTGCCCCAGCGGATTGGCCTTTGACCTGGACAAACAGACCTGCGACTGGAAGGGCAAAGTCACCAACTGTGACAAGCTCGAGAGTAAGTCGAGATGCTGAGACCTGGCTGGACCGGGACAGCAATCTCCGTTTCCGGTGCCGGTTTTCCGAAAACATGCGTCTATCCCTGCTCCTGCGAAATCTCAGCTCTACCCAATCGTTTAGACATTTCTGAGAGATTTTATTGCTCCGGAGAATTTTTTACAATTTATTAGTGGACCGTTTTTGAGGATCCCTTAAATGTAGAAGCTTCGAATAATTTTTCCATGCTTCTATTTTCAACGAATAGTGAATTGAAAATTATTTTATAATTTTTGGGATCGTGTCTCAGCTCTACCCAGTCGTTTAGATATTTGTGAGAGATTTTATTGCTCCGGAGAATTTTTTACAATTTATTAGTGGACCGTTTTCAAGGATCCCTTAAATGGAGAAGCTTCGAAAAATTTTTCCAAGCTTCTGTTTTTAACGAATAGTGAACTGAAAATTTTTTTTAATTTTTGGGATCGTGTCTATCTTTATTTGGTGTTGATTTTTGTGGTTTGACGAAGTTCGCAGGGGCACAAGTACAGACGCATTTTTCGGGAAAAAGCGCAGGTTCCTGAACATTTAGACTGCATCTTCGTGTCAAGGATGCTGTAGAATGTTGCAGGGGAAACGGAGTAGCCCGGTTCGTTCGTAGACTCGCAACGTAGCACGCACCATTCGTAATTCTACTAACGCACGACTTATCCTCACTTATATCTTGGCTCACCCTTTACTCTTCTCGTCTCTCTCCTCGTCTCTCTGCAATCTTTAAACCTGGATTTTCATACGTTTGTAGCATAACCAAACCATTACTACATCGGTACAATCGGATAATCAATTTCATAGTATTTCATTTGATTTCTGAATTTCATTCATTTCATTTCAACTTTGAATTGGAAGTGTAAATTAATTTCGAAGAATCTGCATTTGTTTCAACTTGTTCAATGCTCGATACAGCTTTGTCTGTATATTTTGCAATATTTTATGATTTGTATATAGTATTTTGCTTAAATAGAACGTTACGCGATCGTCGTAAAAATGGCCGTCGATCGCGCGAATGCCAACAGAAAGTGAAAATGTGCCGGCAGTTGCGTGCCACAACGTTCGTAATTATTCGAACGGCTCGTACGAGCAGTCCCTCGATTACAGCTTTCTAAATTTCCTAATTAACAAGCTCACTCTCGAAAGATCAACGCGTTTCTTTCACCCTGAAACTTTCGGGAACATTTGCGAACAGGATGAACGACGCTGAAACTCGTTCCGCCATTTCTAACCGGAAGATCTATTCTGATCCTGTGTAATACTTCTCAAGAGGATATTCAGATTCAGAGCCGTGAATTTTAGACAATTTATGAGAACGCAAATAATCAGGTTATTATAGATCAAGTGTTTCAAATTTTTTCATAAATGTTTCGCTATCAACATCGACCGGAAGTCTATTAATAAGATTTTCAATAATTGTGCTGTACTAAAAGGAAGCTTTTTATACTATTACTATTTATATAATTATAATAAATTTATACAATTATATTATTTAAATTATTGTACGCTTTCAATGATTAGCACGATATTTTTTTTATTGCTTGGAAAAGTTTCAATTCTAGAGAATTTCTGCCATTTTGTTAAAAATTGTTTCTTCCGTATCATTCTAGTTCAAAAGATAAAGGAATGTCTACTTCACGTGTGGGTAAAATTTGAAGGGTTTTGACCAATTATTGTGATATCATGGCATAATTTAAATAATAATAAATTGCATGAAAATTGCAATGTGCCATTCTGAAGTGCACTCGATGAATAATAACCGTTTCTGATCTCGTAAATTGTCTAAAAGTGACAGCTCAGAATATCCGCTTAAGTGAAAAATTCGGTGTTCATTAGAAAAATCCGGTGTTCATTAGAAAAATCGAGGGAAAACGGAAGCTTAGAGTAGTCATTGGGTGCTGGCACGTTCGAATAATTGCGAACGGCACCGTGCACGTAAGTGACTTTCGAGAGACGCTGTAATCTCCGGTCCGGCCACTTTCGATTCGCCGGTTTCAAGACTGGTTTCGATTTTGAGCGAAAGTGTGCTCGCGGGCTCGAGCGAGAGACGGGGCGCGGAGACGAGAAGCTCTCGAGCGGTCGCTCTCGAATTATTCTAACCCAGTTTCAAGTCCATATTCTCACCGATATACATATTCGCTCACCCGCCTTCTTCCTGCTCCCCTGCTAACTCGGTGTCCCGTCGACTCACCTTGCTCGACTAACAACCGTGAAAATGTGAACACGCACTATACTCACCGCCTACGATCCGCTGGAAAACGCTTGCGAGATTTGTTGCTTTGCGTGCCGGCCTCCTTTTCAGACCTGGCCGTGTGGGCCACGCCATTTTTTGTCCCTCGAAATCGGTCTCTGGAAAAATATACCCTTCACAGTTCGAAAGAACAAACTCCAGTCTCTAATTTATTCGAAAAATGTTTAATAATTGCTTGACTATACATCTTCATGCAAAATAAAAATTTCCTATGTCGGCTGCAAGAAACAGAAGTGATTCTCAAAGTAAACCTATTAATTATAGTAGGTCGAATAATAATTATATTCAGTTATTTGTAATAGACGTATAAAATTTTTATTTTGCATAAGGATCCTCAGTCTAATGTTAATTTTATTATTGCTGTTGTCGGTTAATGAATTTTACTGCAACTACCACCGAATAAAAATTGATCAATTTCTCCAGATTACTGTCAAACAAGACATTCAAAACTCCAAAATAAATGTCCCGGCCGATTTTCAATAACAAAACTCGATTCCCAGCTGCTCCTTGCGCAGAACCGATCGCGAAAAAACCGCAAGGGAACCTCAACCGATCTTTCGAACGCGCTCCTGTCGCAACCGCCTCGGCAGGCTATCGAATCCGCATTTTATCCGAAACTGTTTTTGTGCGGCAAGAAAACCTCTTGCCGTAACCGTTCGGCCATTTTGCACGGGCGTCGGCGAACAAAAGGAAAAGTTCGCATTAAAAATATTGCCCCACGGTCTGTCTCTCGTAATCGATGCTGGCACGCAACCGCTTTTTAGCTTTACAATAAAATCCGGCTCACACCTGTACATATTATTAAACACGGCCACCTACATACACATGTATACAGACACAGACACACACACAAACAAGTTCATACATGCGCGAGCAAACGTACAAAATTCTTTTCTCCTCGCTCCAGGTACGAGGTAGCACGTTCTCGATCGCTGATCTCTATTTTTTCTCTCTTCTTCTTCTCCCCTTCTAGTCATCTCTTTCTCTCTGTCTGTTTCTTCACCGATCACTGTCACTCTCTCTCTCTCTTTTCTCTCTCTCTCTCTTTCTGCATCTAGATCGGTTTCGCTTCGACGATCTGGCCTCCTTACACCAGAGCTCCTCGTTATTCAGACTCGAGACTCGCTTTAGCCGCGAGTACCACGGCTATCCATCATTTCTCTCTCCATTCTATCAACCTCCTCTCTCTCTTCTCTTCATTTCTCTCTACTTCTGTCTCTCACTAAAATTTTCATCTCGTCCTCGCAGCCATCATCCAGCTGAGTCCTGCGCGAGGCTTTTCCCATAATTTCTCTCTCTCTCTCTCTCTCTTTCTTTCATCCTCTGTCTTTCTCTATCTGTTCTTTCACGGTCGAACAGACGAACACACTCGTCAGTCGCAGACTCGTCTTCCCGGCAGATTTAATTGCTCCGATTCGCTGTTCCGAGCGGCGACGTTGCCTTTGAAAGATGCAGGAGAGGGAATCGCAATTACAGGGAAACTCGGTGTAATTGTTGCAGTTCTGCCTTGGTCTTTTGTAAATTCATGGCTCTCGGAATCGTTCTCTTTTTCTCGGGATCGAGAGCTGTCATCCTTTCTCGGGCTCTTTTTCTAGGAGAGTCATTTTTTTATGGTTTTTGAGAATCTAGAAGTCAAAGGTTACTTTGATGGTTTTGTTTTCTCCTGTTAACTTGAAGCAATTGGTGGCTTGAAATTCGCTCGTTTTGTCGTACGTCTGAAAAATTGTAACACAAGCCTTCATTAAGAATTGCACATTGTTCTATTTGACACACTTGTGCACACTGCAAAGCCATGCATTCACACTCCACGCATAGCATTAGCAAATTGCAACACGAATTTGTTAAAACAGGAATTTAATATACGCTAATTGCTTCGGCGAATGGGTCGATCAGATAAAGGAGATGTAACCGTGTTAAATTCTATTGAAGTCTCCTCACGACAAATTATTACAAATATAGTTTAGAATTTGGTAGACTAAAGAAAATAAAAATTAATTACTCTATCCTTTATTATATGATTCGGCAAAATATATATAAAATTGTAATAAATTCTTGTGAATCTTATAATCTGAAACTCACAGTATATTAATTTATCAGAACAACACAAAGTCAACATCAAATTAGAAATATCCCAGCACTCTTAAAAATTGATTATCTTCTCGGAAACAGCTGTTGCATAAGCACAATCGACCTCTCGAACAGAAGAGAACCATATCAAAAGCTTCCGGAGTCACTAGAAAAATCATTTTTCCGAGAGTCTGATAATATCGGAGCAGTTGAGTCCCATTGCAAAAGCGAATTCCAACGCGTCTTTGTTCTAAAAACACAAAAAAAAATCAAAACGAAGAGAATCCGTCTCTCCTGAAATCTTCTGCTATCTGTATGTTCTCGCCTTGGTCCGCGGCCATCATTTCCAGGAAAATCGCCTCTAAATGTTTGTCTCTCACGTGTTCTTTGCGTGCGAATCGCTGCGAGCCCACGACAAAAAAAAACAGCCGAATCACACGCATCTCGACGTCGAATATAGTTGTTCCTCGCGATGTTTCCTCCGAAAAAAAGTTGTCTGTTCGAGGCTCGAACGATCTCTCGATGGTTTCCTCGAGGAATCCGAGGAGAAATCGGAGCCTCTCTCGCGCGCGCGGGTGCGCGGAAAATATACTTTCGATCGAAAGAGAAACTTTCGTTTCTCGACCCCTTTCGGTGGATCGTTTTGCATCTTCCTGTCGCAATCTGACAGCCAGCAAAACCAGATCCGTATCCCGAACAGAAAGAAAAACCGAATCGGCGAACAATCGGCCGTGGAAACACAGCCAGTGGCGTAGGAACGACTCGATCACTCGAAATATACAAACGACAGATACCAGCAACTGTCCGGAAAGTTCTTTCCACGCACAGAAACCCCGTTCCCCTTAATTCTACAATTTCCCAACACTTCGAAAATACTCGAAAATTCAATAAAATCGAAGCAATTTAATTAGTGAAATTGCGAAATTTCCGAGAATAACAGTAATTTACTTCGTGAACTTCGCGCATCCTAAAAAAAAATGTGGTACGCTGAATAAATCAGCATAACAATTAATTTTCACTCAAAGTGTTAAGCTGCATATTTGTTAAGTTTTGCCGATTTAAGGGAACGGGGTCGACTCGCTGTTTAATTATTTTTTGGGGAAGAACTTTCTCTCAACAACTCATCGACGCTTTCGTGACCGAGTTGAAATTGCTATGGATTCTGTTACGGAGTGAGTTTAGGATCGAGGTCTAGGGAATCTTGATCATGGTCGGACAGTCACGAAAGCGTCGAGCTCAAGTCACACGTGTATATAATAATGTTTGCGTGTACATATTAGACGACACAGCCGAGCCAACAACGTTGAATCGTGTTTCTCCGTAGAAGAGGTAATTAGTTTGACGATTAATACTTGAGATGGCGAGAGGTACCGTATAGCTTTGGACTTGGGTAAACATTAATTCAGCACGTGACGACTTTAACCCTTTGCGGATCGTCCCAGAAACGACGGGTCCGACGTGTTGGATCATTGCGATCGATTTTCTTGGATCGCCCGTTCCGTGGGAACGCCGCGGAGGGTTAATTGCGTTGCGTTTGAGACGAGCCTCGTAATTGGGATCAATTCCTTCATCTCGCTCCGCGTGTCGATTGAGCATGATTCCCGAAAAATATATTTCTTGACCCTTAGCACTCGAGTGGTAATATCAAATGAAAATATTCTTATCGAAAGAAATATTTTGTTTTAATATGTAATTAATAAATGTATTCAAGAAATAATTCCCGTTATACATGTTTGAACTATGCCATTTTGATTGCAATGACTACTTTGATTTTTGGGAGTTTTCGGCAGTCAATATACTAAAATAGCTCCGAGTACAAAGGGTTAACTTCGTTCCGAAATTTTTTAAATTTTGTTTGAAAATCACAGAAAATCAAGGAATGTTTCGCGATTGACTTGTCCGGTGTTTCTGTGTTTATTTACTGTGCGCCAGTCGCGTGACTCGTCCTTCGATCCAAGTAGATTGTGGTTCCTGCGCCGCTGTGTAATCTCTGTATATAAATTGGGGGAGAAATGAAAGTAGACCTACGACACCCTGCGGTAAACGTCAAACGGAGAGCAGTAGTAACGATGTGGTTGGTGTATATCGAGGTCGCGGGAACCGGCCCCGCTAACGAGTATTACGTTTGCAGAGCCACGTAAGGTCTTGCCCATCCTGAGGACCGACGAACCGGTCTGCCCCGAGGGGAAATTGTCGTGCGGTAACGGCGAGTGCGTCGAGAAGGAGCTCTTCTGCAACGGTAAACCGGACTGCAAGGACGAATCCGACGAGAATGCCTGCAGTGAGTACCGCTGACGATCGATGCCTTTCCTGATCCCACGTCCATCATTCAGAACATTTCCCAATATGAGATTCCAAACCATCCTTCATTCAGAAATTTAGGAGTCCTGGGGTTCCAAAGGTCCGAGATCTAATCATTATTTTATGATACAAAAACTCAAAGATCCAAATGCTCCGAGAATTCCAAGGTCTAAAAATTCTTTGATCCAAGGGTTTAAAGCTCCATCTTACAATTCAGAAAACCTAGAATCCAAAAGTCTATGGTTCAGAAATCCAAATGTCCAAAAATTCTATAATCCAAAGGACCAAGGACCCAAGATCCCTGTAATCCATAGGTCCAACGATCCAAAAGTCCTATACTCCAGAAATCCAAATGTCCCGAAAACCCTATTATAATCCAGGAACCCGAAGACTCAAAGCTCCAATCTCCCCGTAACCTCGGAAACCAAAGAAACCCTCGGCAATCCCAAAACCCCAAAGACTCCGAAGAATCACTCCGAAGAGTGCACCCGCAATCCCCAAAAGCCGAACCCCAAATTCCAGACTAACCACCGCGTCATTTGCCATTGCAGCCGTGGAGACCGACCCTAACCGCGCGCCGGATTGCGACCCAACCCAGTGCGTTCTTCCGGATTGCTATTGTTCCGCGGACGGTACTCGAATTCCTGGGAACATCGAGCCCTCGCAGGTGCCTCAGATGATCACGATCACGTTCAACGGCGCCGTGAACGTGGATAACATCGACCTATACGAGGACATCTTCAACGGCCAACGTCAGAACCCGAATGGCTGCCAGATCAGAGGCACCTTCTTCGTCTCTCACAAGTATACCAACTACTCCGCTGTGCAAGATCTTCATCGTAAAGGCCACGAGATCTCTGTGTTCTCTTTAACGCACAAAGACGATCCTCAATACTGGACCCAGGGCACCTACGACGACTGGTTGGCCGAAATGGCGGGCGCCAGGTTGATCATCGAGCGTTTCGCTAACATAACCGACGGCTCCATCATCGGAATGAGGGCTCCCTACCTTCGCGTCGGAGGCAACAAACAATTCGAGATGATGTCCGATCAGTACTTCGTCTACGACGCTTCTATCACCGCTTCTCTGGGCCGTGTTCCCATCTGGCCTTATACTCTCTACTTCAGAATGCCGCACAAGTGCAACGGAAACGGCGGAAACTGTCCCTCGAGGTCGCACCCGATCTGGGAGATGGTGATGAACGAGCTGGACAGGAGAGACGATCCCACTTTCGACGAATCGCTGCCCGGTTGCCATATGGTCGACTCTTGCTCCAACATCCAGACTGGGGAACAATTCGCCAGACTTCTCAGGCATAACTTCAACAGGCACTTCAACAGCAACCGTGCTCCGCTAGGTCTTCACTTCCATGCTTCTTGGCTGAAGAGCAAGAAGGAGTACAGGGAGGAGTTGATCAAGTTCATTGAAGAGATGCTGGCTAGGAGCGATGTGTACTTCGTTACCATGGTCCAGGTGAGTGGTCTTTCTCTATTAGACTGCATCTTCTTATTTTCTTAGCGAGCTGGTGGTCTGTTGTTTGCAACTTATTATAATTATTAAAAGTGGAAACACATTTTTCCTGAACTTTCTGCCTCGCAGAAATGACCAACACAATTTTTATCTTGCACGAAGATCCGCTGTCTAGTCATCAATTTCGTTGTGAAATGAAGTATTTCAACGTTATCGAGAAAAATGATCGATGAGGAAGCTGTAAGGTAGACAGATGATGGAGAAAGGATACAAGCTAGATACTTTTAGAATTTCAGTTTGATGGAGATGCGGAGGATTGCCCAGATCGACAAGATACGCTCGAAATCGGTTTTCGATCGAGCCACCGCGTCGCTAAAACTGTTATTACGACCGCCTCAGATTATTTCAATTAATCTCCGTCGTTCAATCCCGCAGCATCACCGAGTTTCTTATTCCTGATCCATCCAGCCCCGCGTCGAGGTTTTATTTCGCTCCGCGTCGATTTATTTTCCGCTTTCAATCTGACCGCTTATTCTCTATTTTTCTCCTCTTCTCTCTCTCTCTCGTTTTCTCTCCGTCTCATTCTGATAGATTCGATTTGCTTGTAAGCACTCTCGACCGGGCTGTAATCCATTAAGACTTCTTCTACAAAGCTTTTACTTCCGAACGTATTTATTTGTTTCCATTTTTTGCGATACGTTGCAATCACTGAACCACAAAATTATTCACGATTGTAAAAATCGTCTGTGAAAATCGTACAAACGTTTGCCAAAGAACATGAAGATCGAAAGATCAACGAGTTGGTTTGATTCGGGTAAAAAAATTTTCTAAACTATTAAAAATTATTAATCTATCATGCACAAAAATTTAATGGAACAAAAGGATGGTTTCAAGTCTCGTTTTCTCAATTATCGATTTCAGTCAATCACACAAAAATGAAATGAAGACTAAAGATTCAGTTAGAACATTGTAATAAACTAAAAATTGAATTGAATAAATTATTAATCTATCTTGCGCAAAAATTTAATGAAACAAGAATGGTCTCGAGTCTCATTTTTTCAATTATTGATTTCAATCAATCAAAAATGAAATGAAGACTTTAGAGATTCAGTTAGAACATCGTAAAAAACTAAAAACTGAATTAAATCTTGAAAAATAATGATTCAATGCCACAGTTCAAAGTATCTGTTACTCTTTCACAGCGAATAAAACTAAGAATTAAAAAATATGCATTGCATTGCAGTACGAAATTATAGACTTATTTCGAGTATTGTCTGACCACGAACGTGTCATTCTACTTGCAGGTGATCAAGTGGATGCAAACTCCGACAGAGTTGTCAGCCCTCCGGGACTTCCAGGACTGGAAAGAGACGTGCGACGAGAAGGGCCAGCCGTACTGTTCCCTTCCAAACGCGTGTCCCTTGACGACCAGGGAGCTGCCAGGTGAAACCCTTCGCCTGTTCACCTGCATGGAGTGCCCGAACTATTATCCGTGGCTGTTGGACCCGACCGGTGACGGGTTCACCGCGAACAAATGAGCGGGTGCAGACAGCAAATCGGTCGGTCGAGATCGCGTCGGATCGAGGATCACGCGGAATCGATCCCAAAGACCGAGCGGGATTTTCCATTGGAGAGAGAAGCGGGGAAAACGTTTCGCGACGCACGATGAGATTAGAGCATCCTTTGAGTCGAATACTGACACGAAATCATTACAAAATTTCATAAACTATAAAGGATTTTAGAGAATTTCCAATTTCCTTCAGAGTGTCACAGCTCGAAGGACGTCTATAAAAAGAAGTTTTCTGGGGACGTAATTTGTAATTTGTGAATTAATTTTTCTGATGAGAGGATTAGTCTTTCGCGTCAGGATTTTACAGCAGGCGTTCGCGAAACGTTTCGATCGCCGGTTGTGAACGAAAGGATTCGCTTCTTGAACGGAAGGAGCGAGTCCTCCGAGAGGACACTCGACTTGTACATAACCACCGTATTACCTTGCCCTCCCTAAGTACCCTCAGCTCCCTAGAATCTCACCGGCTCGTCGGTCCTTGCTGAGGATCGATCGTCATCCGAAAGGATCGTCGCTCGAAGGACTCGACGCCGGATTATCCCTTGGTTACACGTTTTTTTAGCGGTTAAGAGGCGCGCGAGAGGTTAACGTGATTTTTAGAAGATTCCTTAAAGTATTTCTGAATAAACGTTTTACGAAAACTTACGCCCTGCGGTGTCCCTTCCGTCTCCATTTCACACAACAAAAGCTTCCTCCCGTCCCTAAAAAAAAGAAAGAAAATTTCCATTGATAAACAGCTTTTCTTTTATTCGGTCGAACTAGATATGGGTTAATTGGTCTAGTGAGTTCTCTTCACTTTTGGTTAGCAAATACTACTTTAGATGAGAAGACCTGTATTTTATGAAGTATCGATTATTCAAATCGCGTTAAATAATTAAGTATAAAACGTAGGATTTGTTTCTTTAGCTCGTGTAAATTGCTAAAACGTAATGTTATTGTTTGAACGATCATACTGACTGTTTAAAGTTGCAATTAACTTGCGAAAGGAGTAAAATAAAATAAAAACATCGGAGTTTAATTGAAGTTAGAGCGATCAGTGCTTACTTAGATTGCAGTTTTGAGGATTCTAAGCGATATATTGGTCCTAGGAAGCTTCCCAGCGACAAATCGTTGTGTCCTGCGCCAGGATCGAAGCATTTTATTATTCCAATCGAGGATACGCTTCCAGTAGCCTTGAAAGTAATCGATAGGCGCCAGCCTGAGGAAAGTAAAATGTCACTTCAGGCTCGTCCCTGGTTTTATCACATAGCCCGGGGACGCCTTTCGATTTCGGACAACATTCCTTCTCGGCCACGAGTCCTGATTCAGTAATCGAAATGGCGGAGAGTATTCCATGCACTTTCTTCGGAACAATTCGCGAAAAATTTCTCTTGCCGAGTATCGAAAGATTTTTACCTCTTTCGTTGCTACTAGAAATATGTTTACCGATTAACGATAATATTTCAGCACTGACATCTTACTTCGTTGCAGCTCCATTCGTTTCGAACTGGTAATTGTAAGTAAGATAGTAGTGTTTATTTATGATGAATATGTATTACCTATGCACGATATTATCGTCAAAATGAATGGATAATTAACTTGACAAGTTGCTTGTTAACACGTGTTTCGTGTTTAAACAATGTTGTTTCGGTATCTTATCTTCTTCCGTTCCGATATCTTATCCTCTGCCGTTTCGAAACTCTAAAGTGACAAATATTACTTGAAGATTTTACATTTTTCAAGAAGCAAGCATTCATCTACCAAATTTATATTAATCGTGGTCTGTTGAATTTGCGAAATTAGTGACAAATTAACTATCAAACCTGCCCTTTTGCATACAGTTTTGTTTTATGAAAATATCACTAACCATTCCAAAGATTCGAATCTTTTTATCATGGTGGCGCTCTCCACGCTATTCAGGGAAAGGAGGATCTTTTCTTTCATACGTTAGTTTATTGCATTAACAAAATGTACATACTTATGTCCCTATACACAACTCGTCGCACAACTTTGATTTATGAATCTGTGAATCATCCCCCTGGCATGAACTCTCTTCCTCTATGGCATTCTTGTTCCTTACGGGAAACTCTCGAAACGACAGAACGCTGTGTACCGTGTAAGTCTGTGCTATTTATACGAGACCAGTTCACCTTGATCTGTCTTTTAAAAAAACGAAATCCGTCGACCATTCGTAAGGGACACGGATTACGAAAAGAGAAAAGGATAATGGAATAAAAATCGCAGCGGACGCCAAAGAATATACACAAACGTGTCACCGTGTACTAGCTTGGCTAACTATACATAGAAATATTGTACAGAGTAAATTATCTAATTTATAAATAAATGCAGCAGCCGAAAGAAGTTCTGGCCAAGTGTTCCGTGCACGAAGAAACTGCGGCCGTAATACGTTTGTCTTTATCAAAGATAGTATCTAACACGTGGTAAATCATTGAGCTCTAGACATCGGTATATCTAGGGAACGCGGGAAATCAATAAAAGAACGTCTATGTACAATAATGCTTGCCGAGAACGGTGCAATGTTAACTGTTTATCACAGCAGCGTCAGATTCAACGTTGTTAAATAACCGAGGGTCCCCAGAGGCCCCTTTTAGGAAATTGAAAATAATTCGGTGCATCACTGGAACCGTGCATACACGCGTTTGTATAAGGCCTCTCTCTCTCTCTCTCTCTCTCTCTCTACTTCCTCCTCTCTACTTCCATTAAGTTTTACGGGCCGGGAAAGGCGTGTGAAAAACTCCGATATTCGGTCTGATATCAGACAATCCTAGAGAAAGTGCTGCTCCTCGTGATCGCATCGAGAACGTACGTCTTGGGTCATATCCCGAGATAGCTGCAGAAGATGAACGCGCCGCAGATGCTCAGGATGATCACGATGATGACGAACCAGAATGGCAGTGTGTCTGAAAGAGGATATATTAACAACTCCTCCTTTATTTTCTGTAAGATTAGATCAAGTAGACACTCACGTCTAAATGGAATACTGTGTATACAAATCTTGTTGTCCACCGAGATGCTGACGACAGCAGTTTCGGTGTTACTGGTGATCGCTGGGCCATCCAGTTTAGTAGGCAAGAACTCCAAACCAGTTACGAACATGCTATGCGCTCCAGGAACGTGTAGAGCTCTCCTCAAGCTAAAGGCCACGTAAATGTCCACGCTGCCCGAGAACATTGTCCCGACAGCGACGAATTTCCCATCGTCGGATACTGCCAGCGCGGATAGCGTTTCTTTATAGGACGCTGCCTTCACTATGTTCCCAGAATCGATGTCCCACATCTGCAGAAAGCTGATATTTTTCCCAACCACAGCATTCGACAGCATGAACAGCTGCGTCTTGGACTTGTCTTCCTCTAATTTCCGGAACCGGCATCTTTTGTACATATACTTGAGGGCATTCGGAGGCGACCATGTCAGTTCCTTATCCTTGCTGCCACTGGACACATTCCACAAGAAAGCTTTACCGTCTTTCGCGATGCTAGCAATCAATGTGCCGTCTGGACTGAAGTCTATATCGTCGATCTCTTTAGTATGCGCATCTAAGTCGTGCAGCTTATGCAGCTGAGGGAACTTCCATAGTCTTACGTGACCATCTGTGCCACCGGTGGCCATGAACTTTCCATTTAGGCTTATTCTGACGATCCTCTGCAGGGGCTCCTCCTCGCTGTAAACGTAAAACATGGAAGATAAAGAATTAGCTGAAGAGACAAGTAAATACTGTGCATTTGAAGCATTAATAGCTACCTAAAATCAGTCTGTACACTGTCGGAAGGCTTCACAATCAACTGCAGCTTCTTGGTCTTGATATTAGAGTTATCATCCTTGATCTCCTCTATCCTCTCTTTCGAAGCATTGCTCTCTTCTCCTTTTTCCATATTCTTCCTGTGCCTAAGACCCTGTTTCGCATTATCCGTCTCTTTCACAACTTCTCCATTCTCTACAGTGATCACCTTGGTGTTTACATTGTACAATTGACAGTGGCTCTCCTGGCCAGCTGTGATCCAGGTTCTCTTGCCGTCATTGTGAGCTGTACAGTTCATCACAACGCTGGGACCTGTCTCGTGTCTAGTTACCTCTTCGGCTATAAACTGAGTTCCGTTATGCGATAACTCAAATATTTCCTGCAACAGGACGATCCAATAGAATATGGTACCGATTGGTAGATGTGATTTTTAAGTATAAAGAAGATACTTACAAATCCATTGGCCACACCAGTCTTCGAGGATCCTCCACCGCCACCTACGAGGATATGTCTGCTGGTCAGCATTTGCAGGGTGTACAAGGGGAAGTTTACCCTGGCCAGCAGGCCACAGTTGTTCCTCCTGGATGGCATGGTGTCAAGCAAACGTCTGCCGAGCCGCAAACCTTGTCTATTTTTGATCGCTGTCGCACAGACAGGTGTCTGCCGATAGCCAAGGATCGTGACCAGCTAGAAAATCCGGATGTCGTCCAGCTGCTCCATCACGAAACGAGAAATCTATTCCCATCGAACATTGTTCAACGTTCAATGTCCATTCGGGCACGTTCAACCGACGTCGTCACACGATACTCTGGCGAAACAGACGACAAAACAGCGATGAACACGTATTCAATCTGAGGATTGTTTCGGTTCCTCGCCGTTAGGTGGCAGTGACACAGTTTTCTAAGTTAACTGATCAGAGAGTATAAGAGAGTGGTCACGCCCGGAGTACCGCTGTTCACGGTACAGTCCTGCACCCTAGTCTATCTTTTAGCCTGGACCAGACCCTATCTTTAGCCTGGACACAGACCACTATGCAGCGGACTATCGAAATGAAACGATCAATGAACTACAAGTGTGCAACACAAGTTATGTACATGTACAATACAAACATTTTATGTATAAATCTACAATGACTAAATAAAGACAATGTAGTAAAAACAAATCTGCGTATATATTTATTGTGCCACCTCCCCACCTCCTTCGCTATCATGTTCTCCGAATACAAAACTCAATCTTCAGGGTTTTCGAAAATTTTCGGCAATTTTCGACCGTCTGGCTTGACGTTGACCTGTACCACTGAATTTCGTGCCACCTCCTTCGCTATCATGTTCTCCTAATACAAAACTCGATTTTCGGATTTTTCGAAAATTTTCGGCAATTTTCGACCGTCTGACTCGACGTTGAGTTGTACTACTGAATTTCGTGCCACCTCCTTCGCTATCATGTTCTCCTAATACAAATTTAATTTTCGAGGTTTTCCGAAAATTTTTCGAAAAGTCGGACTTTGTATTAGGAGAATATGATATCGAAGGAGGTAGCACGAAAATTCAGTAGTGCAACTCAACGTCAAGCCGGACGGTCAAAGTTTTTGATTTTCAAAGTTTCTTGCGGAAATTAGTAGTATATTTCTACAAGTCGGACGTTCGGGAAAAATTGGTGGTTCAATAAATATACACAGAGATGTGCTTTTTTATTACATTGTCTTTATTTATTCATTGTAGATTCATACATAAAATGTGCGTATTGTACATGTAAATAACTTATATTCTAAACATTTATAATAACAATGTTGACTGTGTGAATAATATATTTTGTTCTGAGGGAAGGTAACTGCAAAATGTTATGGATGTGAATTGATGTGAATATAAAAATCTCCTCAGTGGCCTTCTGTACCGATGAGATACAGTTCCGTTGACTTCAAACTTGAGCATGTTGCCACTGATGGCGCCACAAGTCTGTTTGCCCATTTACTCTTTTCCGAACATATAGAATCGAATATGAACATAAATCGTTGCTATTAATAGCAGCTACCGTATAAACTCGTTGCAGAGGATTTAAAAATGACATAATAAAGCGATATAGAGAATTTACTTTCATATAAAATTAAAGACCGTGGGGTTGCAGCGACTTGCAGAAGACCGCAAACGGCAAGATGGCTGGTGCCATAGTGCGTTGTTTTCAGGTCCCGAGGAGACAATTGGGTGAGTTTTGACGTTATCGTTTTGTTTTATTTTTAATAAACGAAATGTTCGAACTAAAGGAAACAATTGGCAACCGATTGTTCATTAATTTTCCACTGTTTCTCACCAATCTGTAGAGTCTTCGACATTTTGCGTCTTCGTTTTCAACAAGGTTATGTAATTAAAGGGATTTCGTTAATGTTCCAGGTCTCCTTGGATCATCTTTGGCCCAGCAGCAGCAGAGAACGCTTGCTGATGCCGCACCGGAAGGGAAGGTAAGGTTTCTTTCATTTGCATGTTTAATTTTGAGATTGCACAATTGATATGTGACATAATTTCGGATATATTCTTTCTTCTATTTGTAGAAGAGAGGTGGTCCTCTGGCCGACCAGGACCGTATTTTCACAAACTTGTACGGCAGGCACGAATGGAGGTTGAAGGGTGCTATGAAAAGGGGAGATTGGTACAAAACAAAAGAGATCTTGAACAAGGGTGCAGAATGGATCATCAATGAGATTAAGGTCTCTGGATTGAGAGGTCGGGGAGGTGCCGGTTTCCCATCTGGCATGAAATGGTCCTTCATGAACAAGCCATCGGATGGAAGGCCAAAGTATCTGGTAGTTAATGGAGACGAAGGAGAGCCTGGCACATGCAAGGACCGTGAGATCCTCCGCCACGATCCACACAAACTGGTGGAGGGTTGTCTGATCGCTGGTCATGCAATGGGAGCTTGTGCAGCCTACATTTACATCCGTGGAGAATTCTACAACGAGGCATCCAACATGCAAGTGGCCATTGCGGAAGCCTACCAAGCTGGACTCATTGGAAAGGATGCCTGTGGCTCTGGCTACAACTTCGACATTTATGTCCAACGTGGAGCTGGTGCTTACATCTGTGGAGAGGAGACAGCTCTGATAGAATCTATCGAAGGAAAACAAGGAAAGCCCAGGCTAAAACCACCATTCCCTGCAGACGTTGGCTTGTTCGGCTGTCCTACGACCGTTACCAATGTCGAGACTGTGGCTGTGGCTCCTGTAGGTATTCGGCATTGTTATGAAACAATCGCATATAGAGACATGGCATCTCTAAAATTAATATTTCTTTTTATAGACTATTTGCCGACGAGGGGGAGCCTGGTTTGCGTCATTCGGTCGAGTGCGTAACCACGGCACGAAATTGTTCAACATCTCCGGCCACGTGAACAACCCATGCACCGTGGAAGAAGAAATGTCCATTCCTTTGAAAGAACTGCTCGAGAGGCATGCCGGCGGAGTGATCGGCGGATGGGACAACCTGATGGGAGTGATTCCTGGAGGCTCGTCCACCCCTGTCATTCCCAAAAGGTGCTATATATATACACTCTTATCTGTTTCATTATAATTTAAACTAAAAAGTGCCGTTGCTTCTAAAAGAATTCATGAGGAAATGTTTGAAAGGCTATTAAGTAGAGCTAGTACCTTTACCCGAGTATATGAGATACTCGAGAATCCATGATGGGTAGACCAAAAATATCCAGGTATCTCATGAGATAACCGAGTACTCGAGTAGCCGAATGTCTCGGTTTACCCGAGTATCTCATGACTTACTCGAATACCCGGGTATTGAGATACTTATGAGTAAGTCACAGCTCTACTATTAAATCATCGCTGATACATAAAGTGCTAGCTAAGCCATCGAAACAATGTTGCAGTGTCTGCGACACAGTATTACTGGACTTCGACGACCTCGTGAGAGTGCAGAGCTCTTTCGGCACAGCAGCCGTGATCGTGATGAACAAACAGACGGACATGATCAAAGCCATCACGCGGCTCCTGAGCTTCTATAAGCACGAGTCCTGCGGGCAGTGCACTCCGTGCCGCGAGGGTATCACCTGGATGTTCAAGATCCTGCAGAGGTACCTTGCGACCTTGCTCTGAACCTTCCGAGCAGCGGTAACGTTTCAACTAATTTTCAGATTCGTCGAAGGAAAAGCTGAAGAGCACGAAATAGACATGTTGTGGGAGTTGACCAAGCAGATCGAGCTGCATACAATCTGCGCGTTAGCCGACGGTGCCGCGTGGCCGGTGCAGGGTCTGATCAGGCATTTCCGGCCAGAAATCGAGGCGCGAATTAGAGAGCGAAAACAGGGCGCCGCCGCTAACTGAATACAAAGGTAGTGACTAGACAAAGCCGAATTTTCCACGGTTTTATTACGTGATCGAGCCAGGCGAAAGGAAGAAAGTGCGGACTATATGAAACCTGTTGTAAGATTTTGTATTTATTTTCAGTGTACATAGCGAATCCACGCGCGGTGTGTAGTCACGTTTCCTATGTATTTACGCCGGACCCTGGTTAAATCTCGGCGGTTCGGTGAATAAAACACATAGAAAAACACGTCGTTCTTTTCCTGGGGTGACTCTTAATACTTAGCGTTGTTCAACTTTGGCTCTGGGACCCCAGGCGCCATTACTTTTTGTAATCCTGTCACGTGTAGATCATGAGGGAATGAAAATTTAGAGCGAGGCGGGTACCGAACGATACTTTGTGTTTATTCGTCCATTATACAAGAAAAAATTCTCTAGCTCTAACGCTCCGCTGACTACAGTACAGATAATAATGTCGCTCGGATACGGTACAATGTGCGTATACAATATATATATATCGTATACAATACAAATATATATATGTATATACATACAAAAGCGCTCGCTCTCTCTTTCTCTCTCTCTCTCTCTCTCTTTCGCACTCTCGTTCTCCAGTAGCCGTTCTATAATCGGGACTGTCTTTTTAAAGGATATCGTTCCTTTTCTATATTTTTTCTGTGTTTTTTCTCTCTCTCTCTCTGTTTACATTGTATATATATCTTTGTTTTGTCTCTTGCTCTCTCTTTCCTCATTTTTTCTCTCTCTCTCTCTCTCACACGCACGCTCTCTCGCCGTATTTTTTTGTCAATGTCAAGTTACGTTACTTAAATAAAATTAAGCTAGCCATTACATTCGGAATAACTCTCGACGAAGATTATCCCGGGTGAGTTAGTAAGCGCACACACTGTCTTTTATGATAGGTCCATTGTTACGTTATCTCCCACGTGTTCTCTGTCTACCTCTATCTACTTAAAAATCTCTGTCCACCTGCCTATGGTCGCGTCTCGCTCTCGAAGGACCGCGAGTGGCGGCGAGAGATTGTCAAATTGACAGTGTCAATGCTCCTCCGGTATCTGACAATGTACATTGACTTCTCTCGGGCCTGGGAATTATTCTATTTTATTTCATACTAGTCCAAAGGTTCGTTGAATAGGTATACAAAGCTCTTTCTTTATAAAACGATAGGTTTGTTGTTCCCTTCACGCCGGCACGGTTCTCTATAGCTCTCTTTCTCAACTGCTATATTCTCGCTTGCTCGTAGACTGGGGATCATTATGCAAAATGATAATTTTCAATCACAAGGTACTGGAACCAAATGTGTTTCTTCCTTCAATACTTTCGATAACTTTACAGTATATCGATATTCTTCAATTCCTATTATTTTTCCCAATTTTGCCATAAATGCATAAGATCCACAGTCTACTTATACGTTATTGAAATTAACACGTATACTACCACCGTCACAGGTCACTGGCCACATTAATTTGGTATATTTTAATATTTAAACTCATAGTACGCAGCATAACATTTCTGAATTGTTTTATTTAATTTTGAAAACATTTCAACAAAACCGATAAGCAGCAGAACAGAAATGCTGGCAGTGAACGTGTTAGGAAACGCTTGTCGGAGGGGGACGCTGGGACACAAACGATCAGGGGGCCAGATTACAATCATGCTAGGTCCAGTAATGCGTAGCCTCTTTCGGCTTCTCCCTTCTAAAATCTTTTCGAAATTAGTCTCTGAACCTTAGGGTTTTGTGGAGCACAGGTTGAAGATCATCGCTGTGAATTCTGGGCGATTCTGTTGATCTTGACGAGCCTCGTGATCCACAGATCGGATCCCCGTCGCCTCTCGCGGATCCCTAACTCCGTGTAGCCCCGCTAGAGCAGACGCGCGTGTCTCGTAGCAAAATAATGTACGACGTTAAATCTCGTTATCTCACATGGTTCGATTGTACTTGTCGCAAGTCCCCGATCGGACGCGTTGTAACAAGATACACGATATGATTGAAATGAAGCTCTCTCTCTCTCTCTCTTTCTCACTATCTCACATTCTCTCTCTCTCTTTCTCTCTCTCGCCGGACGCTCGCGTTCTTTGGCATGATCTGGTTGGCTATCCTCTGGCAAGATCACGCTCGCAATCGTGTTTTTTTTTATTTATTTCGGAGACCCATGCCGCTGGACCTGCGCCACTATTTAGTATCCTGTATATGTATATAGATACATATATATATATACATAATTATTATATATGTATATGTACGTATAATCAGCCATAAAAATAGACGCGATTCTATTGCAGTTTCCTACGTCAGCCCCCTTTGCCTGCGCGGCTCTCGAGGATGATCGCTGAACGCCAGTCATTGACGATTATCACCTCTCTTTTTTTTTTAATCATTTTCCGCTCGCGTAAGTCGCGAGGTCCTTCGAGGACAGACCGGGACAGACGCCATCGCTCTTTCTCTCAATCTACACACTCGATTATGCGTTTTCACACCTGCTTGTTTGATTTATGTTGTTGTACTTCTGTCGCTAGATTGCGGACCCTTGTGCAAAATACATATGTTTTACCTAAATATCAACAATTCGAAATAAAATAGTTCTCAATACGTAGAACATGAATGTTTACAATTCTTCTGTTTTTTTCATCGTTTCGTGTTTCCCCTCCTAATTTTTGTATGAAACGCGCAAAATCTGCAGTCTATTAATCACTTTACCTATCGCAGACTTATCTGGTAAGCTTTCAAAAGGGATTTAATGGTTTCGTTTTAATTTGCTGAAATAAATCCGTCTCTGTGGATCATCAATTACGAAAAATTACTGGATAATCTCCGTTAGGCAATGTGTTAATTGTACCATATATCGTGTTTGTGCCCGGTCTACGCAGCTGTTCAGATGAACTCGTTTAATGAACAGGACCACGCGCGGCTCGCGAGATTCGTGGGGACAATGGCGAGCACATGCGCCATTTTGGTATCGGCCGAATCGGTGGAAAAGCGGGCGGCACCTGATTTTCTGTGTATCTTTCAACATCGAGTCAATCTGCAAAGCTTCTCTACACTTTATGTAAAGATCCGACAACCTGTTCTTGTACTGGTAACATTTCCGTCGATATTAAAGTTAAAATCACAAAGCCGATTGACTCAACGTGTATACAAGAATCTAGGAAATTATTGGGTTGGTCAAAAGATCCGAAGAAACATGTTGCTTCGGTGAATCAAACTGTGAGGAATTTGAATGTTGTCCATTTTATTCGAAAATATTCCGTCGTCTTTTTATTCTCAGTACATAACATCGTCGCCAGACTGCGGAACAGGAAATCAAAGATCTCCAGACAAAATTCGCAGTCTAATCGTCACTATACCAAAAACCAGGAAAAAGAAAGACATCATGCCAACCTAATAATTACAAACTCAATCAAAACCGTGATCATTAATTGTCAGCCTGAAGGCCTACTCACGATTTAAAAAAAAAAACAGACTAAAAATACTGCATCTAACAAAAACAATCTACCAACCAACCCTCTCGCATCCGCGAACAAAGCGAATCCAAGACACCAAAAGAATGGAATGGGTAAAAATTTGCTCTCGAGATGCGAAAGTGTTGAAGAACATCAATTCCAGTCGATGGACCAAGAAATCGTATAGACAGTGATCCTAATCGATGATCCTAATCGACGATTCTATACTACAGGGTACTCCTGTAGATTAGAACCCAATCCCATGGTCGCGATCCTCGAATACTACACGGGACCCACTGGTCCCGTCATAAATCAAGAAACCGAACGACACGGACATCCATTCGGGACATAGTAACATCAATCTTCTCTCGATGGCAGTGACTTCTGGGCCGTCCCGCCTTCATAGAACCCGTAAGATCGTTCCATCACGATCGATGAAGCGATCTATCAGCGAATCACTCCGATTCGGATCGATATCACGCTATTTCGCCAGCCTGACCGTGTGTCCTAATTAGGTGTCGCACGGCAACACGAGATATAGATTGTACCTTGAACTCTGGTTCTTCAAAATTCACCTTTTTTTACATTTTCAATGTTCAACACGAGTCCAAGATGATCACCAGACTGCGGACTTTATGCATTTATGGCAAAAACGAGTAGATACAATTAAAAACCGTAGACAGACTCAAAAAATTTGCAGCTTATGATCATTAGTAATAAACTGCCGATGTTTATGCATTTACATAGTATGTACACATTGTTAAAATACAAGAAACATGTATAGACGCAAACATTAATGACGTCTCTACCTTATGCTTATTACAAGAAACTTTTGATAAATTGAACTTGTTCCTGATCCTGGTTTTCGTAGGATCAGCAGATGGTATTTAAAATTTGCATAAAGATCCGCCGTCTAGTGATCACTTTCGTTCAAGTTCGACGAATAGAGTATAACTGGCGAGAATATCGCGAAACGCAGCGGTACGACGCGTTTAGGAAATCTCACCTTTACAAAATAGTGAGACCGTGAAATGAACGATTCTCTTGTATCCACGCCCAGCTCATCAGGAATCACCTAAGTCTATTAAATCGCGACGAAGCTCGTTAAAAGCGAGCAGTGTGCAGCAGGCGACAGCTAATCAGAACGCAGTCGAGTCTCGGAGACACCCGGCTCGTCCGTGGCCGGCGTCCAGGTAAAATCGCGAGTCCAGCGACCCGGTCGCGGGGGTTTTGTGGGTACGTGTACGATGGTCGAGATCGCTCGCTGGCGGATGGAAGGCACGGGGTAAGGATATCAAAAAGGGGTACGAAGGGTGATGACAACAGCTCGTTCGCTCGACGGTGGTGTTCCCCGAGACTTCTGCAACTATCGGTCCTCCTCGGCCCAGTCGCTGGCTGCCCAGGCGGGCAAAGGTGTCTCGTACTCCCAGCCGGGTCCGCAGTAGCGCCACGCGTGCAGATACATCACCAGGTCGGAGGGCTTCGGATCCCTGTACTTCACTTTGCACTCGTAGCAGTGCGGGTCCACGGTCATCTTGTCGTTCGCGAAGCTGGAGTCTGGCGGCTCGGAGCCTGTCTGGGTGCCGACCGTTACCTTCAGGGACTGTTCCTGTTGCTGTTGCTGCTCCTCTTCGCCGAGTCCAGGTGTGGAAGAAGGAGATCCGTCCTTCTCATTCCCGAGGACTCGGTCCTCCATGTCTAACTTCGGTTTGAACAGACTCATCTCCGAGTCACCGTCCATCCCTAGCCAGTTCTCAGCGTTGTGGATGCTGATCAGGTCGCGGACAAGCTCCTCGTCCGTTTTCTCGATATTACCACCCTTGCCTTTTTGAGGACCGAACACCACGTGGTTGTACAAAGGGTCGTTCACCACCGGGTAGCCCAGGTACTGCAGGTGCACGCGGATCTGGTGCATCCGACCAGTCTGAGGCTTGCACAACACCACCGAGGACTTCCCGTTGTAGCTCAGACGCTTGAAACGAGTGATGCAGTCCTTCCCCTTCTCGGATACCTTGCATACGCCGATCTTGTACGAGACCACCTCGATCGGCTCCGAGCACACCACCTCTTCCTCCGGGAACTCGCCCTCCACTCGACACACGTACTGCTTGTGCACCTGGAATGGCGATCGAGGAGTTAGTATTATCGAGAACGCGGGAACAGGTTTCCATAGATGATCGTAACACGCGTTACGTAACACACACCTGTCGATTTCTTATTTGTTGCTCCATCTGTCTCGCCTTCTTCGGCGTCCTACCGAAAAGGAGAATTCCGCTGGTCAGTCTGTCCAACCTGTGGATCGTCCTCAGGTTCTTCAGGTTGTACTCCTTCGCCAGGATGAAGACCACGGTGTTGTGTCGATACCGTCCGCACGGGTGCACCTGCAATCCCAAAACAAAATAAGTCAATGCGATTCGAACGACAATGATGATCGTGATTACGTGGGTCTTCATGCAAAAAAAAAAACTTTGTTACGGCGATCGTTAACTAAACAGAGTATCTGTTCCAGTTTCAAATATAAAACTTCAAAAATAGAATTTCGGTCACGAGAAACATGTGCCTGTCAAAGCTCCGCATCGACCCTGAAGGATCCGAAGTGGAGTCATCAATGGGAACGATCCCGGTGGATGAGCGCCGTTAAAAGCCGCGATAAAAGCTCCGGCGCAGCAAGCGGTAGCAAAGCGTTCGATCGGCCGTTCGCCGGGGCGGCTTTTTAAATTAAAAGGCGCGTGGGCAGTCGTTTTCTCGGTTGCAGATGCCCGGGGGCAGTTTCCATCGGGCCATTAGAATATTAGTTGGCACGCGTTGGTACCCGTTGGATCGCATTGCATCGCGTTCCAAACGTAAGCTTCACGGGGAACCGCGTGACGAGACCGGAACACGTGCACACACGTGCACACACGTGCAAACGCGTCACGTGCAAACGCGTCACGTGCAAACACGACGCCGAGAGAGAAACCCGACTATCTGGATCCATTTCTAGCCGATGGTGGTGATGCGATTCGGGACGTTTGCGGGCCACCGAGGGAAATAAAAACAGGTGATATCGGCTCGACAAAGGAGGAAACGATTCGGAGCGGCCGCAGCCGTTTGCGGGACCGATGTTTGCGCATCCAAGCTGTGCCCTGCATCCTGCTCGTGTCCCCTACTCTGTCCTGTGGACACAGCGACCGGCTGATCCGGAACTGTCGGCCCCGAAAAATACGACGACCACTCCTATCCCTCCCGCTGGCTAGTCGAGGAATGGGCTTTCGATAATTGTTTTCGCCACCCGACACTGTTTTAACGCGTTGTTTCGACGCACAGTATACCCCACCTACCGTATCATTTTCTATTAGGTTGGCAACTAAATTCGCGACCTTCTGTTTTGTATCTAATTCTCCTCACAGGTACTGGAAGGGCAAGACAGTAATTTCGGTATTTTAAGGTGAAATGAAACCGAATTTATCCAGACTATGAACTCTAATCAGTAAAATATTTTCTCTTATTTATTCTTTTTTAAAATATCTTATTCATTAAAGTTCATTGCTTGATTAAAAATAATTGGGCTCTATATTTCGCCTTAAGATACCGAAATGATTTTCTTGCCAACCCAATAGAAAAGAATAATTTTCATTCTTAAGCAGAACAAGTCAGCCAGTGGTCGGGCAAGGGTGATTTTCGTGGTGCTCGAGAAACGTACGATCCACGAATGAACAATCTGTGTAAATCATTGCTATTATAACATTGTCTTTATCTGAATACTAATTAGATCTCTAACTTTTCACTTTTCTTACAGAATCGAGGAAAATTCACCGACGAAGGTGCAAGGAGATTCAAAGGCTATCAAGCGACTGATATCAGTCATCAACTTGACTTCAACACTTTCTAAAATTATTTTCACTAATCTTTTAAAATCATTTTCAGGATTCCCAACACCGACGGACCTCAACAGCTCAATACTACTTCTCAATATGATTTCTCTCACAAACGAGCTCCACCCCAAAAAATCCTATCACCATGTAATTTTCCAGCCCCTTCCAACAGAATCCCACGAATCGGACATTATGGACCTCGAACGCGAATATCAGCGAGGTCGAACTTCCGTTCCGGGTTTAATCGGCCCATAAAAAAGGAGTAGAGCCCTCGTCGTCGGATATGAGTATGCCCGTGGCTGTTCTGGGATCGTCGAGATCCTCGGCTCGCAATAAAGCGACCGGAGGACTTGTTCGAACATCTCGAAGGTCCTTGGGCCAACGTCGATGGTCTGTCGGTGCCGGGGAACTATTTAAGGCGTGAATGGCGAATAAACGGGGATAATAAACAGGAAGTAGCGGCCCGTAAAGACCCGTTGACAGCTGGCCGACAGCGAGAGCCACTCGATTCCCCGGATAATCCTGTCTACGTCCACTCGAACGACCCGTTTTCCTCTTCTATGCATGCTTGACCTAATCAGTGACATGCTCGCGGACGTATCTCACTGTGGCCGGCACACTCCTCTTCCGGGTCAAACTATTTCTTTTTTATTACGATAACAGGCTTCCCAGGCTGGACCTAATTTTTTAAGGCGATTTCCCGGCCACTCTGTTGCTGCACACGCGATTTTATTCGAGTGCGACGGGCTCGATGAAAGACCCGCGATCCCGCGGCTAATAAGGTCGGGGCTGCCGTAGAGAGCTTTCGGGCACATGGGGAATGCCACAGGGGATGGTATGCAATTTTAGTTTCACCAGAAAATCATTCTGACACGCTGAAAAATTTTAACCCTCTGCGGACACGCTGGATTGTTTATGTCCAGGACGATTTTTGTTTTCTGTTTTCAGCTCTCAAAATCTGAACAATTCTAGCATACTTATTCGAGCCTCTACTTTAATCCCTTGCCGTACCTTTTCTTTTACAGTTACAGTGATCAGAACGTCTTTACCCCAGAAAAATGTCGCAGAAGAGAAAATTTATATTTTTTGTATGGCTACATTTATTTGGATGCTTAAATATTGATTACAAACGAATCAAATTTTATTTCATTTAAAACGAAACGCGTAACATTCATGCTTGTTAGACTTTGTTGAAAACCTTCATCACCAGCCTGGCTCGTCAAAATACGGCAAGGCGTTAATAGTGTTATCAATAAAAAGTAAAAATTTGACGGTTTAAATTCGGAAAAATGACGCAGTGTGCTAGGGTTAATAATTTTATAAAACCGAGAATGTTCAATTTGGAAAAATCGTAATGTATTCTACATATAAGATTCTCGTATAACGCGATTAAAAAATTGTTTGAAATTTCATTTATAAATAACTTTAATGAACTGAGAGCACCCCATGTACATTCTAATTCTACAATCCGGAGCCCCGATAATCGACGATCCCCGTACGATTTAAAAAAATAGAGAAATTGTTTAGGCGTTCTACCCCCATTAGATTTCGCACGCAATTTCGCTGCAACATACATCGAATTTACCGGGAGCCAATAACGAGAAAATTGCGCCGGTATATCCCTACGAGAACGCGTGCGTTTGAACGGCATTCTACGGTATAATAACAACAATTATAATAACGACAATAATAATAACAACAACGGTCTTTAGCGGGGACAATGGAGCGAAATTTTTGGAACGGAAAGAGCTTAAAGAACAGCAAAACGAGGACAAAGTAAATTCGCGTAGACGCGAAAAGCGACAGGAAAAAGGAGCATAAATTAATTAGTAAATAAATGAGGGAAAATGAAATACCGGAGACGATGTCTCGTGTGCGAGGATGAGCTTCACGGAGTAAGCGCTGTTATTAAACCGAACGCGGATATAATTCTATAAAGCTGAAAAAGAAGCTCGGGAGAAAAAAGGGACAGGGTGAAAGTATTAAAATGATTTTAATTTAGAAGAGCGACGAAAGTTCCCTGTCGCGAATACCCGTCAAAGACCAACAAACTAATACGCTTATGGCGGAATAAAATAAACTACATTCTTGAACAGCGGTGAAAAAAAATTAATTTTTGCTCGGCTCTAAATCGGCTGATCGAAGTCGGAACTTTTTTCTAAGAACTTGTTTACATAGATAAACAACGTAACTGTGCGAATTTAACCATCAAAATTTTTATATGCAATTATCAGTGTACCTTTACAGCTTGTTGTAAAAATTCACCATTGACCAAACCACATGACCGAGCGAACTTCAATTTTGCAGCTTGTTTGAAAGCAAACGAATAAATTGGCACGGTAAATCGTCCCTTTGACGGCAGTTTCTAAAAATTGTGCAAAACTGTGTACACACGTAAATCCACGATTCGATCATACATTTTGCAATTGGATCAAACCAGAGTTGGGCACAAATTTAATCAACGATTGACGAATAAATTTCTACTCCAATCGTTAATCGCGATTAACAATTAAACTCCTACTTTAGTCGTTAATTGCGGTGAACGATTACATTCTTTTCAATTGTAATCGTCAAGCGGATAATTGATTAACGATTAACTGCTGAAATTTCGAAATGAAATACGGAATCAAAACTGTGTGCATACTGAAAAAAATGTAATCTGAGTTTAGCTATATTGTCATTTGGTTTATAATACGATCTCTATGTGCTTACTTATTACAATTTATGGATAGACCATCTTAGACCGATTAACTTCAACAATTGATTAAATCAGTCTCCGATTTTTCGACGATTTCTTTTTTTAACTTCATCGATCGATTGAATCAATCGTCCATTTTCCAATGATTACCTTTTTTAATCGTACACATTAATCAATCAATCTTGGTTAAAATTTTAATCGATTAATGCCCCACTCTGGATCAAACGGTTTGTGTGTCCCAGAAATTTCAAATAATAATTACAGAGAAACGAGATTTTCCCCGAACACGAATAAAGTCATCGAGTGATCCGTAAGTCGAGAAACAGTGGCCAGGCCGGCAATTGTTGCTGCCAGCAATGAAATGATTGTTGGAGCATTCGCGAAAATGTTTTTGCAACGATTAACCGAAACGGCTGAATGGTAATTAAGCGTCGTACAATGTTTCGCGGCAGTTTCTCTTTGGCCGTTGGTGAGTGGACGCGACGCGACTCGTAAATTAAACGAAGAACGCATAACAAACAGCCCCGGGTCCCGTCGAACGTGTTTCGAGTCATTAAAAAATAATTAATCCCTTTTCCTGGTCCCGTTACATTCGCACGCAACAGCTATGCCGCGGCGGAACGAAGACAGATTGCTATTATTGTTGTCGTTGCTGTTCGCGAGCGAATTTCCGTCCAAAGTTTCGCTGCCGGATATAGGCTGAGTGCAGTTTGTTAATTATTGTTGGGGAGTGGGGAATTGATTTTTGTTAAACCTCGATCACTTTTGGGGCAATTGTGACGGATTTGTGAATTAATAATGTGTTATATTCAAAATCATATTTTAGACTTGTCTCATTTGATTAAAAAAAAGAAAGGTCGATGGAGTTGATTATTTGTCTTTCAATCATGTTCGGTTTTTGTCGATTTGACGTCGAGGGTTAGATTAATTTGGGAAAGTGAGGGACAAATAAAGGTTAAAGAAAACAGGGTGCAATTTAACACAGTAGAAGAATTTAAGAATGTACTATTTTAAAATTGTTAAGATTATTAGGGAAAGGAGAGAACTTTCAAATTTGTGTCAGTTTCTAAAATTTTTCGTTTACGGTTTTGTAGATTGTAGTTCACTAGATTGCAGCACGAGGGAATGATTTATTTAATTATATAATAGAATTAGGTATAAATTTTTACACTATACTCGAACAATTGGTCTACTAAGTAATTTTGTTCGTTAATTTATTACGTATTTCATGTTTTAAGCACTTGAAAGTTGTATATGAAATCCTGGGAGCGGGAGAATCGAATATGGCCACCGCGAAGGAGGCTCTCGCGCGTTCCCGGCTAACCTAATCGCTCGTTATTCCTGTTTAAAGTAAACCCTCGGCGCGCTCTTACATAAAATAAATAGCAGAAAAAAATCTCGAGGAGCTCCTTAACAGGTAGGTAGAACGATTTAGTAAGAAAAGGAACTCTCTGCAACGTCTGGTTAATTAAAACAACGGCGGCGCGGTGCGTTAATCGGAGAACGAAAGGTCTCTTCGAGGAAGAGAAAGGAGTCATCGACGGGAATGACGGGAATAATGCGAAAACCGTGTTCAGGCGCAGTCACCGTGTAAAAATGCGGTTGCAAAACCGCCGGGTAATTATTCATAAACGTTTCTGCCGCGTTCGGAGGAAGGTCATCCGCGATGAGTAAACGGCAACCGACGCGGCAAGGTCGTTCTCGGTGGGGAAAATTAGTGAAATGTGCGGTTAATTGCCAGTCAAAGAAACGGAAACTTACCGTAGATGTGTAGGCGGAAAGGGGAGTCTGGACGACGATTGCACGACGCCATTTTCTCGAATTTTTGCGTGCTTCGAAACTCGAAAATACCGGCTCTCGTGGAAATAAATTATTCTCCGGAGCACGATCACTTTGAAAAATCAAATGGTTTACGACTTCGTCTCGCTTTGGAATTGTTTAGTAGCAAAATTGATGTTGGTTGAAAATTAAATCACGTAGGAACGTAAAGAAATAAAATTGAAAATTGTTCACAGAGAATCCTCGAGTTAATGCGAGTTCGCACGCGGAACAAAATGGTGGATCGTAGCGGAACAAGATGGCTCGGGGAAAAATAGGGTAAAGACGCCGATTAATAATTGAAATGAAGGACTCACGGTGTCGTGAGGTTGTTAAATGACAGTGAAACGAAGCCGAGGGTGATGGTGCGCGCGTAGGAGCCCTCGGGGGCCAAAAATAATCGCGACAATCGTGGTTCGTGCAATCGTGGTCGCGTCGGAAAGCAGAGACGATGCGACAAAAAGCGTTTTGGCAGTACAGTCCTGGCAGTACACCACTTACAGGGATGGAGGCGGGCTTGTTGACCACGACGACGTCCTCGTCCATGTGTATCACCGTGATCGGCTCCGAGGTGACAGGCACCTCGTGTCTGCAACACACCAATCGCAACCAGCTTAACGTGGCTTTGTTCTTCTAACGCGTGGCGCTCTCCTCTTTCTCTCTCATACATTCCCATACTCTCTCTCTCTTTCACTCGCATACACTTATACAACTGTACACGATTCAATTTTCTCTTGAAAACCATTGATACATTGTTACTGCAGTTACAAGTTTAAGTTTGTTGAAATTTATCTCACATTTGTTATTAACATTATAACAGAATATTTGAGTAAAAATTGAAAAATTGAATATTTTTAATGCAAAAACGGTGTAAGTCAAGTTTACTAACTAGATAATGAGGAATTAAGTGATTTGATAAAACACAATAATAAGTGGTTCTGCGATCAATGAATCTATTTAATAATTTTTGTGCATTGTACGTGCACACGCATGCATATTTTCACATTCATACACGCATGCTGACACACAGTGTCCTAATGAAAGCTTTCTAAACTATTATAAGAAACAGAATGAAATTTCTTATAAGATTTTGTATGACTAAAATTGATTACAGCCGCAAATTGTAACGCCAGTTTCATAAGGGTTTGTGTTCGAACAAGCTTGGAGAGTATTTCTCTTTTATGTTGTCCGGCTTCTATTTATCCGATTTTTCTGTGAGATGATCGATTTAAAATTCCAGTGTAGAAACGGAAAATTTCCTCGAGCTTCCAGCACGGAAAATATCACGAAAAAGAGAAACACCGCTGTACAATCCATTCCAAAATCGGTGGACCACATCAAACGGCACCGGAAGCCGAAAGTAGAGATCGTTGCGCGATAGAGCAACCCTTTTACTCGACAGGGAGCTAAACAGGTTAATGGCGAAACACGGTCCGCCGCGTCGAAGGGGGTTGCAGAAAAGAGGGTGGCTCGAGTGTAGAGGAAGGAAACAACAACCGAAGGCAAAAGAGAAAGAGAAAGAAGCCTGGAACGGGACAAAGGAGCGAGAGACGAATCCGCGGACGAAGAACGTACAGTGGCTTCAGAAAGTATGCGAACACCTCGAATTTTCGAAAAATCGTCGATATTCAACCTGCCATAACTTCGTAAAAAAAAAATCGTACAGCAGTAAGCCTGGGCTCATTTTAAAGCTTGAAGCTTCTACTTTTTTACTTTTTTTACTATCACCCATCGTGAACATTCTCGTACAATATTCTTGTATGATATTACAAGCGGGAAACTAAAGATAGGTTCTCCCTCAAAAATGGTGTACATTGAATTGTCTCTAAAAACGTCGAAAAATTTTTTTCGAAACTAAGTCTTGCACGGATTTAAAGATTGAATCTTCCCCTTTACAATCATGTTTTAAAAATTGATCTACGATTTTTTTTACTGTTTTATAGAGTTTTGAATGAGAGGTGTTCCGCAACACCATGGACGCTTCTCACGACCGAACTTGATCTCCAATTATGTTACGTAAAACAGACCAAAAAAATCGTAGATCAATATTTGAGGCGCCGTTGCAAAGAGAAGACTTCAATCTTTAATTCCACGGTAGATTCAGTCCCAAAAAAAAATTTCTAACATTTTTACGGGCATTTTGATTTGCCCTATTTTTGAGGGATAAAGTCGCTTCAGTTTCGCATCTGCTAGATCATGCAAAAATTTTTTAGTAGAAAATGAATGGTGCTGTGCAAAAATAGAGACTTTAGGCTTTGAAACGAGACAAGAGTTATCGTGGCACGATTTTTTGTTGCGAAATCACAGGAGTTTGAATATAGGCAAATTTTGGAAAAATCCAGTGACGAAATACTTTCTGTAGCCACTGTAGAAAACGACAGGTAGGCTACGTACGTGCACGCCGCGACTCCAATTACACGTTCCATCTACCTAATGCATTCCACTCGGCGAAACTGCAGTAGTCGCGCGATGCACGAGCATTCTCTCCTCGTGGACAATAAGGAAGCCTTAACCGCGGCTGGAGGAGGAAGCTTCTGCCGCGACATGAACGAATTTTCGAATGCTTTTCTTTCCTCCTCTCCCCAACGCCATTTTCTTCTCCCTTCTCGCTTCTTTCTCCCTCTCTCTCCCTCTTTCCATCTCTGTTCCGTTCTTTTCTGCAGTTTCCGCCGTGCTTGTTCCACGGCTCTTTTTCGCTTTGTGCCTCGCCTTTCTGACTTGACCAGGCATTGTTAACGAAGGACACTGCTCGCGACGCAAGGCTCTTTGAATAATTCGATTTCAGGCCGCGGCGAAACTCCGTTCGGTTTGACTGTGTTCCAACTATTCTTTTTAACCCTTTGCACTCGGTTGTCCCCTCTGAGGCACCACTAAAAATTGCGGTACCATTATTCAAAATATTGTTTACATTATTAAATATATCGATATCTAATCAATTACTAGACATTTAGGTATTGTATGAGGTATTATACCAATTTCATATGCATAAAATTTCAAAAATCATAGGGAATGGAAATATTCTAGATCGGAAGAAATGTTTAATTTTCCAATTAAAATAGCTCCCAGTGCAAAGGGTTAATTTACGCGATATTGGAAGACCGGATCACGAATTTATTATCACGGCCACGTTCGATTTTCCATTCCGGAAAACTCAATAATCTGAAGAGTACATTTTTTTGGAATTTATGTCTTTGGGAAACCTAAAAAAGAATTTCCTTCATAATTTTGTTTTTAATGAAAGTATCTTTGCTATCTTTGATACTCTACAGTGTACCCCGATTTATTGTTGTATCGTAGGAATTTTCCTCATAGTAACCTCTCGCATTTCTTGAAATTTATGTGTCTTTGGAAAATCTAAAACGGGAAAGATCGTTTTGTAATTCTGTCTTTGATGAAAGCATCTGTAATATCTTTTTGGAATTCATTTCTATGAAATTAATTTTCCTGTTAATAAAGATCAATAAATGGGTAGCTTGAAATGTATTATCACAGCGTGCAAGTACTTTCTTTTCTGATCAAAATGAGTGTATTTTCCGTGGTTTGAGGAGTATCAAACAGTATATAATCGGAAGCATGCCGATCCAGAATCCAGCAGAATAAAAAGATCCTTCCTGCTGAAAGGTTCTTTACTTCGGAGGCCGTTGGGAATCAAATTTTCTTCTCTTGGGCTCGCGACAAAAATTCCGGGAGCTTGTTAAGGAATGTATCTGAGCGTGTAACGAATTTCTGGCAAGCTTGTGGTCCCCTCGGAAAATATTCATAAATGTAATACTCTTCCGACAAGACTGTCGGAACAAAACTCTTCTCTATCCCTTTTCGAAAATATTTCAAATTGTACCGGCATCTTCTCGGAAAATGGATTTCTCAGCAGCTCTTCGAACGTTCGAAGAAAATGATTATAATGAGAGGGCATCGGGGCGAACATGAATAATAGACAGCAAAAAGAATAGATTGAAGAGGAGCACCGTTCGAGCGAGTCCCTCTCGCGATTACGGTTCACTGTCCACCGATAGACTCCGAATAAAGTTTCCTCCTCTACGGGAGAGAGCCAATAATTATCCAACTCGATATTAATTGCTATCATTATTAATCAGCAACGGAGCTCCTCTTCAGAAACTCTCTTTTTCGTCGGAACTTCTCTTCGGGACCAAAGTAAACGCCTCGCGATACGATTAATACTCCGCCGACATATTGATTCGGATCGGTGAGAGACATTTTTTACAAATTACCGTGGAGGTGTTCCTCCATTTATTCGGCATTTATTTATCCTCATCCTCATTTATTTGGCAACTAAGTTCGCGACATTTTCTCAAACAAAGTCATTTATAAGCACGAGTATTTTATATCAAATTAATTAGAAAATTCAGAGCTTTCCAATGATATACAGTTCAAAAGGAATGGTCACCGAATGAAGTTATAATAATACAATGAAAGAATTACGAAACAAAAGGTCGTGAATTTCATTGCTATTCATTGCTCTGATATTTACTAGTGGACTTTATGCATTTGTGACAAAAATGAACGCAAGATTTCCAGAATATAATAATAATTTTTGTAATTTCGTAATTTCTGTAATTTTCAAAATTGCAATCGATTTTATTATTCATTTTGATCACATCATTTCCCTTGTAGCAAAAAATTTAAAAATTTAATTTATTAATCCCACGTAGCCGTTTCGTTAAAATATTTTTCTAATCAAAGCAGAAGCGTACGACAGCTATAGGTTGGTACGGTATTTTGGATTTCGGAGAATGATTAAACGGCAACGGACGGTTCTCAAGCGGAAACGAAAATGCGAAATGATATTTCATAGTTCTCCGAAGCGGAGAGACAAGAGAGCCACGGGCTTGGCCCATCGGTCTCTTGGCAGCGGAGCAATCTCGGAAGAAGTTCCACTTATTTATTATCCTGCGTCGTTTAATTTAGCCAGCCAGCAGACAGACGCGTGACGGAAGCTTGTGCGCTCGTTAAACAAACCCGTTACGACAATGCCCGTATCGAATCAAATCCCTCTGTCCATGCTTCGATTACGCAAGCTCGTTGTTATAAATAATTCCCAGATTCCTTGTGCTAGAACCGCGTCTGACCCCGAAACATTTTTGCGCAATCACCATTCGATATTCCATTAGGCTTTTCCCGGGCAGGCTCAACATTTTACAAGAATTATTATTTTATGCAATCAACCCCCTTGCCTTACAATATCTGACACGTGATGAAGATTCTGAACACATTCTGATAAAAATGTATGTTAATAATTTCCTTTAAACCAAAATAAAATTCTATTTTGGATTTGTTAATACACAGCTATTGAAGAACATATAGGCATACACGATTTATATCAATATTCTCCTTTTTTAGGAAACTACGATCTACAAAAAAGGTTCTAGTCACTGAAACCGTAAAATAAATCGTAAGGCAAGGGGTTAAATAAATTATTTTTATTTGATGGAATTCTTAAGGCTATTCAAAGTGTTCAGAGAAGAAATACGTTTTTAATACTATGGGACAGATGCATAAAATTTTTATTCTGCATAAAGATCCACTAATTGGAGTGTCAAAATAGTATAACAAGATATGTTCGAATGGCCCGATATTGTTTGATTCTTTAACCCTTTGCAGTCGGAGCTATTTTGAATTGAAAATGAAACATTTCTTTCGGCCTAGAGTAATTCCATGGTATACGATTTTTTCATTTTATGGATATGAAATGTGTAGTAATTGATTAGATACTAATTTAATAATGTAAACGATATTGTGAATAAGGGTATAGCAGTTTTTAGTGGTTATTCCGAGTCACTCTCGACTGCTGAAGGTTGAGACCTGGCAGGTTTCAGAATCGTTTTGAAAAACAGGGGGAAGTCTGGCTTCGAAATTCGAATTCCGAGCAAGGTAGACTCCGGCCAGATAAAAGAGGGTCCCGGAAAATCCTTCTGGAATATTACAACGCGTTACGCTCGCGGCTGCACACGCGGTACGTGCCTGTAATGCTAGATTGATGTCTTGATATCTGGCCGAGATGGATGGGTCTCGCTGGATAAGTTAGGGACGCGATAAAGTTACCACCGCCGGTGAAAGTTGCCGCTGCCGAGTGACATCAGCCATGAAACACGTTTTTTCTGTTAGCGACGGCCTCCAGGAAAATATATAACTCCCCCTTTCCTCGATCAATCTCTACGAGATGAATGGAGATTACGGAGCACCGTTCTATGTTCTTATTTTCCCGTCGTGTTTCGAGACTGTGAAATGTAAAGCAGAGAATAAAGCCGAAATTTAAGAGCGTTGTTTTACATCGTTTCCAGCTTGTCGAAACTTTTAAAAGAAGAAATAAAGTATTTGGCTTCTGTTTCTTAGTGGATGTAGAAAGGAAAATTTATGACCGTTGTGACATCGTTTCTATTAGGTTGTTGCATATGAAATGTCTTTTTCAGTGACGTGAAAAACACGCAATTTTTTATACCCGAATTGTTCTATCTAGAAATGTTAAGTTTCTTTCTTTCACGCTTTTCATTTACAAGATTGTTATCTTGATTTTGTAATTATTTTTACCATCAACGACTAGTACGTTAAATAATCACCACATTTTCACCAAAAATCACATAATGCTATCGTCAATAAGTTATTTTTCCTAACATATAAAAGGAACACACGACAGTAGCGTTGTTTACGTTGTAATAAACGATTTAAAAGTGAAATTATACAATAAATATAAAACTATAAAAGTAACAGGCACGTGGTTGCCTTACAAAAATGGAAAGAATTCATTTATTTAGACTTTGCGCGATTCTTATTATAATACGCGCTCTAATAAAGATATTTATTCAATCATTTCTTATGGAAGCATCTTTATAGTTTCATTAGTTGTGAAATAAAAAATCTAGGATAACGCACCGGTCGTGGTAGGTTTTGATCGAAATGTTTTCTAAGAGTTGCATTCTAAAATCGGACATTTCATATGCAACAACCTAGCTTGTCGAAATTTTTAAAAGAAATAAATTTGTACCCAGCTTCCTCTTCTTCTGATTCATGGAAATGTGCTTTTATTTTGTACGTCTGTAAGTCAGTGATCAGCGTGGCCATTAGTTTGGCAATCGCCATTCTATCCACTCGGACGATCTATCCGTTGATTCCGCCGATGATCGCCATGATTTTACGATGATATCAACGGCTAACCGGATCACCGGGCAGCCAGAATGATTATCGATCATTCGCCTTCAACCAGGATTAAGGAGATCCGTGTACCGATGACCCGGATTATGATAAATGCGTCAGCCATTTCCACGCGAATTATTCTGGTGCTCGTTTTCACTCCGTGCGCCCGGAAATTTTTATAGAAGCGTTTTCGAAACTACAAAATCCGAACGCGTCGATTTATTCGAGTGTGCTCGGCCTGTGGCGGCCATCTTGAACTCTATTCCAGTTTTATAAATTGCTTACTCTCTACAGAGTTATTACTGGAATTACAATTTGATATAGTGGAAGCAACTAGAAGTGGCATTTTTATAAATTAATATAAAATAGTCACTTTCTCATAGATAAATGGCCAAAGAGTTGCATAGATACATTCATATTATTTTTATAAGGTAATATAAAAGTATCTATCCAAATTATTAGCTATTCTTTTAATAATATACACCCAAAGAAATAAATTTGTTGAACAATTCCTTATGGAAACACATTTACAATCTTTTTTTTTTTTATTAAGCATTTCAGATCTCAACTGAGATCTATTTCTGCTGCACTAAGGTAAATTACAGTAAATACATATTCATATATACCTAGTCTACTTTAAATCAAATTAAATTCGTAGTTTACAATTTTTCAGGAAATTAAAAATAAGAAAACAAACTTTAATATTTACAATCTTAATAATTGTAAATTGAAAATATTAGAACGCGTTAAGGGAGTTGACTACTTTTTCCAGGATTGCAAGGGTGCGGGATTCGCGTTCTCATTTCTCGATAATACCAAAATGGGGTTTTCCAGTAGTCTAAAACTATTTTAGTCAAAAGTAGTCGAAAGTCCTATTTTTTCGTTTATGAGGCGTAATTTTCATTATTCATAACTACATGCTGCAGAATAATGCAAATTACGCCTCGAAACGAAAAAATAGAACTTTTGAGAGCGATAGCGCCCTAGATCGATCTTTTATCTATCGTTTTTGACTACTGAAAAACCCCATCTCTGTATTATCGAGAAATCAGAACGCGAATTTCGCAACCTTGCAATCCTGGAAACGAGTCTATCGCCTTAAATAAAAGATTTCCAAAATCAAATGAATCTCTCAATTAATACAAAAAGATGCTGTAATGGGTCAGATGTGACCCAGGCACCGCCAGAGACCGGATCAACCCCGAAACCGTCATCCTATATGAATTACAAGCACATCTAGCCTAAGCAACCGGTACTTCTTCAGCATTCTACGTTCCGCAGCGTATGGTGACCGAACAAAGGTTCTCCCGGGCATCCTCGGAGCGAAACGAGTGAAAAACGGTGGCAGAACGACCAAAAATGGGGCGCACGTGGCCCGGCGATATTGCGAGAATATTTCAAGCTCGCTGCCCCGGTCGGTTGACAAACTCGCGCTCGTTTTCCGGGGGTTTCCGCGGAATATATATCGCGTGCCGTTCCCATGATAAAGTTATGATGGACTGTTACTACCGCGGATCGGAACCTGACGGCTGGGAACACCGATTCTTTCGTCGGGTAGAACGGTTAAGCAGCCACCGTATCGACCACTGATTTACGCGGCTGACGACCATCGAATACGGCCTCGATGACGCTCGAAAGAGCGACGGTAAAGCCGCGTTTACATCAGCCAACTTTTGATTGGACGATTGGGATCGATCAACCTCGAGACGTGCAATTAAGAAGTTTGAAAAAATGTTCTGCGTCGCTTACAAGGCACTGAAACCAAATAAAACTTGGTCTCTCTTCTTTTAATAACGTTAAATCCAATTTATTTTTCTACCGTTTCATGTTTCACCACATTTTTGTCACGAACTAATTGCGACGCCATCGTCCGACATTTTACACTAGTTGAATTAATTCTGGACACTTTTAAAGTTTTATTTAAATTTCGTATTTATTCAAATTATTTAATATATAGTCATTTATATTTTATATTCTAATCAATGTTATCTAACCTTAGGGTGTCGCTTATATAAAAAAGATCAGTAAAAAGACCATTTACAGCCATACTTTTAATATGCAATAAAAATTACAATGTTAACACGTTTCGAGGTTTTCAAAGCCATTTTAGTCGTTATTCATACTTTTAAAAACTTTACTGAGGTCCTCGCTTCTGAAAACAGAATGCCCGAGTAAAACAATGATGATACTTTTTTTAAAGACCGTCAAGGCCTTCCTGATTGGTTGTTACAATGAACCCACGCATCCTGTAATTGGCTATTTCAACATCATGGGGCGTTTCGTGTTGCCAGGCGCAAAAACAAAAATAACAACACAGTTTAGATTTTTTTAAATTAAAATTTTAAAACCAAACATTTAGCATAGCAGAATACATATACATTTTTCGCACAAATATGTAATAAAGAATATTTTTATTCAAATTGTCCAGAATTAATTCTACCAGTGTAGATAACAAATTCTAAATTGCGAGTATCGACTTTACCATTTGTTTAATAATTGCAACACCGTGTTGGGACTTGAGTGGAATTCTAAATTGACTTTCGAAGCTGCAGAAATTTCTTTAGCGTCGATTCTGGCTGAACTGATTTGGATTAGGGAGGTCGTCGGTGCTGCCGTGACAAAATGGCGGTCATTGAAGGCCCCCGGATAGAGGAGCAGGACTAAGCTCGGTCTGTCCCCCGATTTAGCCAGCTAAATGCGTTTCTAATTCACTGCTAAAGGCTACTCTTGTGCGAAATTGCGCGACGTGTCCGACGGAAGCGGATCGTTCGCCTACGGAACCGCTTCCAGCTAATAGAATCATCCTACCCAATTTCCCGTGTCACCGGGGACATGTACGAGGACGTCACAGGATCGACGATCCTGCGAGGACGCGGCCCTCCGAGCGTGCCAGGACCTCCTCTTTGAATTAGTGCTCCTAATAACCGACCGATCGATGCGAAGCACCGATCGAAATAATTTTGGATATCCACGCAATATGCGACCGGAAACAATTTCGTCACGAAGTCTCTTCACTATTCATTGCTTTACTAATTTATACTCTTTTTCGAGCAGACACTGTTTCCAGACTGACTGTGTGCAATATTGTAGAGTAATAGGATTATTTATCTTATATGAACAAAACCTGAGAAATGTATGCTGCACTCTCTCGAGCATGATTTCGTAATTAAAGCTTTTCGGAGATATAATTGAAGCATATTCTAACAGGGGACGGACAAGGGTAATATATAGCAATCTAAGTGTGTGGATTGAATGAAAATCAATGGGAAAACGAAGTATGAAACCGAGCGTTCTTGAAGCGTTGTTGACAATGTAATAAACATGGTTAGAAAAGTCCAAGGTAGAGGAGAAATGAATTCCTAAGTCCTTAACTTCTCTTATTGAGGAGAGAATTATTATACATAGATAGACAGCGGATGTTTATGCAAAATCAAACATGTTTGCATTGGTTCCAGGATACAGGAGCCAAATAAATATTGTATTCTTCTTCTAATTATCCTATTAAGCTGAAACTAATACATTCATGACCTAATAAATATTTTTAACATGACCATTTCTTTAAATGATACGTATCCATTTTTGTCATAAATGCATAAAATCCGCAGTCTATACATAAATAAATACATCGAAGGCGCGCTCGGGTGTGGAATGAAAGCTTTATTAATTTAAAGTGATAACGATAGAACGATAAAGAATGCAAAAGAAATAGCAAAGAAATGAATTAATTCGGGGCGAATTAATTAGGTCCGAGGTTCCAGGATTACGCGACCGGTTGCGCAACGGTTAAGTTTCTAGAGGCTTTCGTGGCGCCGCGGATTGTTCTGTAAATAATTAATGACGAGAGTCAAAGGCGAAACGGGGCGGAGTCTCGGATCGGGTCCAGCGGATATTTGTCTAATTTAACGGGGCGTAGTTGGCGATAGAAATATATAGGATTTCCATCGAATAGAACATTAACCGGTCTAGACGGAACCCGGGCACCGTGTGACATTTGAAAAGTGCAACACACTCCGTGGAGCCACCGGGTTCCGCGCACCTTTCCAAATTTAACGCAGGTCACATACCGGCCTGACACACATCTCCATTGAAATGCACGCGGCTGCTGGCCTACGAGGCGCGTGAACCGGCCCCGGGACAGTTCCGAAACAATGATTGCTTCCACGAAAGACCTCCATTAAAAGCCCTCCGTCCACACGGAAAAAACGAGAACTCCGATCCGACGTCGATTCTCGCGAAAACATTCCGACCGCGGCTGCAGCTCGGTTGAAAAATATTATCTCTGCATCGTGGAAAATGTTGTTCGACTTCTGTTCATTTTTGTTGAATTTTTGTTCGCGTTTAGAGGCACTATATTTTTCATTCTATCTAGAAATCTAGAAGAGGAGCTACTGAGACATGTGTTTCATCTTTGTATAATGTTGTCGAGTTAAAAATAATGCAACAGTACCTTTTTCAATGTTTTTACGTAAAGTATAGTATCTGAACAACACATTTTTGGTATCATATTTCATCTCGCATAATTTTAAACAATTTTTCCCACACGACTCGCGACTTCGTGAAATTGAAGACTGCATTACCCTCCCCGGCCTACCTCCCCACTTTTTTTAGAGAACAAGAATTACTGGGTCGTTCTACGGTTCATCCCCTATAAAATGCACCCTTGTAGACGCCGCAGCCATTACAGTTTAGGAAAAAATAAAATCCCGCGGAGTGCACTTTATCGTTTACGTCTTTCCGCTTGAATCCTTCCTGTGGCTCGCGCGATACTTTTTCGAGAATAAAAAAATCGTCTTGTTATCGGTGCACTTCGGAGACACCAGTGGAAGACTGTCGTGGAAGCAAATAAAAAACAAAAGCAAACATGATACTTTCCCCGGGGAACGGGACATATATCTTTCCGATTGTTTACCGGAAAAACCTGTCGTTCGCATCGTCGAGAGTCTTTTCGATATAGACGCCGTCTGAACAGTTTGGAGATCCAGCTCGAAACGAAATTTTTAACGATCCAATAACTCGGCGAACTTCACACGAAATCCTCGCGGAGAGTCCGCAAACGGGCCAACGGGTTCGATTAGTTCAATCATAACTTGAGCAATCACGAGTTGCGGCCGGGAGGAGAGAGGACCTCTTGCCTCTGCCAACTCGAGGGGGTTCAAACTTGCGAGAGATAAGGGATGCTCGTGGTCGATTCCGTCGCGGTTATCTCGAGCCGGTGAATCGAGAGGCCGCAATGTCGCCGAGGAACACTGTTCCATGTGCATCCGCCTGTTGACCCCTCTTTCTGGATGACGAATTGGATCTTCGAGGATCTCCAGAGCAAAATTCAAGCTCTTTAGAGGGCCGACATTTACAAATTAAAAACTGGAATTTACGAAAAATGAATGCAAAATAAAAAGATTTCGACGCAGGGGTGGATTCAAGGCGGGTTAAAGTGTACGGCGCCGTTAATCTCACGGGTGGCCGCATTAAGAAGGAATAAAAGAAACTCGTTAGCTTAAACTCCACTATTCCGTTTCTCATTTTTATCGCCGCGCGGGGGGCTGTATCGGGACACTACATCAGCGGCCAGCGTTATCGCGGACATTACCGGGCAATAATAATAAAACTCACGGGCCGGCGATAACGATAACCGGCCCGTGAACGGCCCGCGGAAAAATTCAGCGAAGCCAGAGTGAGGACTGCTCGTCACGCGAGGCGATGAACCAGGGAAAGAGGATTGGTTTGTGACGAATAGTCAAACGGAAGCGGTACTTGTTGCTGGAATTGACGCGGCTGGGAGAGATCGGCGACAGTGTTTGGCCGAAGCTGGCTGCCAAGAAATACAACGGAAGACAGAGGACGGTCGGACAAGCCCGGAAGCGGACTTGTTGCTGAATTTGGCAGCAGCCCCTGGCAAGAACTTGCGGCAGGAAGGACACGCGCCACCATGAAGAGAGAGAGAGAGCTGTTGCTCCCTTAAATTTACGCCCCAACGAGCTGTAACCAGACCACGCGTTCAAACCCCCCTCGAAACTCACCCCCCACAAAGAGAAATTTACTTGGGCGGAAGCGTTCCCGAGGAATTCACAGGAATCCGAAACCCTGCCGAGCTCATTGCCTCCGTAACTTTTCCCGTTTCTAAGCAGACCGTGGAATTTTCGGCTTGCAACTCCCCGGAGTAATTAACAGCCGAGGGATCCGACATTCTCTGGATTTTAACTCGATAAACGTTCTTAATCTTCCACAAACTGCAATTGTCTGGCTTCAAATGTGTCTGGATTGGAAGACTAGTCTTCTCAAAATTGTTCTAGATTCGCGTCAAACTTCGGTAGATCGTCTGAAACATTCTTCGATTTAAACTGCCTTCTACAAACTTCTTCAGATTCAGATTCAGATCTACAATCGTCTTCAGCTTACTCGAAATTGTCTTCAACATTCTACAATCGTCCTCAAACTGCTTCTACATTGTTTGTATAAGTCCCCAAAGCCACGAGTCCTTCCTCACCACCAAATGGCTACCCGAAAGGGAAACTTCATCGAATCAAAATCGACCATCGAGTTAAAGAAAAGATCAGAAAATCGTATCAAAGGATCACAGTGAAGCCTGGCGAGTATCAAACATCGCGCTGTAGTCCGTCATCCGCAGCTCCGGCGGCCGTTTCCGAACTACCAATAATTTCATTCTCAATTTCCCCGTGGCCCGATCAAAGCGATCGGCTGGCGGACAAGGGCCTCCGCTTTGTCCTTTCCCGCGTATCCTGGCGTGCATTTAATTGCTCTCGCCGAAGGATTCTTCATCCGGCTCAATTACGGGGTGAGCGGTTCCGGGGCGGTCCGGGGGGCGGAGCGGGGGCCACCGGCTGTCCAATTAGCCGGTTACACAGCTTTTCGGGGGAGCGTCTCTCTCGTTAGCCACAGTCCTCGAGTGCCCTCTCACGGAGATCATCCGGGGACTGTCGATAAGAAAGGAACGAGAGTAATCGACGGAGCCGTGTTTCGTTCCCCTTCAACCCCCTTGTAGCGATCCACACCCCCACAGAATTTTTAATCTATCCGACTCGTTCCACCGCATAAATAATTGGCCCCTGCTTTTCTTCTGGCCGCCCACACCACGTCTCTTCGAGCGGCTCATTTTCATGCAAATAAAAATCGTCCGTATCCCTTCTGGATACCACCCCGGCCACCCTCGGCTCAATGGACGTTACCGTGGAATAATGGAGACGCCTCGAGCAGCCACCGTTGCGTTATTCAACGGGCCACGCGTCGAGACGACTTACGTTTCGGTTTTCTTGTGGAAATCAACCATCTTTCGACGTCTGCCAGCATTGATGCGCCACGATCCCCGTAATACAATGAACGACTCGTTGCCCGGTGACTGGCGCCCGTGGTTTCTATGAAGAATCGCCGGGTTTTAATCTTGTTTGGATCTCGACACTTCAGACTAGAGAGATTAGAATGTTGAAAATTTGTAGAACGAAAGAGAAATTTAAAATAGTACAAACAATCTACACCTTAGCTTGACAAGTGCTTCTTAAACGACGAGGAAAGAATTATTATTGATCTAAAATGGTAGACTGATCGAGAGAGCATCAACAGCCCCTGTGGCCTAATGGATAAGGCATCGGTCTCCTAAACCGGGGATTGTGGGTTCGAGTCCCACCAGGGGTAATTCAACTTTTTACTTTTTGACGTATAGAATTTAAGGACTGTCAATTTACCACTATATCATAGCATATTTTATACAACAGAATTTTTTATTTGCAGCAACTGATTTGCAAATTCCACGTTCCCCACTTTTCATGTTTCGACGAAGGGAATTTAGGACTCCCAATTTGCTGCTACGTATAATGTAGTATTTTTTCACGCATCTAACTTTTCTCCTCCTTTTGAACTCAGGAGGGAAAATGGCCGGTGAAAAGAATTTTCTCGCGGTCTCATCAGGCGAGCACATATAACAGGCGCAATCATGAGCACGTATGACAGCAGTTTACGCAAGCGGGCAATAGACAAAGAAGCCGAAAGCTCGGAATTCGCTCTCCATTCGCGTATGTTTCAAATCCGCGAGGAGAACAAACGGATTCTCAGCGCCTCGAACGCACAATCACGCAACTGTAACACACAGGCAACTGCTAGTCTCGATCCGTGGATTTCATTCTTCTCTGTCCGCTTTCTCTGTCCCCGTTCGCCGTATTAAGCGATCGATCCTCGCCCTCTCCGCCCCCAGCTCGCTAAAAGCGAAAACAATGCTGGGCTGAAGAAAAACCCGTGGAAATTAAAGGAACGCGCACACGTGGCTCAACCGGAGGGAAATCAGCTCAAGGGAAATCAGCTCGGGACGACGCTGTGGCAACGAGCTCGCTTTGTAATATTTAAAATCAAGCGAGAGAGCCTCGGAGGCTCTTTATAGATGTTTCTTTACGTCTGATCGCTCCCACCCCCATCGCGGTAGAAAATCGTCGGAATACGAGATCGAGAGGATCGAGAGATCTCGGACGGATCGCCGAACGAGGAAATGAATCGGCTGAGAGCTTTCGGTAACGACAACGGGGCGAATTTCTTTTAGATTCTGCCGAGGGAGTGGCTGGTATCAGTTCGGGGGATGAAGCACAAGTGCCTTCGTCTGGTTGCGCGATTAAGAACCGGAACAAAGGCGGAGAGAGAGAGAGAGATTGATGCGTTCGAAGCCGACAGCAGGAATATTCGGTCGAGGGTGCATCCTGGAACAGCTACAAGGGGTTTCGGGTGGGTCGTTGAATTTTAGATGGAGAGATGTCCGACGGATGATCCCGGCTCGATAACGGAATTGGATATCCGATTGCGGGATCTTTTCGCGGGTATTTGGGAACGGTAAGCTTGCTGAGTAAATGTTTGCCTAACGTTCAACTGTGTAATGTTATGTTGCCTGTAAATGTTGGCGGAGGGTTGGAAGAATTTTTTGGATTTTGTGGAGCTTTGTACATATTTTTGAGGGACAGGGAACATTGACAGATTGTCGGGTGATACTGTGGAATATTAACACGTATTTAATAATAATAACAAAATTTGATTTCTTTAATAGATTGCAGTGAAAATTGACTATTACGTTTGATAAAAACCTGTCAACTCGTAAACCAACATCGGGGAAACACCTCGAAAAATGAGACCGAAGAACGAGACGTTATCGTCCTTTAATGCCTGATGCTCCTAATTGAGAACAGTCATAATCCACGGCTGTCTAATGACGTCCACGGATTGGGCAAATCCCTAGATGCGAACCCGGTCGAAGATCGCAAGAAAATCCCAAGGTGAGGAATAGTAGGTGACGTAACAATTTGCTTAACGAAGCTGGCTGGCGTCGGTTAATCTTCAGACACGGAAGGCTCCTCCCGGCATGCACCGCGGCTTAGTTATATACCGTCGAACAAGCGCTAAAGGGATGGGGGTTGAAGGAAGGACGGGGGCTGACGGGGGGTGGTTAAAGTGTGTTGCGGGTCGAGGGCGAACAGGCGAACAGGCGAACCTCGGCGACAGGTTGATTTATTAGGCTCGGACCCGGTGCACGATAATATCTGCAAGGATCGCGAGTCGGTCGTTTTTGGGGCTACACGATATCTGTTACAGTCAGAAGTCAGCCAGGCAACCCCCTGCCAGGCTGCGACCCCTAAACCTGACGCTCGAAGAGACCTCACTCTCTGCTATTCTGACCTTTCGGACCAGCTTCACGCAGTCCTGCACGCACCCACCAAGTCCCTACCATCGATCTGCTCGTCCCACTAATTCCGTTCCTCGCGTCCTCGATTCAATTTCCGCGATATTTCGAATCCAGAATGCCAAAGGCCGCTCGCTGCGACGTTAAACGCCTTCACGTGCTTCCCAACTGGACACTGAGCACCTTTTGTCAGGGTTCGAACCAAGGCAGTTTCAAGCCGATTGACAACTTCAGAATAAGTTCAAAAAATTCGAAAACAATCCACGGTACTCTCGAGACTATTAGAAGCTATGTAGATTAGATTATGAGAGGATCCAAACGGTTTGAAGTCGATTGACGAAGATTACAGAAGATTGAAGACTATCTGGAAAACATTTAAAGCAATTTGGAGACGTTTTAAGACAAGCTACAGTACTTCTGAAAGTATTAAAAGCAATATACATTAGATTGAAGAACAATGCACGCGGTTTGAAGCCATTCGAAGCCGATTGACGAAGATTATAGAAGGTTGAAGACTATCTGGAAAACATTCAAAGCAATTTGGAGACGTTTTAAGACAAGCTACAGTACTTCTGAAAGTATTAAAAGCAATATACATTAGATTGAAGAACAATGCACGCGGTTTGAAGCCATTTGAAGCCGATTGACAAAGACTGTGAGAGGTTGAAAACAATCTAGAGAACATTGAAAGGAATTTGGAGAAGATTGAAGACAAGCTACAGTACTTTGAAAGTATTAAACGCAATATAAATTAAATTGAAGAACAATGAACGCAGTTTGAAGCCGATTGACAAAGATTGTAGAAGGCTGAAGACAATCTACATAGAGAACATTGAAATCAATTTGGAGAAGATTGAAGACAAGCTACAGTACTTTGAAAGTATTAAACGCAATATAAATTATATTGAAGAACAATGAACGCGGTTTGAAGCCGTTTGAAGCCGATTGACGAAGACCATAGGAGATCCAAAACAATTCAAAGTAAATTGAAGCTTCCTGGAAATTTCATTATTTCTTACGAAGAAAATGATCTTAGAAATTTCAAGATTGTTAATTACGTCCTACCGAGGGATCAGAATTATTTTTTTTATTTCCCAGAAACGGAACGTCTCGATACAAAGGGCGAGCGCAAAGAAACGCAAAAAGCGAAGCACTTTGTGCCCGACAATCTGACGAGCTTCCGTTTGAAGTCCGCTTTGAATCAGCATCGTTCGAGAAACGGGACGGACATTTTTCCTCCTGCTCGTTTCCCATCGATCCTCTTTAACTAGGATTTCATGCGACATTTTCCCGCGGTTATTTGCGAGCTCGTCCGCGCCCCCGAGAATAATAACACGAGCCGAACGAGAGACGACAGCCGTTTGACTTCGACGGGTATCCGCCATTTTGAGGAGAGAAGAAGTTCGTGCGACACAATTGTTACACACCGGCGCCATTCACAGCCGCCGGTACTTTTATTATTTCTCCTCACTCGTTACCGACGTTCTCCTTCGTTTTTACGAGACGAACGAGGTTATCATTGTTCTGGGGATATTGTTATTCACTATCGTCGCTGGAGCGCGGATGTTTATGTGACCGAAGCTTAGGTTTTTATTTCACTTGGGGATTGGAACAGCCACTGACAGAATAAAAAAGAATTTATTTTATGATGGAGGTCTGTGAAGCAGTCCACAAAATATATTTCAGTATAAAAATTCGTAGCATAAAAACGTTATTAGAGTATCTTGAGCTTATAGTTACCGAGAACTTGTTGTTGCGGAAGTTTCGTGTCTAAATAATAAATATTCGTACGATACAAGAAAAGTTTCTTAGGACTTCCGTTTAGTTTCCATTCTATTTACAGAATAAAACGACAGTTTGTATAACGTTTGTGGAAGCTTCTGTAAACTCTACAAAATCTGTAAAACTACATTCTCTCAGCCACCTTCAATATGGCGGCACCGCGTCCTTAAATTCTTGAAATTAGCAAGTTTCGTAACTCCGCTAACTTTCTCGCTCAAGTTTCTCGATAACCAACTCGCCGCAATTCTCGAGAATAAGGCTATCGAAGCTCGAGTATCATCGCGTTCGACTCGCGATTATCAGAACCGAGTGCGAATTAATGCGGGAAGAGCTCCCTCAGCGGTGCTCGCGAATTTTCGATTACTGAAATTCTGGGATTATTGTATTCGTCGGACGAGCTCTGCGGTGATCTGGGATTATTACATTCGCGATTATTGCTCTGCATGTAGTCTGTACATCGTGGCTATTGTGTTGCAAATTTTATCAACGACATTGTTGCGAATTGTTGTTATCATTACGTTACGATGCTGAAGAGAATGCGTTTTGATTCAAATGTTAGATTTCTGGTGATCCCCTGGAAATTGATGACGACTTTTTCTGGCTGTTCTAATTAATCTCAATCAATCTAGTAAGCTCTAAATTAATAGTACTAAATCTGCATGATTAATGGACACAAACTTTTACTCTTTTTAACCCTTGAACACCTGGTTCGTGTATAGAATAATTTTTACATTTTTCAATTTTACATTCGGTTAGATTCGATTAAACAGATCGAAGGTTTCAACGAGACAAAGAGTAACACAGAACCAATTCTTACTTATTTTGTTACGGAAACAACGGGGCTCCGAATAATTTATCGTACAGCGTTCGCATATTCTTTAGCCGGTTACGAGAACAATAGCGATTCGAATTTAGTAGACCCTGGCTCATGAATTGGATTGACCCCATAAAATGTGGCTCCCCCTACATTTACATTTTATCGAAAACCGTTGCCCTAACCGAGCCAGTCTCTTTTTATCTGTATGAAATACGCCCAGTATATCAAATATACTCGGTAATGTACAGTATGAATGTGGAACACCGTCTAAACCAAAATAAATTAAAGATATTGATTATTGACCATAATGGTGGAGTAAAATTATGTCAATATCGACGATAGTTTTGTTTTGTATTGCTTGAGAAACACGACTGCCACTTTGCTAAAAATCATCATTCTATAGTTCACGAGATAAAGGGATCTATTTTTAATCTCATAAATTGTTTAAAACTGACACTGCATAAGAGTATTCCCTTAGGATCGCGTTTTCGTTTGCTGCAGATTAAAAACCGTCCGAGCCCGAACGGAGCAGTTCGCTGCAGATTCGGGCCGTGTCCCTACGTCGCGATTTGCATTTCATGAGCACTGCGAATTAGTTTCCGCATAAATTAGGCGGCGACCCGATGGACACACGACACCATAAGACGAGACATCGACCGGGCCGACCACGACGGACAACAACCCCTTTCGCGAGAGCCAGCTTGAAATAACGACGTGCCCGGCGTCGCAAGATTAATTATCCGACCGGTGAATTTATTTATCCCGTAGCTGGATGATAAATCGTCCCGTTGACGGGATCTACGAGCTTGATTCCTTTTGAGTCGAGGCTAGGCGCACACGAAAGAACCGGAGCCTGTAGAGCGCGTGTTGCAACGATTGTTGACCAGCCATGCAGAATTGTGAACAGGAGACGTTTATTAATTGAACCGGTGTTTCGAGCAGATCGCAACAGCGAAGAAGCAAGTGGAGCGAAAGTGGAAGAGTTTTGGGGTTTTGGGGCTGTGGGATCTGAGGGGGTGAGGATCTTGATGGATTTTGCAGTTCGGAAGTCAAGGGGCTGAAGACTCGGGCGGTTGAAGACTCGGGAGCTTGGAAGACTCGGGAGCTTGGAAGACTCGGGAGCTTGGAAGACTCGGGGGCTTGGAAAATTGGGGATTTGATAGCGACGAGACTTTGGATATTTTGGAGAGCTTGTGAACTTGCGAGCTTGAGGGTTTATGAGCTCGGGAGCTTGAGAGCTTGGGCATTCGAGAGCTTGGGCATTCGAGAGCTTGGGCATTCAAGAGTTTGGGCATTCGAGAGCTTGGGCATTCGAGAACTTAGGAACTTAAAAGATTGAGAATATGAGAGCTTTGGAACTTGAGAGCTTAGGAACTTGAAAGATTGAGAATATGAGAGCTTAGGAACTTGAAAGATTGAGAATATGAGAACTTAGGAACTTGAAAGATTGAGAATATGAGAGCTTTGGAACTTGAGAACTTAAGAGCTTGTGGACTTGAAAGCATAGGATCTTGAAATTGGGAAGTTGAAGACTCGGTAACTTCGCTCCATAAGATCTCAAAGCACAGATATCTTGAAAACTCATCAAACTTTGAACCAGCCTAAGAAGTCGTCAAGCAGAGGACACGACAAGCGGAGGCCTGAAAGCATCAAAGGCCCGATACCTCGTTGCTCCAAGTACCAGAAAGAGAGAGAGAGAAAGAGAGAGAGAGAAAGAGCTAAAAGCTCGTATAGACTAGGTTCCCGGTAGTGTTAAAAAAAAGCATGAAAGCCAGAAAAATTGGAGCATCTCGGTATCAGGGAACGCGAAAGTCGGAGTCGTCGGCAATTAGAAAGACGAGGGCCAGCTTCAGGGTTAACGAAATTCTATCGGTCGTTGAAATGCTCGCTCGTTAAGCGCCGTCCGGAATAATAAGCGTCGAAAAACGGGTCTCTAATAAACTGCTCAAGGGACACTCGAAACGTGATTAAAGTGCAGTTGACGTTTGCGCGTCGGTCTTGCACCTGTAGCTCGCGCTCGAACAGGAATTCACCCTTAAATGGACGGAATTAACGCGACCCTCTCTCGGTACACAATCCTCGAAATTTCACCGACTCTGGTGTTCGACGAGTCCTTATACAAGCTGTCCATGACCCCATGAAATCCGTAATGCAATCACGTGAAACGCCCACCGGGCACCGTAAAAATTCAGCCACTCTGATTGCTTCGACCAGCCCGGCGGAATATAGTCCACGTAATCAGACGATTCTCCCTCGTTTCGTTCGTTTTTCCTGTACGCTGGCCGATGAAATTGTTAGACAGTGAATACTAGCGGATTTCGGAGTTCCAAGTATTTCTTTTATGTTGACTCTTCATTGGATCAGGAGAACAATAATTTAGATAGTTTAATTGAGAGACAGTATTAATTAATAGACGAATCTTCATGCAAAATGTAAATTGTCTGCATTAATTGTAAGATCTACAAGATATGTATTTTTAAATTTTTCGGAGTGTTCTACCATCTTGCAATTTGATCTACTCGTTTTTGTCACGAATGCATAAAATCCGCGTCACATTAATGAGATAGTAAATTTATTAAAGCAAATATTAGTCCAGATAATGCACAGCTTCAATTATTTAAATACGACACATTAAATAATCACCGCGCATATCCACCTTCGTCACCATTCTCGATGTTATTAATAATTAATTCACACGCTGCCTCTTCTGCCGCAGGCTGCAAGAAAAATTCACACGTCGCTACAGCTACAAAGAATAATAAAATGAATATAATTACTCATCGAGACAGTAAATTCTCAAACGAACATCGTAAATTATAATAAATCCGTTTCATTTCCATTACTAGTCTTTTTAATTCAAGAAAAATTACAATTCCGACAAAGTTACCACGAATTGTGTTTATTTAAAAAAATTTGCATTTCTGTGAAGAATGGACCGGGAATACAGAATGAGGCGCAACGTGTACCAAAAATGCCTGAATTCGTTTCTCCGGGCCGGATACAGTGTACAAAAGTGAAGGATCTCGACGAAAATTCGCCTTTCCAAGGCTGTTAAGTTAAAGGAAATGATCATCGGTTGGCAAGCGCGTAACTCTCGCCGAAAGTTTATTCCGGGTAGTGGATGTTTGACAATTCGTTTCGCAAACGACGATCCTGGTAGATTCCCACGCCGGCAGCGACCACCGATTTCGTCGGAATATCATTTCCATAATTTCCAACGTTGACTATGAAACGCAAACGGAGCCGGGAGGTGATCGAAGCATTACCGAACTTTACGCAACGTCGACAGACAGGAATCCTTCTATTTTTAACAAATAGAGTGGCATTTTTTAACAGTATCGAAAGCTATCCCAGAGAGAAGAAAATTTTTTTACGCCTGGTAGAATCTGCCAATACGACTTACAAGGTTAACGTGACAGCCAATTGAATCCTTTAATGCTCCGCGGCACGCGAAGCCGCCATTTTGGTTCCGCCAGCGCTTGCTAGGCGTCTGCATAATCGTAGAGTATAAATATTCTTCGCCCACCAGGATGAAACAACAGCTTGCCAGAATTGTGAAGATTGTAGATTTTTTATTATTAGTTGTTGTAACGTTAAGGCGGTAGACCCGTTTCTAGGATTGCAAGGGTGTGGGATTCGCGTTCTCATTTCTCGATAATACAAAAATGGGATTTTTCAGTAGTCAAAAATGTTAGAGGAAAGATCTAGGGCGCTATCGCCCTCAAAAGTCCTATTTTTTCGTTTACGAGGCGTCATTTGCATTATTCGGAAGCATATATAGCATAGAATAATGCAAATTACGCCTCATAAATGAACAAATAGGACTTTTGAGGGCGATAGCGCCATAGATCGATCTTTTATCTAGCGTTTTTTGACTACTGAAAAACCCCATTTTTGTATTATCGAGGAATGAGAACGCGAATCCCGCACCCTTGCAATCCTGGAGAAAGGAGTCTACTCCCTTAAGTTTGTAGACAACTTAGCGCCGTTTGTCTGTTTTCTGGGATCAGGATGATCACCGAGGGAAAATATGAAAACGTACGGCTGGCAGGCTGTCAAGAATCTGAAACGGAACTCTGGCCGCGCAACATTACGTCAAACGGTGCACCGAAGTCGGCCAACAAAAGCCTTTTGTCGCCGGGGTATAGATGTTGCGACGCGAAGACGTCTTGTTAAAGATAACGGGGGATCGATCGATCGACGAAAGATGGCGTTCTGTATCGGATCTACAAGATAGACCGTACAGCTTGGTCCCCGACACCGATAGATTGAACGAAGTATTCTCCGTTGCCGAAGAACCCGCGTTTTCTCGACCATTCGAACAAGTTCCTCGTTTCCACACGAGCAACGAGAATTTCGTTTAGTTTCCTCTCTCTCTCTCCCTCGATGTCATCCATCCATCGTCTCGCCGAGCTTGTAATTCTTCCCGAACCGTGTTTCACTATGTCTGCGGGACTCTGGCAGGATGTTTTCAACAACGGATCCATTCAGCGTCCGCCAATTAATTCCGTTGAGTTTATTTTCTTTGGAGACCAACTTCGCATCTAATTTGAGACTTTATCCGATGGAACTCTGTTCTTCCAAGGCATTCTTAAATTAATATTTTATAGGTTTCTTCGTATTTTTCTTTTTTTAATCTCTGCAACTTTGTACAGATTATTGGAACCTTTTTCTTTGATCTGGTTTGCTGGTTGGTACTAATTTAGACTTTGAGAGGTTGGTACTAAAACGAACACTATACATATCTATAATTTGATTTTTCTTGGTGGAAAAACTCGATTTTATATTTTACTTTGTATCAATTTTATTTCCTGTCTTAGAGAGATTTTTCTGAATGCAACCAATTGTTTCTAAAGTATTCAAACAACTCAAATTCGGATCCAGATCGAATTCTGAACTCGTTAAAATATGCTAATCTAGCCAGACGAAGCGCGTACCAATTCCAGAAAATCGAAAATTTGGAAGAAAAACCAGAAAATCACACACAGATTCGAACCCGAGGCTCCCGGGAGGATTAGGAGTCCGACACTCTACTCGCTCCGCCAAAACTTCTGCACAGTACTACTCATGTGTTCCACATGCATATACAACAGGTTCTCGAAGAAGCTCGCGGGACACATCGACCGTAGGAATTAATCCAATTATTTACGGTAATTCGTAGCCCCGGTCGACGTTCCTGGCAACTTTTTCATGGGTCGCCCATGAAATTCAAAGTCGCCCGAGGATCCTGGAGGTGTCTGTGGAGATTAAGAGATCGGATACAGCATTAACTTCGGGGAAGGATATCAAGTTTGCGGCGAGCATTAAACAAAGAGCATTAGCTCAGAGGAATATGAAATTGAAGTTCGTCCGGCTGTCTCTAAAATTATTTGAACGACTCACTGGAAAAAAGAAGAAACTCGACTGAACAAACACAATTATCATCTGTTAGATACAATGTAAAATGTGGATCAAATAATTTTTATGAAAGAAACGACCGATATAAAACATCGAGAAATATGAATTTTGGTAAATGTTTCTTTGAATGTAAGACTTAAATGTGATTTAAGGAATTCAGAAAGAGAAAGAGGACATCCTGCTGGATGAAATGGATAAAAACGAAGATTAAATAAATTTATGGAAAATGAGTGTAGTTTTTCAAATTACATAGTTTCAGTGCTGAACTTAATCATTATTGATGAATGAATGTCATCATTATTAATCATTATTGAAGTGTGCAGTGAACCGTGTACCATATGAGTTGCTTTAACGCAAACTAATTCTTTGTGGAAAGTATCCAGACGATAAAGAATTTGAACATTAGAGGCCCGGATAATCTGCTGTATTAATTTAAACTGAGACTGATTTCCAGTCTGCACAAGAACAGAAGAAATCCTAGATGATCCAGTTGGTTCACTAGAATCCAATAAAATTTTTGAAGCAGAGATTGAATGAATTGTTAAGAAATAAATAATAAATATTTGAAGGATGGGAGCGTGTCTGGCGTTTCAGTGGTAAGAAAATGAATGGACAGAGAGTTGAAACTGATTCGCTCGAATCGGTTGTACCGGCCGGACATGGAGCAAGTATCGCGTTACCAGGATTTCCCCGGCCTCGGTCCGCGGGACCAGCAATTAATTCAAGAATGCCACGGCAAATTAATCTTCGTTATCGCTCGAAGACGATCTCCAGCGGAATGACGTAAGCATCTGCGTTTTATTGTTCGCTGGCAGGGATCACGGCGCTGGCTGACCCGAATGATCTATCCAGCGACCTTCACCCGCGGGAACGGGTTCTCCGTTGCGAAATCGTTGCGAAATCGTCGCGAGAGACGATTTATACATCGAGTTGCATCGTTCCCCTCCCCCCCCCTCTCTCTAACTATCCTCTCCATCCAGCGACCGCTATTAACCTCGATACTTTTACTCGATCATTCGAAGATTCGATTTTTGACACGCGTTCGAACTTCCCGCCAGAGTTTCAAACGCGAATTTCATTTCAGCTGTGCTCGCAGGACACCGAATGGGAAACCGAGGATCCAAACGCTGTCGAAAGAGTTAATTGACCGATGCGATACGCTAATTGGCAGGATTCTCCAGCAACCATGTTGCGCAAATGGATGATTGCCGCCGAGGAGCTATCTTACGTTGCATAACCGCGGGACTGGGAATCCACCTATCGAACATTTTAGAATATTAAGAGACCTTTCCCGAAGGTACGCTGGGTTTCGACTGTATTCTACTGGAATAATTAAATTAAGACACTTTCGTCTTCGACGAACAAAATTATATACAACCTTAAAGACAATCTATTTCCCTTCAACTGGCCGCAGAAATGTTTCTACTTTCTTATTCCATTAACTTTCGACTCAACTTTTGTAATCTGAAGTACCAAAACAAAAATACAAAGACACAGTAAAAATATGGTCCAACATTCCCCGAAAAAGTCAACATTTTCCACCAACCACTTACACGCGGAGAGAACGTTTAGACCTCCAGTACGACGGTTAATAAAAAGGAGCGCTTATCGCCCGTTGCCGTTATCGTGCAATTATGCTAATGTTGTCTGCCAGAAGGCCAATACAGACACGCGTAATCACCGTCGTACGTGTTAACAGCGTTACAAGTTGTAACATTCGCGGAAGATCGTGTGTCCGAAGCAGCGGAAGCTGCGAAGAGAAAGGCCATCCTTTTTTTCCTTGGCCTTGAAACAGCTAGCAAAAATCGCGGACCTTGTCCCGGTATAGGATAACTGCGCTGATAATGGCAGCCTAGCTGGCAGACGACGACGCGTTCAAACAACCAGCACGGATTCCTTTGATATCCGTGCCAAGGATATCACGGCCGCGCGGTTCCTACGAGGATAACGAGAGTCCATTGTCGCCGGTACTTAGAAACACTAGGCGGACTCCCGCACAGAGGCATAAACGCGAGTTTTATTATGGCGAGATTGTACTTTGGCTCTCTCGATTCTCGACGAAAGTGGCTTGTCCTGCAAGATGTTTCCTTATCACTGAATTTACCAAATATCAAAAGCGAACGGTGACCAACTCTTGAATCTAGTATACAGTTAGGAGCATAACTGATCACTATATTGCGGATTTTTATGCATTCATAAGGAAATTAACTGCATGAAATGTAAAACAGTGAAAAATATAAAAGATTTAAGAATATTGTTACGTTGTTTTCAACGGGAAAATACTATAATTTTTATTTAACTACTCTTTTCCACAATCGATGCAGAATATTTTTGTTTTGCATAAAGATCCGCAGTCTACTGATCACACACAATTTCAATCAGAGTAACTTTTTTATGATTGGATCGAACGACTTCAATTTCTCTGTTAGGCTAGAAGAATTAGTTTAGTAAATGACGTCTAAAAAATATGTTGAAAAAATGCATTTGGTTGGAATTTTTAGCTGGGCCAATAACGAAAATTTAAAACATGTGTTTGGTCAACTCGTATAAATTATATATGTTCTGAAAATTTCATTGAAATTGGTTAATTGGTTTACGAGTTATAAACGATCAAAGGTGATAGAAATTGCAATTTTTCAAGATTTTCGGCCTTTTTACCACTTTTCATCGTTTATAACTCGTACATCAATTAACCAATTTCAATGAAATTTTCAGAGCGTATATAATTTATACGAGTTGACCAAACACATCTTTTAAATTTTCGCTATTGGCCCAGCTAAAAAAGTTGTAAAAATCAATTTTTACTATTGTTGCTCACAATTCCAACCAAATGCATTTTTTCAACATACTTTTTAGACGACATTTACTAAACTAATTCTTCTAGCCTTACAGAGAATTTGAAGTGGTTTGGTCCATTCATAAAAAAGTTATTCTGATTTAAAGTGTGTGATCAGTTATGCTCCTAACTGTAGAGTAAAAATCTAGACTCAAGTAATGTGTTCATTTATTCTGGAGTCTGTACATAAATGTTCTTTCGATTCCGATCCCTAAAAACTTGTTCATAGAAATCTCTGTAAAAAGAGCTTCATGCTCATGCATTATTAATATTCTCCGCGATGATATACAGATTCGTTCAAAGGCTACGTTCCTTCTCACACGCAGAAACAAAATTGTGGACTTACAAAATAGTATGATGCATTGCTGCAATTATTTTCGGTGGGTTTTTTTTCTCCGGTGATTCCAGTGCTTAATAAACATGAATATTTTTGTAGGTGTTTGAAGAAACAAGAACAGTGAAACGTGCCACATTGTTGCCACAGTATCATCGCGGAACAGCGATCTCCCGCGAGTATTTTCGAAAGCTCGACAGGGACAGGAAAAAAAATATATCAGAGTGTACAAATGGTAATTTCCAGTCCGCGGCGATGACACAAAAAATCAACCCTGTCCCGCTTTCGGTTTACGTATCCCGCATTCGCGACGTATAAATATTACAACGGAAAATATTGGCTGTCACGTGCGGCGCAGTGGTTCTCATTCACCGATGAAAAGCAAATATACACACCGAGAGAAACAAAAGCTACGCGCGGAAACACAATAAACAATCGACTCTCGCCGCAGATGGCCCGTTTTGTGCCGGAAGAAACGATCGGAATGACAAAAAAAATATTTCGGACGCGTTTAACCCGCAATTGCATCGCAATTGACGTATCCGAAAATTATAACTTTACCGAAAACATTCTAATGTATTAGGATACAAATTGAAGCTTCGCATAAAGATCCACAGTCTAAGCATTGTATTGAAAGGCGGTCAATGATCAAAGGAATGAAAATATAATTTTATATCAGTGGTCAATGACCAGAGGAATGAAAATATAAAGATTCCACGCCGAGGAAATTCGTCGGAAACATTCGAGAACACGAATAAACAGAGCGCACGACAGCTTGACGAGAACGGAGCTTCCGAAGAAGCGTCGCGATTCACGGGCAGAGAATCCGTAGCTCGCCGCGAAATAATTACACGGTGCTCGAGGAACGGCTTTCCCTTTATTTGTCCCGGAGAATAATATAACCGCGAGCGGCAAGAGCGTTCGGCAAACTCGACGAGAAGAGCTCTCTGTTCCCTCGGAGCGTTTCATTCGCCGTTTCTTTTGTTGATCGAGCTTTCAAGCTCTTCTCGTCCTGATCCGCGATCACAAAGAGGAAAACAGACTCTGGCTTCTGCTACTGCTGAGAAGAAGAAGACGCGTTCGTTCGTTCGCTCGTTGCTTTTGCTGATGCTCGATTAGAGAGAAGGACCACACGATCGATCTTCACGATCGGCTCATTAGGCGTTTAATCGCCGGTGAATAATTCGATTATTCTTTCCCGTACTCGAGCAAAATCAACCGGGAAGAGACACACACACATCGGGACCACAGGACACGTACCAAACACAAGAACACGGCGTCGTGGGGCCTCGTGGCTCGTGGGTTTCCGGCGACCTGCGCCGCGAAAGCGATCGCCAATGATCTCGTTGATCTTTTTCGAGAACTTGTAATTTTTCAGCGACGATACAGTAAAGTCGCGATATTTTTCCAACGGCCTGTGTTCTGCACGGAGACATATCGTGTAGACATTTTTTTTATGACTGCGTCTACCGCGCAAAGACAACGAATGGTCTTTTTTTCTTTATGTTTATTAAGGTACCAACGATTTATATAATACAATGTACAGACAGAAACCAATAAACATATTTAAAAAAAAAAAACAAGCAGTGGAGTGGGTAGGCACTAGACAAATTCTGGGTAGAAGGTCGCGGCTTTACTGTATCTTTTTCCACATTTTACAAAAGGGCAGGCAAATTAATAAATTAATAAATTCTGGGTAGAAGGTCGCGGAGAAATAACGCGACTTTACTGTATCTTTTTTCATATTTCACAAAAGGGCACGCAGCATTTAATAAAATATTGAGACTGTGGAATAAATGCCGTCGATAAGATCGCGGCGAACGGATACCGAGAAAAATCGCGCGACGATCACTTTCGCGGCGAGAGTGCACGCTTCCGGCGGCGGCGGGTACGTGTGGATTTCTCTTACCTGTGCACGACGTTCGCCAGCAGATCATTGTGCCGTAATCTGTAATCGACGTCCACCTTCTGGTAGTTGACCGTCAAAGTCCCGGCCCGGATGCACCGCTCGTATTCCTCCGCGGGATGCGCGCGAAATTCCCTCGCGAATACCTCGAGTATCTTCTCGCCGACCCATCTTCCTTTCGTGAACGTGGTGAACGTGAAGTAGTACGGGTACACCTTCCGCAGACCTGCGAACCGAACACAATCGATTACGTTATGATCCCCCCCGTTCGAATTGATTCCACTTCCTTTATCGCGGCCCATCCTCACTCGCAATCTTCCGTCGCGGAGGATCCTTCCCGTTTTATTGCGAACGATAAACAGCCACTTACTGGCAAAAGTGTTTCAATCTCCGACTCTTATTTCATTGCTAGACAACGAGATTCGAAACTGCCCGAGGATCACGATTATTTGTAGATACATCGCTATTCAGTGACGAAACTAGATTTGTTTTTAATTACTTTTCCATCGAGATATTGTCGACACATTCGTGACACTTTCCCGATACCAAACACGACACGGTTCGGATCGTGTTCACTCGTTTAATCCAAGATGTAG